>JARHVA010001503.1:2705000-2755000 GCA_037957365.1 Torreya grandis
AAACAAGAAGTAACAAAGATCTTCTATGATAATAATTCAACAACATTATTAAAGAACCATGTTTTTCATAAAAGAAGCACACATATTGATATAAGACATGATTTCATAAAATAAATTGTTAACAATGGTGAAATATACTTAGGTTTTAATAGATCCAAAGATTAATTTATATAAATTTTCACAAATCCATTTAGGAAGGATACTTTTGAGCATCTGAGATAAAGTTTAAGCATCATTAATATGGGAAGTCAAGATTAATGGGGAGTGTTGGAAATATGATCTTGAATCATATGAATTTAATATTTTTAGTCAGGTTTTGTGAAATATCAAGGCATTCAATGTCTACTTAATATATGTTATCTTTTAATAAATGAAATAGTTAGATTATGGATAAAGTAATGAGATTATTGAGATATGAGATTAGTATGTAGTCATATTTGATGTAATAAAGTAGATAGGAAATTTATAGAGGAAGCTAAAAATAGTCTATAAATAAAGGTATTTGGGTTATTTAGATGTAAGGAAAAGTCAGAAAAAGGAAATGAAAAGAAAGAAGTAGAAAGGCATGAAATGAAGAGTAAAATAAGTCTTTATATGCAACAACATTTATTTTAATAGAATTTTTTTTGTATTCCTTTTAATATTATGTGTGTATGATATATCATTTTTTACTATTTTGTTACAAATATATACGAAAGCATTTCCTTCAAAATGATAGTTTATCATACCTCTAGGACACAAGAAGAAATATTAGACCCAAAACTTTCTGGCATATTGTGAAATAGATTAGTAATAACTTGATTCAGATTAGTAGAATATGTGTTTCCCTCTATAGCTTGAGAAATTACTGTAGGTAGACCATTTGTACTTAGATATCACCAAAATAAAACTCATTAGAAAGATAGAGAGAAAAATAGATAAGTAATAATGGCACCTAATCATGTAACTCATAAGACTCTACTATAATTATCTCCAAGGAATCAAATAAAATACGAGTATACTTGTGTTCAGTAGTTGATTTTTTCATTAATTATTAGTGTTGAGTTTTGATGATGGGATTAAAATTAGTTATAAGGATTAATTAGTTGATTTAGGGTGGGAAATATCATCATTATTAAAATCAAATAAAAGTCACGAATAAGTATTCTAAAAAATTATGAGTGAAATGGGGAGGTGTAGGTATAAATTTCAAATGGATAGGAAGTTATATGCCTAACAAGAATTAGGGGTGTGTGTGTTATTTGAATAAAATGCTTAACATGCACACACCTAACTCTTAACACACACACATTTAATTTTTATTGTCTTTTATGTTATTTGAAGAAATTGCTTAACTTTTGGATGTAATCGATGGGCTTAAAAATAATTATAAGGATGAATTAGATGAGTTAGGTTAGGTGGTATCATATTTATTCAAATTGAATAAAATTCACTAATAAGTATTCCAAAAAAATATGAGTGAAATGGGGAGGTGTAGGTAAAAACTGTGAATGGATAGGAAGTTATATGCCTAATAAGAATTAGGGGTTTGTGTGTTATTTGAATAAAATGATTAATGTGCACATAGCTAAATATTAACACGTACACAATGAATTCTTTTTTCCTTGTGTGTTATTTGAATAAAATACTTAACTTTTAGATGTATTTGATGGGCTTAAAAATAGTTATAAAGATGAATTTGATAAGTCATGGTGGGTGGTATCTTCTTTATTCAAATAAAATAAAAGTCACTAATAATTCCTCCACAAAAAATATGATTGAAATGGGGAGGTTGAGGTATAAATTTTGAATGGATAGGAAATTATATGCCTAAAAATAATTAGGTGTGTGTGTGTGTGTGTGTGTGTGTGTGTGTGTGTGTGTGTGTGTGTGTGTGTGTTATTTGAATAAAATTCTTAACACATGCAAACCTAAATCTTAACATGCACACACCTAATTCTTGTTGTCTTGTGCATTATTCTAATAAGACACTTAATGTTTGGATGTAACCAATGGGATTAAAAATAATTATAAGGATGAATAACATGAGTCAGGATAGGTGGTATCATCTTTATTCAAATCAAATAATGGTCACTAATAAGTCTTCCACAAAATAATGAGTGAAATGAGGAGGTGTAGGTATATATTTTGAATGGATAGGAAGTTATATTACTAATAATAATTAGGGGTGTGTGTGTTATTTAAATAAAATTCTTAACACACACACACACACACACACACACACACACACACACACACACACACACACACACACACACACACACACACACACACACACACACACACACACACACACACACCTAACTCTTAACATGCACACACCTAATTCTTATTATCTTGTGTGTTATTTGGAGAAAATGCTTAACTTTTAGATGTAACCAATGGGCTTAAAAATAGTTATAAAGATTAATTATATGAGTTAGGGTGGGTGGTATCATCTTTATTAGAATTGAATAAAAGTCACTAATAAGTCTTTCATAAAAATATGAGTGAAATGGGGAGATGTAGGTGTAAATTTTGAATGGATAGGAAGTTATATGCCTCAAAAGAATTAGGGGGTGTGTGTTATCTGAAGAAAATGCTTAATATGCATGCACCTAAATCTTAACATGTACACACCTAATTCTTATTATATTGTGTGTTATTTTGAAGAAAATGCTTAAGTTTCAGATGTAAGACAACAAAACATAAAGTTTATGGCTAAATTGTGTAAATATCTAAATTACTTAGGCGAGGGGGGGGAAAAAAATATGGTGCATAAATGGTGCCTATTCATATTTTTACATACTTTAATGTTGGATATAAATATTGTATGTATATATGTATTTATTTTTACAAAATGGCATGGAGAAGGAAAGGTGTCAAATTCACTTCGAACTTTCCATGTTGAAATTTCTAGGCATTGATGGTCAAAGAGACTTCATGGCTGTTTCAATGAAAACTATTAAGAAAAAAATATATAAATTAAGGGAATGACATTGAAAATTTAACCTATAAAATGAAAAGTAACATATTTGGTTTCAGCCAATATCAAAGATTGTGAGATGACTTTAGTTGAAAGTTAAAAAAAATCCGTAAATTAGGTGAATGACTTTTGAAAAAAATGTTTTGTATTAAGTATTGAATATTGAAATGATATTTCTATTCTAATAGATTTTCCACATAGTGGTGGTGGACTCCATATCCTCCCCCACCCACTGAGATGGAATTCACCTAATCTTAAAATAATAATTAGTTTTTGTTTGCATGATATTTTTATAAATTATTTAGTTGTAGTCAATAAAAATATTATGTATAATGGTGATGGTGTCTAGTGAAGAGATACAAGAACCTTAGGTTGATATCTCAATATTAATAAGTTTTTAGGTCTCTGCCATACTATCGATCATCATGAATCTAGGTAGGATATTGCTTTATTTGTAATAATTTATAATTTTTATTGGTGATTCCCCCTTTAGGTGGTAGGAGGTACCATTTATTTAATGACCACCACCTCCCTCTTTGCATCCAGAAATGTAGAGAAAGGTGGATAGAGAGATCAAAACCATGGACCTAGAACAAGAGAGGAAATTCATCCCAAAAGTCTTTCATGAGGCAATGCTGATGATTATGACTCTCCATTACATGATATTGTTTTGGATGTGCCAAAATTTGATAAAGCCTATCATTTCTTTGAAAATTTTACTTTGATTGCTTACTTTATTGGTTGAGTCCCCCTGAGAGTCTTCTAAAGTAATGGGTTCATAACCACTACCAAGGCCATGGTGTGAAAATTGAAGGAGTCCAAAACCTTCAAAGGGATTTTTTTGTTTTGCTTTTCTAACTCAGAGTACTGCAAAGCTATTATCAATCATGAGCCTTGGTTCATTTTCAAAACTTTGGTTGTGTTTTCTCTCTGGACTTAAGAATTTAAAGTCTCAGAACAAGCAAAATTAAAAATCCCCATATGGGTTAAATTTATTTTCTTGCCTCTCCTCTTATGGATTTTATAGAATAGTTCATAAAATACTTAGGGCATTTCATATGCCATGTATAGACTAAGTTTATTTATGGCTCATCCTTAGAAGAGAGTTTGTTTGGAAGTGGATCTATCTTTATATTTGAAAGATTTGATTGTTATACAAGTTGGCTGTAACCATTTTTCTCAGTGTGTCTTATATATCAATCTCCCAAATACTTGATTTTGGTACCAGTCCTTAGAACATATGATCCGAGAATGGCCTCTGATGATGCACACACCCCTTACTCCTCAAGAAAATGGTGGATATAAAGCCAAATCTTAGAATGTCAACAATTATGGTTGGCCCACCATCACCAACAAGAAAGACAACAACTCCTCCAAAGGTGGTGGTAGACCACAAAATTATTCTTACAAACCCAATGGAAATAATTATACTTCAACTTAAACTAGAAAATATAAATTTTCTACTAAAGTTTCTCCTCTTCTTATACGTATGTTTAAAGTAATGGCCTCACTAGTTGAGACACCACCTTTAGTGCCACCATGAAAACCCTCTCCTAGGGTGAGTTCCCTAGAGGAAAAAAGGAGCCTAGTCACCTTGGACTAAAAATCAATATTATAGCACTCTTGTAGCACCTCTCTATCTCCTAAAGAGGAAGAATATATTTATACAAGTGACAACTATTTAGAATTACTGATTTCTTGCCCAAAAAACTCATGTATAATAAGTTTTTTTTATGTTGGAAGGCCTCACAAAAGAGAAAGACATGCACCTCAATATTTCCCAATGATTGTGTATTCTTGAAATGTTTGAGGACTTACTGATCTATTACATAAGTATGAATTTAAGAATAGTTGTCATCTTTTCTACAACATGAAATTTTTTTGTTTACAAGAGGTCAAGATTTATGGATTCTTACTATAGAATGCAACATGAATAATTTAGCCTAAGGCCATATGTTAGGATACTAGGCATGATGTTGGTTATGGTGGGGCCATCACTTTCCTATCTCCATAGCTATCTCAAAATATTATTTCATGGGATTCAAACCCCACCAACCAAGTGGTGTGGACCCTTTTTGACTTTGATAATCATATCATTGAGCTGGTCAATTTATACACCTCTAATGATGTTGTGGAGTGGACTGCCTTGTGGAGGCGGCTAGATGACTCTCTCTCTCTCTTGGATACACATTGGATCCTCTATGGGGATTTCAACATGGTATAATCAATAGAGGATAAATAAGGATGCCTTCTAATGTGGTGGTGCATTGGCGAGAATGAAGCATGGTTTTATATGCATAAAAAACTTAGGGTGTTTGATCTCAACCATTATTGGAGGAAAAATATAGACTCCCCCAGTTCACGTAGTCCAAATTTTGATAAGGAGAAGATAAGGTGCTTCAATGCCTTGATAGAGATATTTTGGCTACGCAAGATCTTTTCTTATTTTCCCTAGTCTAGGAGAGGCTATTTTTAGTCATCCCTGATAATGTTCTATTAGATCATCACCCTATTTACTTTAATTTTGAGTGGACTTCAACATAAGTTAAGCCTAGCTCCACAAAATTATATCTCAATACTACCCACCTCAAGCATGAAAGAACAATTTGGCATATTTTTAGAATTTGGAACTTGGTCCCTTGACCATAAGGAGATACTGGCTGGATTCGGTGCTAGTATGATGCTCTTACTTGTTATTTCACCTTTCTTTAGATCTATGACAAACAAGTGGCCATTTTAAAACAATGTCTATATAATATTACAAACCATGATTATATTCAAGATTCATAAGAGCTAAATCAGTCACCTTTCAATGTCCACCTTCAAACTCAAGTGTCATACTTAAGACATAAAATCCAAATTTAGGAAGCACACAAATCTATAAGATCCCAGTTGAGATCTTGTATGCACTATTTGAAAATTGGTAACAAAGTTTCTAAGGACTTTTTTTCCCTTCTCCATTCTAGGAGAGCTACTGATAGAATCAAAGCTATCAAGGAAGGAAACACTAGGCTTACCAGACTTCTTGACATTATGCAAGATTTTTTTCATTATTACCATAGTTATTTCTCAACATAAAATTCTTCTCCAGAGAGGGAGGCAACTCTCCTTCAATATCTCTAGGTTGTTCCCTACAAAGTCTCTAGATCTTAAAGAGTTGCATGTGCTAGGACCTTATCTCTCAGAGACCTCCATGAGGTTGTTAAGTAAATAAAAGTGGAAAAATATCTAGTAATTGATGGTTTCCCATGTGAGTTTTATCAAAACCTTTAAAATACTATTGGTCCTAATATTCACTAGGTTTAGTCTGAAGTTGTTCTAACCAATTCTTTGGGAACCCTTATAAATTAGGGTAACATCAAGTTTATTTCCAAGGTTGGTGATCCTAAAATTATCAAAAATAGGAGGCCTATTACTTTGATTAATGTTTCCTATAATATTATTGTTAAATATTTAACTCTCAAGGTGAAGCACATTCTCCCTTTAATTGTTAGGATTGAGAAAAATAGATTCATCTAAAATAGGTTCATTATGGATAATGTCATTATTATCTAGGAAGGTATGGAATGGGCTCAATTTTTTTCATACCTAAAAGTGTATCACAGGGGTTTATAGAGTGTTTAATAAATGCTTCTCATTTTTGGATTTAAATAATCCATTGCATGAGTTGTAGGTTGTGATCTTCTTGAGATCTTTGGTGGAATAGTGGTAAAGTAATGAATTGTTTCACAAAAAATGATAATATAGTTGGTTATTGGGTGAAACCTTAGTATTAAACTTGTTTGTGAAAAATGAAAGTAATATGAACTAAGTAGAGTGAATTATGATCAAAACCTAGAGTCTAAAGTCTAATCTAGCATGTATATTTACAATGGAAGATAAACTATAGTGAGTTGATAAACAAAATAAGCAATAGGAAGGGTAGGGCAGAGAATAAAGATGTTACTGATATTTGATTCAGATATTATGGTAGAGCTTAAATTTCATCCAAACATAAAATCAAGCCAATATATGACATGAAATATCTAAATCACAAATCCTATCACATATCAGGCAAACATCTAAGGATAATTAAAACAATGTAAATACAAAACTAGATTCAATTTAAAGATTTAATTCTATAAACAAATTGCATAAGCACATCTAGAAGAGAGCAAGGAAAATGAATTGAATCTGAGCTCTTTCAATCAATCTATCATAAGAACAAATTGACAACTCTACATTCAAACAAGCACATCTAGAATCCATGAAAAAAATTTAAATCTAAAAATTAGACCAGTTAATTGAGGAAGTAGCCATGATAGAAAAATACACACAAAAATGAGACAATCCTTTCAGAATTATCCTACTTGCATTAACTAGTTCCAAATTTCCATAATAGTTTTTTTCTTAAAAAATCCATCTCTTTTACAAATGACAACACCTCTTTTATATAAGACTAAGGAGGTATGTCAATCAATCATGTCAAATGTCAATTGCATAAGTGTCATAGATAGTAGTCCTTCTAAAATGTTCTAGAACTAATGACACTTTCTAAATGGACTGACCTATAAGAAATGTGCTCTACAAAGTTTGACATGATTTTACAAAAGAATATTCCTTTTTCAAAATATACTTATTCCTATACAAGAGGATATTCCTAAGTCAACAAATTTGACTTTAAGACTCCTTGTTTGTTGCAACCTTTTGTCTCTACTATAGGATATTCATTGCTTCATTGTGTTGTTCATCAATCAGCCCAAGGTTGATGATGGGCTCCATGAAAAACTCCTTTTATTGATATTTTAGGCCTTTTAGGTCCTTTTCAATCCTATCCAAAACTTCCTTGATGCTCCTTACATCTCCAATCTTCTCTTCTATAGATAGGATCATGTCCAATATCCTTTTGTTATTTGCCCTTATTTTTCCTTGGCTTTGATTTTTCACTTCTTGCATGAATTGGGTAGCCCTGTGTTTTAATTCCTCATTAGTGATCAATCCCATAGGATTGATGGAAGTAGGATCCTTAATTAATCCCCCTAATATGTGGACCATTATATTTTCTAATTACTTTAGATATTTTGAAAGATCTCCCATCTCCTTGATCCATTTGTTCAAAGCCTTGACCTTCTCTATTAATACAACCATAGCTATATTCAAATGGGCTAGGCTAACTATTTTAAAGATAGGAATTTGATCCTCTATCAAAATATTGATAAAATATTTTATCTTGTTGCTTGAAATTTTCCATTGGTTAACTTGGCTTACAACCAAAGTACCCTATTTGTTCACTAAGTCTTGCTTGGAATTTATTGCCTTCAAGGAGATGAATAGATCATACATGGTTGTTTCAAATTGGTTGAACATATCCCCTGGATTAGACAAAATATAATGCTCCTCCAAATTCTTTTGTTCTTTATCACTTTGATAATAACTTGCAACTGATCAGACTATGCTTGAGGTAATTCCAAGACATCTTCTTCAAAGATAGTATCCTCACCAAGCCTCTATCCTTATTTTTGAGTCAAAAAATTCAATGGCTCCACCTTTTGATACATAATTTCTTCACATCCTTCCATGACCATTTTCTCTATCACTCTTTGCAATCAAGTAGTCTCTAGATCAAAATTGACTCCAACTATAGCTTAGGTCACATGTGGGGTTGGGTCCTCCATTTATGATTGGTCTATTGATTGACTTGGGGTAACCAATCTTCTTACTTCTTGTTCCTATAAATCAACTATCCATGGTTTCATTTATTTCTCCATAGAGATAATAATGGCTTTCACCATAGCCCATAGATGGTAAGTGGGCAAATTCTCCAATCTAGGTTCATACAAGAACCACTTAGGAATAGGCAGACCATAAAATATGTTCTCTTGATTGAATATATTGACTTCAATTAAAGGATAAATGATAGTCAATTTAGGTCTCTTTATCTTTGAAACAATGGATGTCTCAACTTTTCTCTTTGGAGTGTCAATATGAACCAAGTCCAACACTTTCTCTTTTCCTTTCTCCTCCTTGGTTTCCTCAACCTTTGCCTCTTCATCTGAATCTAACTCATAATCCCTAGATAACATCTTCAATGCATACTCAATAGTCTCATTAGGATCAAGTCCTATCATATGAACCTCCTCTAAAGGTAGATCATGCTCTACTATGTTGGATGATTCAAGGGTTGATGAACTTGAGGGGATTTCATCTGGCCTTATTTATTCTATCTTGTGTTTTTCTAGTGTTCTAAATGATGGAAGATTAGAAGATTCATCACCTACTAAATGATATTTTATGGGACCCAATTTCCACCTATCATCCACCTTTTGATTTATTTGTAGTCTAGACTTAGGTCTCAGGGTGTGTTATTTTAATATTATAGTGACTTCAAATTAAGTAGATACCTTTGTGTATATAAGATGAAAGGAACCAAGCTCATGTTCATAGGAAACATTAAGAATCCCTTTGAGTTTTAAATTCTCTTTAACCCTTCCACAAGTGTCCCATTTTCTAAGTTCATCTATCTCTAAATTGAAAGATGATCTATGCTTTGATGCTACCTCAATGTGATCCCACTGCCTAAATGTAGTATTGACAATTATCATTGGGAATTTGTGTAAAATTCCCTTTCTCTTGGTTTTGAAAAGGCCATCTACACCATGGAATAACTGGTAGGCCACCTCTTATTTAGTTAAATTATTAGTAACATGGTCTAGTAACTTGAGAGAAGAATTTTGAGTTCCCTCAATCCTTATGATAGTATAATCTGGGTACAACTATATATCTCCCATAGATTCAAAAAAATTCTTGATTATAGGGTTCACTCTTTTCATGGGAATGTCAATTATGTACTCACTCAGTGTAGGGTAGACATAGTCATAAATAAATAGAATGTGGTCTCTATACTTGAAGATGTACAACTTGGAATAATATTGAGAAATAGTCTGGGTTCCATTTGGTGACCATTCTCTCTAGTTGGGGATCTTTGTGGTTGCACATAAGGCATCTAGGAGATAAGATATCATGAAAAATTCATTCTTATTCTTATGCCTAATTTCATATATTTGTCTACTTAGGGAAATACTAATTATTTCACCTAATGGAGGGATAATTACCTTTTCAATAATGAAGTAGACCATGGGCACCCATACTGGATCCACATATGTTGTGGTTGCACACCAACACAACTTGTTCAACATTGTCATTATCATCCTAATTCTAGGTCTAAACTAACTAAGAAGGATGTTTTTATTAAGGTCTAAAAATACTTGGTTTTTAAATAATAACCACATAGCTAGGGTGTCCATCAAATTATGATCTTTAGCCCATGAGTTAATAGAAGCTAGGTCAATCTAGGGTTTGGGAACTTTATAATAGGACTCAAATGCGATATTAAAAATTTAAGTGACTTTCCTATGATTATGTTCATTATTTAACATGCTCTTGTCTATATTAGCTTCCTTAAAAATTAGAGCAATAATATCAATGTAATGGAGTACCTCTAGTTTCATAGTTGTATAATGTAGACCAATCATCCGGATTGCTATAATGTCATCATATATCCTATTTGCTAAGAGATTCTTCTCTTTTCCTTTGGTGATAGTTGGCTGGTTCTCAATTCTATAGAATAATTTTGACCAATTATTGTCTCTTATGTTCAAAGCAGTAACAACAAACTCCGTGTCCTTGAACACATGACCTTTTACATGTAATGTCAAAGATAGTTAAACATCTTGTTTTGAAACATGCTTATGGGTCACCATTGATAGAATTATATAATTGTGGATAATAATCTAACTCTCTTGGCTTAATCACAATAAATCTTGAGACAATTGAGGAAATTCGTACACTCTAGGATCTTTAGAGGTTTATGCAAAGCTTTAATGGTGGAAACCTAGTTTAAACAATGAGCTTATGTGAATTATATTGCATTTGGATTGCACATTTATACCTCTTATGTGGTGGGTTCTACAATATCTCTAATTTGATGTGTTTTGCTTATGTGGTGTTGCCATGTCATATTGCTCATTTACTTAAAATATGACTATTTGTCATCTTTAGACACATGTCACCTTCACGTTCACTCTTGAAGTTAGATCAATTTGCATTATTGATATCTTAAGGATTCTTCCTAACATTGACTTCACCATGGGTAGTTGATCTTCCATTTGAGCTCTCGAGAGTGTCTATTTAGTAGCTCTATGGGCTTTCTATGTCTTTTCCATTGCCTTAATGCCTTTTTACCACATGGTAGATTCTCATTCAATCTGGGTCCTTGACTTCTTGACCTGATCCACACCATTGATCTTGATCTATAAGCTTGAATTCTATTCATTTATCTCCATCTAATTCATCACGGTTGTGACATGTGTCACCACTGCATTCAATTTGGGCCATTTGAAAAGTCTACCCTCATTTGCACCATTGATATGATAGATGTATAATTGAACATGGATCATTGATTCCTTTATTTATACACAAGCTCAAACCTAAGCCCTTGATCTACTTGATCACTTGTCGAGATTATGACACTTATCCCTCTCACATCCCTTCATAGGATCTTTGACACCTTGTTTCCATGCTCGCCATCATATCTCTATTATATGGTTAATGCATACTATTGATCC
This sequence comes from Torreya grandis, assembly GCA_037957365.1. Taxonomy (NCBI): domain Eukaryota; kingdom Viridiplantae; phylum Streptophyta; class Pinopsida; order Cupressales; family Taxaceae; genus Torreya; species Torreya grandis. The sequence continues at coordinate 2,716,569 of JARHVA010001503.1, forward strand.
ATTCCTTGGACTTATTGACTCTAGCTTAACATGTATATTTTTTATCTTTGCTTCAAGCTCCCAATATCTTTCCACTTGGCATCTTCACAGTTAGCTGGTACCTATGGATATAAAACCAAAGATATAATCACTCAGGATATATGTAGAGAATTAATATAAGACTTTATACTAAGGTTTTGGGTGCATTAATAAACATGATTAGGAGTTAGGCTAAATTTTAAACTAGGTCTAAAATATAACAAAGTTTTCCCACATAAATATGAATGTCATGTAAATTTGAATCTATTTCAAAAGGGACTCAGGTAAAAACATTTAGACTAAGGTCTTCAACACTATTTATACATAGACTCAATTAGCTGACCAAAGACCAAAGGCTTAGTAAAAAATGGGTAAGTTAAAATTTAAAGCATAAAATCTTAAACATTGTTCATTCAAATGGGACTCCATTAAACTTTCAAGAAGGAAACACAAAAATCAAACATTAGCAATAATAGATAAAGTCAAATAAGATTAAATGATAACATACCAAATCTAAGCTAGAGCAAAACATGATGCCCAAATAATACAATATGATCAAATTTAGCATTAAATATATATACAGTTTTTACATAATTTGAACAAGAGTCCTCATTTTTAAAAATGGGGGCGAGGGGGGCTATGTTGACCTCAATAAATTTTGACTTCTGGGGGAAACATTACAAAATGTTAGAACTCAGATACCATTGGTTGAACTAATAACCAGATCAATCATTCCACATGATCAAGTGCCATTATTAAGATAAATTCATGATTAAAATAAGTATTATAGATGTATAATTAAGCTCAAACATCAAAACTTAGTCATGTTGTGTGTGTGCTTTGATTCTTTAACTAATTGTCATAGGATGTAGTCATGACCTTAATCATTAACATTAACTTATAGCATATTTAGATATTCATTTAGAATTATTATTCATGAAAATAGAAGGCTTGGGCATTGCTCTGCTATCAACCATGCATCTATAGCCTCAAAAAAGATACCTTTGACTCCACTCTAGGCCTTGCTCCACTACTATCTACGTGTCTATAGCCCCAATGGAGGTTACCATAATCACCTTTACTAAGAAAACTTTAAAAATTTCAATAAGATCTTTTATTTTTATTTTTCAAGTATATTTAGATTTCAATAAAGGTTTGGAATCATAATTATCTAGGTTTTAGGATTTTAACAAATATTTGATTTTCAGACAATCATCCTTGGTTATAAACTTCATCCCAGGAAATATTATTCTTTAAGTGCTAACACAACTATATTCTAATGATTCAAATTTTAATTCAACATATGCAATTCTTATTAGAACCAAACTTAGATTAGAACACAAATTAATATTTTAAGGAATAATTAATCTAGATATCAGTCCTCACCAATTTCTCAAAACTATAACATCAAGCTCAAATTTCTAAAATCCATGATCAACCAATGTCTAAGGTTCATACCTACATTAATGATTTATGAAGTTAATTTGAGAAATTAGGATGGATTAGAACTTGAAAAATATCTTTAAAAAGACTTATTGAAAGTAGAGAGAAAATCAAGGAAAAAGAAACACACAACAAGTAAAATAGATAGAAAAAAAAAAACAACAAGCAAACAAATTTATACAAAAACTATTTAAAAACAAGGAACATGAAAAAAAACTAATCTAAGCCTACCTACACTAACCCCAAATAGTCTTATAGATTATTCGATGAAGATTTGGGGTGGAGTAGCAGAGAAGTAGTGGTTGAGGTATTGCCCATTGGTGGGCAAGGTGAATTCTTCTCCTTGTAGGTATTTGAGTTTAAAGGTGATATCTCCCAATGTTACAACAATTTGATAAGGACCAATCCATAAAGGGGTGAACTTCCCCTACCTAAACACCTTAATATTTGAACACTTGTCAAACCATTTCTTAATTGTGGTTTGACATCTGCTAAATTTGGTAAATGCTTCTTCCCTTGCATCCTCCATTTGTATTATATCAAGAAACCTTGAATTATCAAATTCTATATCCTCTTCCATATATTCTTGCATGAACTTGTAGGTTGGAAGTTTGAGATTGATTGGAAATATAGGTTCTTAACCATATACTAAAAGAAATGGTGATGATTTTAGGTCTTATTTCACTCTAGTTATATCTACCCAAAGAGCATGCTTAAGCAATTTATGCTAGGTTTTAAGTTATTCAACTACTGTAGTCATATAAAATGCAAAATTTGGTAACTTGAGTATGACTAATGACACCCAATCCATAGGTACATTTTGATTGCTCTCTTGACTCTCTTAGGCATGTTTTCATAGTTTCCCAGTCATTTATAGACTTCCAAATTGAACCCTTGATGACCCAGACTAATCTTTTCATGAAAAATTCATCCCCTTAGGTCTCCTTCCCTTAGGATAATAATGCCAAAACTTGGACTACAATGTTAAAAATTAGGGTGTCATGTTTCTGGCACTATTGTCCAAGTGTAATTTTGGTTCAAATAGTCATATTCTCCTAGATCCTTATCCTAATTCATGTCAGCCTATTGCAAATTCATTTAACCCACAATCATTAAATCCCACATATAAATCCATTTGAAGTCCATTTAGAAGGGTTGGCACTCATTTGAAAGAGAGAAGAAAGAATACAAGCAAGAATACTCAAGCACTCTTCCCTATTCTCTACATACAACCATCCAATAATATTTCAAGTTTATTCAAACCTTTACACTGGTCCTTAGTCATTCCAAGTACACATAGTTTCACATTTACTTGCATTTTCATCACACTATTACACCAAGCACTTCAATGGGAAAACTACATATACCTTGATCCCTCCTCAGAGTATTAGTATGTAGGTAGCATGCCCACACATGGGGTGTAAAGTGTGCCCAATGTATCTTTTACACACTAACCCCTTTTCCCTATTTGTCAAAGTTCCATTTAATTACATAAAAGACAAAATCACATGAAAAATCAACTCTATAAGGAGTTTTTTTGACATCAAGGATCTAAAATTTGGTACATAGTCTCACACAGATGTTGCAAACAAAACCTATAAAAATCATATCTCTATGAATAGTTTGGACAATGGTAAGACTATGACTAAAACACTAAATAACATGTCCTATATTTAGTAGTCCTATCCAATCAAGAAATGAACTCTAGATCTTATTTTGTGATAACATCCCAGTCTTGTTCCTCTAGTATCAGACACTATCTCAGTCATAACAACCTAAAATAGGCTAAATCATATTTTCTCTCACTCATTACTATTTTTAGAAAAGACAAAAATACTATTTGTTTACACAAAATTAGTGGCTTAATTATTTCATATTATTTACTTATTTTATCTACTTAGACTCATTTATTATTTAGGAATTAAACATCTAATTTCTAAAAGATAATAAATCATTTGGTGAACCTAACTTCAAATTTCACATAAAAACCCTAGAAACCATAGGGTAAATTCTTAGCTGATTTTTTACATTAATTTCTAAATTTGTTCTTGAATATTAAAATCAAAAATTCCTCTCAAATTTTAAAATAAATTTATTTCAAACCTCATTTATATAAAATAGCTCCTATTAATTTTCAAGTAATTTTCCAATCATTTTTTGAATTTTTAGTTGCTTATTAAAATAAAAAAATCACTTGAAATTTAAAAAATTCATAGTAATTTTCAAAAAAAAAAAAAAATCTTAAAACCCTATTTGCATCTACTAGGTCCCATTAAATCAATCACTTTCCCATAAATTTTCAAATTTTATCTCATATATTTAACTCAAAAATTCAATTTCAATTTCAAAAATTCATAGTATTTTCTCACAAAATATTTTGAAAAATCCCTAGTTGCATATACTAGCTCCTATTTTACTTCTTGAGGTATCACCTTACATGTTTGGGATCTTTGTATCCTTTCTATGAATATTCTATTTCCTTGTTTAAATTATATTAGTTTAATCTTTTCTAATATTATCCAATTTGTTTTCCTTATGCCACCTATGTTCCTTGCATCTCTTCCTTCAAGACAAAGTGTAAGACTTAGTGGAAATCCTCCTGAATTCACCCAGATTCCTTCAACTTGATAATATACTATGGATAAACAACTAGATCAGACTCTAGATATAGATTATACATATCTAGATTACACCAATTTTAATTAAAATGATTCAAATAATGAGAAATATGAAAATTCCAATGATGATGTACACACTGATGCTCATGCTCCACCACATTGGACTACTGATCCACTTCTACCCATTGTTGATAATGAGGTTGTACTCAACAAATATTTGATCCTCCAAATTTTTAGAGAAAGACTTAGGGAACAACCTCAATATCCTAATCTTATATTTAAATCTCTCATGGAAATCAAAAAGGCTAAACAAGTTGAGGTTTCCATTCCTATAGAGTAACCAATTGAAAATGACACTACGGTGGCAACCATGTCTCAACAACCCCCTATAATAGCCTAACCTACCTCTATGCCACTAGTTATAGCTAGTATATCCCTATCTCTTGATGTGGTATCCCTTGTGCAAGAGATAAGATCTCTTCAATCCAAGGTGCTACATCTTGAGCAAATTTCCACTAGACCTATTTAGGCTTTGGATTCTTTTGCTCTTCTGCATACACTATTGGCATGTTACATTACTTCTACACCCTTGCCACAAGGTTTTGTTCAACCTAAGCTTACTCTTTATGATGGCAAGGATGATCCATAGACATATTTAAGATATTTTAATGCAACATGCTTGGATTATGTATAAATGACTGGCTACTTACCAAGCTATTTTTATGGAGTCTAAAAGATTATGCTTTACAATGGTTCTATAGTTTATAAAATCAATAAATTAATGCATTCAATCCTTTAACTAACATGTTCCTAGCACATTTTAGTATCAAAATTGGTGATAAGGTCTCTTATGCACAAATTTCACAACAAAAACAAAAATCAAATGATTATCTCACAGACTATGTGCTTCAGTATAAGACCATCTTGGCTAAGATGACTATCCCCATGATAGATCAAAAGTTACATAATCTCTTCAAATAGATCCTTCTATCAGGATTGCATGAATCTATTATTTTCAAATTATTCTCTTCCTTCACTGAATTGTGTTATATACTAAAGGAAAGAGAAGTAAAACTCATTTTAATGGGCAAAATCAAGTATACAAGCATCCTAGACACAACAAACAAGAGTAATATCAAATTTACATACAAGGTAAAATTCAATGATAAAAATAATCAAAATCAACCAATAGTTAATGCAAATTTAGATCCCATTCAGTGTGTGGTTTTATCAACACCTCCTTGGCATACATTTACCAATCTACCAGCTTTTCCAGCTAGAGTTTTACAATAGTTATTGGAATGTAACATCATCACTCTCCCTTTTATTTAATAAGTGGACCTAGAAAAGCCTCTTCTATGGGGATATGATCAGCATGCATTTTATGATTTTCATAGGGCACCAGGCCACACCACAAATATATGCATCAGTTTGAGACATAAGATATAGGACTTGATAGATGACAACCTACTTGATATTGACACTTCCATTGAGCCTCCAAGGCAAAGCCAACATAGGAAAGCTTTGAAAATATTCTCAAATCCATTTTCAAAACATTCTAAACAATAAAAATGGGACACATCAATTATTTACCACACATACCATGCAAATCCTCTATCAGCTACATACCAGGCACCTTCAATTGATTCACATCATTTGAGCGGTGTGATAGGTGTGTGTGAGTCCAGGGTTCTAAGTAGACCTTTGATATCCTTCTCAAATTAGGATATTATTGAGGATAATTCATATTAAAATACTCTTTATCAAATCACATACACATAATCAACCCATTCACAACATTCTCATCGATAATGGTTCCAGTGTCAACATGTGCACCATTACATTATTGTAGCATTTGGGCTATTTAGATTAGGATATCACTCCAATAGATATAGTTATTAGTGGGTTTAGTGGGTACATATATAGTTTATTAGATGAGATTGTATTTCCTTTAAAGATTGGGCCAACACATGTGACCACACATTTCATCATAGTTTTAAGTGCATGAGTTTTTGATATATTGCTTGTTCACCCATAGATTCAAAAAATTTGAGTAGTACCATTTACAGTTCATAGATGCATGAAATTCATTCATGCTAATAAATTTATTATAATTGGTGGAGTTTCATATGAGTTACCACTCTCCACTTCAGAGCCATCTCTTTTATAGTCACCAGTTTCATCTTCTCCACTAGTTTCAGTTTCCCCACTAGTTACAGTTCTTCTTCTAGTATAGATTTAGACATAGTTGAGGCATACATCACTAGTATAAAGGGTTCATACACCTCCACCACTTCAATATTATAGATAGATTCTAGCTATAGTATTCACACCCAAAGTAGTCTCATTGAGATCTCATGCATCTACACATAGATCACATATTTAGACAGCTTCTCCTACTTCTAGATGGGTCCCTAAGAGCCCTATAGTTGCATCCACTTCTCAGAGTTATAGAGGGACCCCAAATTCAATTTATACTTCAAATATTTTAGAACATTTACAATGCACACAACTTTCAGAATCATAGTCTTAGCTTTTCTATCATGCTTCATGATCATGCACAATACCTTTGTTTGATATAGGAGACCATGATAGGGAGTCTCATCCAAGAATCATTAGTTAGTATCATTTCTTCTTAGTATTTCTTATACATAGTCTCTTTTTAGCATTAATTTTACATGCTCTCTTTTATTTTATTGTAGATAGTTCAAAATTTCAAAAATACAAAAATAATATAAAATATCAAAAAAACTAAAAACATTCAAATATATCCAAAAACACAAAAACATTTCAATTTTATACATCATCCATGCTTTACATTACTACTACTATGCTATAACTTACATTTAATATTTCATGATATTATTTTTTAATTTATCTACATTACCATGCTTCACTTGATATTGTTTGAGTGTATGTAGTGACATCTAGATCCTTGACTATTTAACTCTACCCATTGAGTGGGCATCTTACTTCTACATTTGACACACACATCGATATACATACCCACTGGGGGCATCTTCTACATGACTACACCATCCAGGTTATGTCATTCCTACACTACACACTCCAAGTTATCATGTTGATTTACATTACTTACTAGATTACATAGATTACTATATCGACATTTCACTAGTATCTAGCACTTGAGTATCTCCTTAGCATATACCTAGTCTTGTACTAACATGTCTTGCATAATTTCAATCTTGATTTGAATAGTTAGATGTGATTCTATCTTTCTAGTTATTATATGCTTTCTCTTCTTACTTAGCATAACTTGTTGGATTGATTTTCCAATTCTTGGTAGTCTCCCATGTCTGCCTTTGGATATTTTCCAATGTCTCTTGCTTGTACTTTCTATGTGCTTGTAGCCGTCATGCCAATCTTACTTGTTATATGGTATGTGTATGTGATATTTGAACATGCCTTATATGTTTGCATTCTAGTATGAATGACATATGCTTATGTCCCTTGTTTTCTTGGCCCCTTGACCACCCTTGTATGCTTATTGTTTCTTGCTTTGTATGCATGTTGCTTGATTGCTTGTCCTTGTTTTTAATGCTATGATCCATATCATGCATTTACCTTAATTTTTTGGATGTCATGATGGACATCATTCTCCATCCATCATATATAACTAACAACTAAAATCTAACATTTCCATTTCTAGTTCAATACATTGCACATGTTATTACATTTTTACATATATCAAAGCATACCCCTATTGATCTAACAATCTCTCAATACAAACCTTGCTATATCTCAGGATATTTTGTCAATTATCATTATTATATCATGTATCTATGCAACATAACACACTTTCAAGGTTATCTCTTTTGAGGGAAGTCATTGTAGGGTCTTCATTCTTACCCTCAGAAAAGGCATTAATAAATAGGGGTTTTGTCATAGAGATCAAATCTCCTAATTATCAAAAAAGCAAGAACACTCAAAACAAAATCCAGATATGAGACCAGACAGATAGTAGAGATTCCAAAATAGTTAGTAACTTGAATATGACTAATGACACCTAATCTATAGGTCCATTTTACTTGCTCTCTTAACTCTCTTAGGTATGTTTTCATAGTTTCCCATTCATATATAGCCTTATAGATTGAACCCTTGCTGACCTAGACTAATATTTCCATGATAAATCCATTCCCCTAGGTATCCTTACCTTAAGACAACAATGCTTAAACTTGGACTACAATGCTAAAACTTAGGGTGTCCTATTTTTGGTGTTGTTATCCAAGTTCATTTTTGGTTCAAATGGTCATATTTTCCTAGATCTTTATCCTAATTCATGTCAGCCTAACATAAATCCATTTAATCCATGATCATTAAATCCCCTATAAAAGCCCATTCAAAGTCCATTTATAAGGGTTAACACTCATTTAAAAGAGAGATGCAAGAATACAAGTAATAATAATTAAGCACTCTTCCCTATTATTTGCATATAACCATCCAATAGTATTTCAAGCTTATTCAAATATTTACACTAGTCCCTAGTCATTCTAAGTACACCTAGTTTTGAATTTACTTGAATTTTTATCACAATATTACACCAAGCACTTCAATGGGAGAACTACATATAACTTGATCCCTCCTTAGAGTATTGGTATGTAGGTAGCATGCCCATACATAGGGTGTGAAGCACATCCAATGTATCTTGTACACACTAACCTCTTTTCCCTATTTGCGAAAGTTCCATTTAATTTCATAGAAGACACAAGCACATAAAGAATCAACTCTATAAGGATTTCCATTGATATCAAAGATCTAAAATTTGGTACACAAGTTCACACAGATGCTATAAACAAAACCCCAAAAGATCATATCTTTCTGAGTAGTTTGGACAATAGTAGTAAGACCAAGACTACAACACTAGACATAGGGTGTCCTATTTTTGATGGTCCTATCCAATTAAGAAACAAATTCCAGATCTCAATTTGTGATAGTATCCTAGTCCTGTTCCTCTAGTAAGACTTTGTCTCAACCATAATAGCCTAGAATAAGCTAAGTCATAATTTCTCTCACTCATTACTATTTTTAGAAAAGATAAAAATACTATTTGTTTACACAAAATCAGTGGCTTAATTATTACATATTATTTACTAATTTTATCTACTCAGACTTAGTTATTATTTATGAATTAAATATCTAATTTCACAAAAATAATAAATCAGCTGTAGACTTTTTGATAGCTTTCATCAAATTTTTATTTGTTGATTCTAAGACTCCATTACATTGAGGGTAATGATTTGATGAGAAATTAAGAATTATTTTGTTATCATAATCCCAATTGGCCATCTAAATAGATATGAAGGCTGAGCCATTATCATAAACCAATGAAACTAGTATCCCAAATCCTATGTAAATGTTCTCTTCCAAGAACTTGATCACATCTTCAATTTTACATTGTTTAGTTGCTACTACCTCTATCCATCTTGTGTATTAATTAGTAGCAGTAAGAACATATTTGTGTCCATCTAAAGAATTGGGGTTGATCACCCCCACAAATTCCAATCCCCATTGATCAAAAGTTTTTTCAATCATAACTGACCTCAATGGCATAATTGCTTTTGGTTCCTTGGTGTTGAAAATCTAATATCCATGACACTTTATAACATGGTTTTTTGCATCCTTGAAGATGGTGGGTCAATAATATCATGCCCTCAAGATTTTATAAGTTGTCTTTCTAGAAGGGTGTCCATTTCAAATATTTTCATGAAAAGTACTCAAGATCTCAACTACTTATTTTGAGACACATCTTAAGTATATTCCTTCATAGTTATTACTAAATATTAACCCATATTTGATCAAGAAATGTGATACCTTACATATCAAATCTTTTCTTTTCTCCCTAATCAATCCTATAAGACAAGAACCATTGATTAGAATATGAATAATTGCATCGTTTGGTTGAAAATGTTGTTGGTCCACCTGCATGACATTCACTTTAGGATTAGTATTGGCAATCATTTGATTCAATTCTTGACACCTTACTAATTTGGTAGTTTCCATCTCAAGATCATATTGTTGGAGAATAGACATCCACTTACCTCTTCTCTCTCTCAATTCACATTGACTAAGTATAAGTTTAATGGTAGGGTCTGGCAATATTTTATGCACTTTATTCCTAATATTATAACATCTAAAATTCTCAACTACCTTAACTAAAACAAGTTATATTAGTTAATAAGAGAATAATTTAACTCAATATTCTTAAAATTAGTGCTCATAAATGCAATAAGATGATCACATTTATCTATCTTTTGAGTTAAAATAACTACTATATGATCAGGAGCAAAAGAATAAAGATAAAAATATTTTGTAAAATTTGGACTTATCAACACTAGTGCTTGTCCAATTGATTATTTAATGTCTTTGAAGGCTTTCCTTGATTCTTCATTCCATATGATCTTGGAATCCTTCTTCAACATGTCATTTAATGCCTTCATAATTTCTACAAAACCAGAAATGAACTTCCTCACAAAATTGATTTTCCCAAAGAAAGACTTTAATTTTTTTCTAATATTAGGGGGTTCTAATTTACATATGGCATTAACTCTATTAGGATATATATAAATCCCATCCTTGGTTATTATATGTCCTAATAATTTCCCTTATGTAACACAAAAAATGTTTTTCTTAGGATTGAGGGAGATTCCATACCTTCTACAATGTTCAAATACCTATTGTAAATGCATAATATGGTTCTCCTTATTTTTAGAAAACATATTTAAATCATCCATATAAATGATAATGCACTTACCTATGAGACCTTATCAATCATGGTCCATAGCTCTTTGATAATTTTCTCTTGCATTTATTAGTCTGAAAGGCATTCTTTTATAGGCAAAAATGCCCCACTTTGTTATGAATGCAGTCTTCATTTTGTCCTCCTTATTGACAAGTACTTGATTATAAATTGAAAAACCATAAGAAAAGACATCATAGAAGAACCACTAATAATTTTAGTTACTTAGTCAAGGGAAGGTAAAGGATAATTATCTTTTTTAGAAGCTCTATTCAAATTTCTAAAGTTTATGCATAATATAATTTCTCCATTTTTCTTCCTAACTGATACTAAGTTAGCTACCCAAGTAGAATGTCTAATGGGAAAAACTATTTTTGCATCTAATAGCTTCTTGACCTCTTCATATATTAATGTTTCTAAATTAGGATTGATAGGTCTTTGATTTTGTTTGAAAGGTTTACAAGATTATTTTAATGGAATGGTATGGGTAATGACTCTAGGATCAAAGATATTTAAGTCTTCATAGGACCATATTATGACATCCTTGTATTTGGTTAGTAATTCTTTAGCTTTTCTAGAATCTTCATTTGTACATGTTATACCAATATTTACCAGCTGGGTTTGACCTTGAGTTCCTAGATCAACAATATTATAATCTTTCCCATTCACCTTGGGAACTTTGACATATCCAACTAGTTTGTCTTTATCAAATAGTATTTTTAAGGAAATCATGCCCCTAGGAATTTTATTGTCATTCAATTGCACTATCTTATAATCAAATTTATCTTCATCAAGAGAATCTTCATTAACCTCATCTATTATACGAGACTCAAATACCCCTGAGTTATTCATGAAGTCTATGATCTATTGATCATCACTAAATACTTGAAAATAGTTGACATTATCAAGACCAGAGGGACATGGAACTAATTTAATGCTAAAGTTTTCCAGTTTTAAATCTTGATTTGGCATAAGACTGGCTATAGTTGAAGCTAGCTCATTAGTAGGATTGTTCTCTTCTTTAGGAATTGACACAATATTAAAAGCATCAAAATATTCAATTAAGTCCCAAACTCTAAACTTGTACTTCTTAATATAAGATAATTTGCATTGGTATTTGTTGGCATGTGTTGTCATTGATGTCAAAGATTGATGTCAGGTGTGAATTGATGTCAAAGTTAATGATAAAGTAGTTATGTTATGATGATGATGATGAGTTTGAGACTAAATTTGTCCAAGGCAAGATTTGAATGCATATGAGCTAAGGTAAGTATATTTTTGAGGCTTATCATATTTTATCTAGCATGTTGATGTAGTTTTAGGTCAAGGAAAAAAGGTAAGCACACGAATATTGTGTTGGCATAGGCTTGGTAGCCTAGTATGTAAGCATGGATATTAATTATATTCTTAGATAGGAATTTATTGATGAGATCATGTTACAGAGGTCCTATGGGGTGTTAAGATTGCTTAAAATGCTTATGAGAATGCATAGTGTTCATCTAGTTCTTCATTATGTTCATCTAGGCATAGTTGGTTCTATGGTAAAAAAATATGAGTAATTAATTTACAGATGCCACCATTACCACGTATGGATGAGTTAGGGGGAGTTGGTCATATGGGCATGCTCACATTAGTCCCAAGTTATTATGCTCCAAGTTTTAGGTTGTGAGGTTTTGTATGTCAAAATATATAACTATGTAAATTTAGATTCTTAAGAAGTTTGTAATGTTTTCCCATACTTATCTAGATTTACAAAGGGATATATAATGGTACACACTTAATCACATCATATATCTATAATGAAAAATTAAGTTGAGCTTAATGTCTAAGTTTAAGTAGAGCTGACTAAGCCATTTGATGGCATCATATTTAACATAAATGAAGGTTTAAGAGTATATTGATATATGGATGGATTCTTATATGAAATAAGATCACATGGTTTAAATTTTAGGACATGAAATTGAGCATGGAAAAAGTTATTAAATTTCAAACTTGGCCTTCTAGGTAGATTGCAGAGGTTCTCATACTTAGCCAAATTTATAAAAGTTAAAGACCAGGACCATATAAGGATCTAACAATGTGGGTGTTCATGTAAATGTAGATAAATGATGTGTATTGAGTCAAATAGGTCAAAGTGTTTAATGTTTAATAGTGAGAAAAGGTAAAGATTGAGCTACTTCTAAGAAGATCGATAGTGTGCATTTGGTCAAAATTACCAAGGAGAACTATATGAGGTCAAAGTAATAGATGTTTAGCATAGTTAAATATTAGGCTACTATCAAAGAGATAGATGGTGTGTATTTAATTAAAATATGGAAGGAAATGAGATGATGGTAAAGTGTTTTATGTTTAATAGTGATCGGTGGCATTTGATTTTAGCAAAGGGAAAAACCAGTCTACAGTGTTTGAGCCATAACTTTTGATCTAGGATGAATTCAAAGGCGTAGTAAAAATAAAAGTTGTAGAGGAATTCAAGGTGCATCTAGTGAATATAGTTATAAATTTTATAAATTAAAATTTATTGAGATGCAAATTTGACTATATGTTTGACCATGTTTTGTAAGTGACTTGAGAAGGATAATTGAGTTGTTCTTTATGGTATTTAGATGTTTAAAGGTGGCTTAGATAGTAGAAAGTATTTTATACTCAATGAGGATAATTTTTATGGATTTTGGAGGTTTTAAAAATATATCTTTAGTATGAATAAATGAATCAAATTTGACTATTTATTCATTAATGGTGCTACTATGTACAAAATGTTTTTTGAACAAATTGTGCTTTAGCAAAAGAGTGTTTTGGTGGGAGTAATCATTTGAAGATGTTATAAGATTCATATGGAGTGGACCCATGTATTTTAAAGTGATATTTTGTTTCTAATTTTTTCATTGAAGTGCTAAATGGGTGAATAGGTCTCCATGAGACCTATAAGGGCTATTAAAGCCTATTTGAAAGGTATAACTGCTTAAGGGTGACCCATGGATGCTATGGATGACCTATGTGTATGGTATTGAGTTATGTTAGATACCTTATGGGATAAAAAAATTATTATGGCCAACATAAAAGATAATAATGATGAGGGATTTGTAAATAGTGAGATAAAAAATGATAATTTTTAGACTTGTGGGAAGAGGTATGTGTGAGAGTTATAGAGCGAAGGAAAGAAGAATGAATGCGTGCTCAATGGATGGGTTGTATAAAAAATTAGGTTGATGAATGTGTGTATGACCTATAGGTCATATTTATGATGTTAGAACATTACTCTTTTAGGTTTTGAGATTGAGGATGAGCGAAGAGGTTTAGAGTGATCCAAAAGGATGTTTTGGATGCCTTGAGTGTGAGAGAAGGATAGATGGTGTTTGTGTGAGATTGGTGGTTAATTTGAGAGGTAGATCAGAGTGTGGATTGTGTATATGACCATTTGGTCATGTTTATAAGGTTGTAATAGATTTTTTATTGATAAGTTTAGAGTGATCCAAATGGTGGTTTTAGATGTTTGTGAGTGTGTAAAGAAGTAAAAGGGGGTTATGTTTATAATATGTCTCCATCAGATTGAATAATAATTAGTGATTAAGATATGGCCATATCATATGTGTTAGGAGGGTGATTAACATCTAGGTCAGGAGGACTTGACCATCCTAGGGGTAGGTACTCCTTGTGAAATAGGTTTTTCACTAAATTCAATTAAGAAGGAATTGACCATCTTAGGGGCAAGTACTCCTTATGAAACAACTGTTTCAATAAATTTAGGTTAGAATGGATTGACCATATTAAGGGTAGGTGCTCCTTGTGATACAAGTGATTTACTAAATTTAGGTTAGAAGGACTTAACCATCCTAGGGGTAGGTGTTCCTTATGGAATAGGTGTTTCACTAAAGTATCATGTTTGTAATACCTTATAAGATAAGTATTCCATGTATTTTCAAGATTGAGAATGGGTTTTATTTCCCATGAGAGTTTACCACATTAGATTTTGCGTTATGATGTACTTCTCTTATTCATGCTTTGATGGTAATCTTGTTATATATGCTTGTTGTGTTGATTCATGAATGCCAATGAATGAATGATAAGTGATCTAAAAGTGAAATATTGGTTGAATAATTCACCCCCTCTTAGTCACATTGTACCTCTAATAGTATTTACTTGTAACTTGATTAACTACTAGTTTTGAATCACCATATACTAGTAGTTCTTTGACCTTATGTTTGATAACAAATTACAATATAAGAATTAGTGATTCATACTCTACCAAATTATTGGTGCATGGGAATTGAAGTTTTTAATAATTATTTTACTCTTTCCCAAAGGTTGTGATTAGAAAAATTCCTACTCTAGATCAAATTTACATCTAGCACCATAAAAATATAATTTCCATAGTCTAGGCATAGCATGAGAGTCTTTAGAGTCACATACCTGGGGAGTATCAAGAGTGTAAACTTCTAAATTAGAATTGACTATGTTGATCCTTTCATTTATTTCATTGTATTTAGTGATCATGTGTTTCATCTTTGGCTCTCTTTCAATCTGGATTAAATTGGGAACTCCCTTCCATGGAAGCCACATATGAGAACAATTAGTTGATATGTACATATTCAATGATTTGGTCCAATCCCTGCTAAATAACATTCTATAAGCATCTAGAATGTCCACCATTTGAATGTCTATAAATTTATATATCCTTGGACCTACAGTAAGTTGCATATGAACATTCAACAATTCTTTAATTACTTTAACTCTTGATTTGTCTAATTGAGTAACTACTCTATCAAAATTAATTGGAGTTAAACCAATCTTCTCACAAATACATTTTGGCATGATATTAGCAAAGGCACATGAATCTAACAAATAATTATGAAAGTTTATAAAAAAAATCTAAATTCTAGTAAGAAACGTGGAACCTATATTTTATTCTTGTACATTACTAAATTGGCAATTGCAACCTTTTATGATTTATTAGGCTTTTTGCTCAAATATTCTAACAACAAATCTCTTTGTTCAGTAATTTGATTCAACTCATGTAAAGTGATATTATATTTAATCTTATTCATATCCTCAACTATGTTATACTGAATCCTAGTAGAAGAACTAGATTAATCAACATTATTTCTAGAGGTACTTCCCTTTGGAGGTTTTGGATTGTTGTCTGCTTGAGGATAAAGAGGAGTATCAAAGTTTTTTGGTGGAGTTGAAGTTGTTAATGGTTACTTATTCTCTCTATTCCTCAGTGGATAAGCATTCTTCAAATACTATTGAAAATAATGAATCTCTTTTGAAGTATCCTTAGCCTCATTCTCATCTTGGAATGGAAAATCAAATGTCTCTACCATGATCATTGTGTCAACAGATTTAGATAGATTTAAAGAACTAGATGTACTTGCAGTATTATCTTTATTAGCTTCACCTTCAAATATATCTAAATCATCTTGAAATAATTTAAAAGTATTGAAAAATTTTATACAATTTAATTCATCATGCTTTAAAGTGTTATGAACTCTATAATATTTAGTTAAATCTACATCACATATGTTTATCTTAGAATTTTTCTTGTTTGTAGATGACTCATTGGTATTATTTTTGTTTTTATTATTATTATGAAACCTATTTTTACATCTTTTAAACATTTGATAAGAATAATTTCTATTAAATTTTTTCCCAACATTACCTACTTGTTTTTGTAACTAAAAGAAATTAGTGCTCAATTTTTGAACCTTCTTGAGTATGGATTTATTTTCATTTTTAGGTGCCTATGAATTGTGAACTTGAGTGATATTACTATATATTGGAACCATAGATATTTGATCTTGTGGATGAGATCCACTTTTAGTATTATTTAAGAATCCTAAGTTTTGACCAGGATGAGCATGACTTAAGGGAAATTGGTTTAAAATGGGTGTTTGGTTCAAAGAAGGCATGTTTTGATTAGCATTTGGGATGGAATTAAATGAAATGAAATTAGGATTAACATTGGGAATATCATATGCTAGGTGATCTTAGGGTTGCATTTGATCACTTATTTTCACAACTTCAACATAGACTAAGGCTATTGTATTTATGACCCCAATATATCTCTTTAGAATCACATAAGTCATGGGATCTAAAGCATCCTTATAGATTTTTAAAGCCAAAGCTTCATCAGCTCTATAGGGAGATATGGTTATACTAACATTTTATAGAATTTGGAATTAAAATATTTGATGGTTTCACTAGAATCTCTCTTCACTATTGTGAATTGTTGATAAAGGGTATAAGGACTAATGATCTTTCCAAATTGGTCAATGAAAATACTATTAAAATCATTCCATCTGGTAATATAATTCTCATGAAGGTTGAGAAACCAATCATATACAACATATTTGAAAGTAAAAGGAAACAATATACATGCAACATCTTTATTAAAAACATTTAATAATATCAAATTAGCCTTAAAGGACTTGATATGGTCTTCAACAGTAACCACACTTGTAGGATTGAAATAAGGAAAATATGTCGTAGGGAATCTAGGTAAATCATATACCTGACCTAACACATTAATGTAAGATCCACCTAACCATGCCATACCTTGATAAGGGTTGAACACATGAGTACCACAAACAATTGAAGTAGGTTGAGACTTAGAAACCCCATGCTTACATTTATTTGCTCTTGTTTTCCTATGAACTTCTAACGAAAGGAGAGGTATTCTTATCTCTAAACATGACCTAGTCCATATTATTAGTAGTTACAACTTGTAAACTTTGAATCATGTTCAAAATATAATGTATCAACATTATCTTTGTAAATAACAATGATCAAATTTATGCATTAAGCAAATTTTTCACAAATTCATACAAAGAACAACTATCTTCAACTAAATTAGTTTAAAGATACCTTAAAACCTATAAATATTAATGATATTTACACTTATAAGTTAAAATAAACCTAAATTTGCAAATAACCAACCAATCTTTGAAAAAAATTGATATCATTAACTTCAAACACATCATATTTACAAAGCTTAAACTATTGCAACAATTTCTCATAAATCTTCAAAGAATAGATATCTTTAACTAAATAAGCCTAAAATTGCTCTAAAACCATGAATATCAATGATATTTACATAAATTAGCTAATAAAAACACACATATGCAAAGAATCAACTTATCTTTGACCAAAATTCAATGAAATTAGCAAAGATATTTCAAATTTACAAAGCTTTAGCTAATGCCCTCCTTCTACACCAGTGAAATGTGTCCTACTAATGACTAAAAGTATATCATAGGGGTTTATAGAGTGTTTAAGAAACACTTTTTTTTTTAATTCAAAGAATCCATTGCATGAGTTGTAGGTTGTGATCATCTTGATATCTTTGGTGGAATAGTGACAAAGCAATGAACTGTTACACAAAAAATGATAATATAAATGGTTGTTGGGAGTAACCGTGGTCTTAAGATTTTTTATGAAAAATGAAAGTAATCTGAACTAAGTAGAGTGAATTGTGATCAAAACCTAAAGTCTAAAGTGTAGTATAGAATGTCTAGAATGTATATTTACAATGGAAGTTAAACTATAGTCAGTTGATAAAAAAATGAGCAACATGAAGGGTAGGGTAGAGAAGAAAGATGTTATTGATCTTAAATTTAGACATTATGACATTGCTTAAATTTCATCCAAATATACACTCAAACCAATATATGACATGAAATAGATAAATCAAAAATATTATCACATATTAAGAAAACATCTAAGGATATTTGAAACAATACAAATAAGAAATCAGCTTCAATTTAAAGATTTACCTCTACAAGCAAATTATATAAACACATCTAAAAGAGAGCAAGGAAAATGAATTGAATCTGAGCTCTTTCAATCAATCTAGCATAAACACAAATTGACAACTTTTAATTCAAATATGCACATCTATAATCCATGAAAAAAATTCAAATCTAAAAATTAGACCAATTAATTGAGGAAGCAGCCATGGTAGAAAAATACACAAACAAAAATGAGACAATTATTTCAGAATTATCCTCCTTGAATTAACTTGCTCTAAATTTACACAATAGTTTTTTTCTCAAAAAATCCCTCTCTTTTAAAAATGACAATACCTCTTTTATAGAATACTAAGGAGGTATGTTAGTCAATCATGTCAAATGACAATTGTATAAGTGTCATGGATAGTTGTCCTTCAACAACGTTCTAGAACTAATGATACTTTATAAATGGATTGACCTATAAGCAAAATTATTTATAAATTTTCACATGTTTTTACCAAAGAATATTCCATTTTCAAAATATACACGTTCTTATACAATAGAATATTCTTAAGTCAACAAATTTGGCTTTGAGACTCCTTTGTTATTTTAGTCTTTTGTCTCTATTATAGGATATTCATTGCTTCATTATGTTACTCATCAATCAGCCTGAGGTTGATGATGAGATCTATGAATATTTAATTTTCTTGATCTTTTAGGCCTTTGAGGCCCTTTTCAGCCTTGTCTAAAGCTTCCTTGATGTTCCTTGCATCTCCAATCTTCTCTTCTATAGACAAGATCATATCTAATATCATTTTGTTGTTTGCCTCTATTTTTCCTTGGCTTTGATTTTTCACTTCTTTCATGAACTAAGTAGCCCTATGTTTGAGTTCCTCATTAGTGATCAATCCCATAGGATTGAGGGAAGTAGGATCCTTGATTAATCCCCCCAATACATGGACCATTATATTTTCCAATTACTTGGGATCTTTTGAAAGATTTCCCATCTCCTTGATCCATTTATTCAGAGAGTGGACCTTCTTTATCAATACAACCATAAACATACTCAAATGGGCAAGGTTAAATACTTTAAATCTAGTAATTTTATCCTCTATCAAAATATTGATCAAATATTTTATCTTGTTGCTTTAACTCTGCCATTGGTTAACTTGGCTTATAGCCAAAGTACCTTATTTGTTCACCAAGACTTGCTTAGAATTTAATGCTTTCAAGGAGATGAATAGATCATAGATGGTTGTTTCAATTTTTTTTACCATATCTCCTAGAATAGACAAAATAGACTGATCCTCCAAGTTCTTCTTTTGTTGTTTTAACCCTTTGATAGTAGCTTAGAATCGATCAGATTATGCTTGAGCTAATTCCAAGACATATTCTTCAAAGATAGTATCGTCAAAAGAAATCTATCCTTATTTTTGAGTCAAATTAGTCAATGGATCTAGATTTTGATACATAATTTCTTCACCTCCTACCATGACCCTTTTCTTTGTCACTGTTTACAAGCAAACAATCTCTAGATCAAACTTGACTCTAATTGTAGCTTGGGTCACGTGTGGGGTTGGGACCTCCATTTGTGATTGGTATGCTGATTGACTTGGGGTAACCAATATTTTTGCTTTGTCTTCCTATAAATCAACTATCCATGGATTTATTTCTTGTTCCATATAGATATTAGTGGCTTTCATCATAGCCCATGGATGGTAAATGGACAACTACTCCAATATAGGTTCATACAATAACCACTCGAGAATAGGTGGACCATAAAATATGTTCTCTTCACTTAAAAAATTGACTTCACTTAAAGGAGTAGTGATAGACACTTTAGGTCTTTGTGTCTTTGAGATAATGGATGTCTCAGCTTTTCTTTTTGGAGTGTTAATAGGAACCAAGTCTAATACTTTCTCTTTTCCTTTCTCCTTTTTGGTTTCCTCAACCTTTTCCTCTTATGTGAATCCTAATCATAATCCATAGATTACATATTCAATGCATCCTCAATAGTCTCATTAGGATCAAGGGATATCATATGAACCTCCTCTAAAGGTAGATCATGTTTTCCTAACTTGGATGATTCAAGGGCTGATGAACTTGAGGGGATTTCATCTAGCCTTATTTATTCTAGACTATGTTCTGCTTGTGTTCTAAATGATGGAAGCTTAAAAGATTCACCACCTACTAAATGATACTATCTAGGACCCAACTACCACCTATCATCTACCTTTTGATTTGTATACAATCTAGACTTTGGTCTTAGGTTGTGTTCTTTCAATCTTCTAGTGACTTTAAAGTAAGTAGATACCTTTGTGTATATAGGATCAAAGGCACTAAGTTCATGTTCATAGGGCACATTTAAAATCCCTTTGAGTTTCAAATTTCCTTTAACCCTTCCATAAGTGTCCTATTGTCTAAGTTAATTTATCTATAAATTGAAATATGCTCTATGTTTTGATCCTACCTCTATGTGATCTCACTGTCTGAATGTAGTCTTGCCAATTGTCACTGGGAAGCTATGCAAAAGTCCCTTTCTCTTGGTTTTGGAAATGCCATCTACACCATGGAATAATTATTAGGACACCTCTTATTCAATTAACTTATCAATAACATGGACTGATAACTTGAAAGGAGAATTTTGAGTTCCCTAAATCCTTATGATATTACAATCTAGGTACAACCATATACTCCCATAGCTTCAACATACTTATTGATTAGAGGGATTACTCTTTCCATGGGAATGCCAATTATGGCCTCACTCAATGCAGGGTAGACATAGTCACAAATAAACTGAATGTGATCTCTATAATTGAAGATGTGTAACTTGGAATAATATTTAGAAATAGTTTGGGTTCCATTTGGAGACCATTCTCTCTGGTTGGGGATATTTTTGGTTGTACATAAGGCATCTAGGAGATAAGACATCACAAAAAATTCATTCTTCTTCTTATGCTTGATTGTATATATTTATCTACTTAGGGAAATACTAATTATTTCACCTAATGGAGGGATAATTACCTTTTCAAAAATGAAGTAGACCATGGGCACCCATATTGGATCCACATATGTTGTGGTTGCGCACCCAAACAACTTGTTCAACATTGTCATTATAATCTTAATTCTAAGTCTAAATTGATTGACATGGATGTTCTTATTAAGGTCAAAAAAGACCTAGATTCCAAACTCTAACCACATAGCTAGGGTGTCCATAAATTTTTTCTCTTTAACCTATGAGTTAATAGAATCTAGATCAATCTGGGGTTCGGGTACTTTGTAATAGGACTCAACTGCAATAGCATAAATGTAAGCCACTTTCCTATGATTATGTTCACTAATTAACATGCATTTATCTATCTTATCTTCCTTAAAAATTGGAGAAAGAATATCAATGCAATGGAGTACCTCTATTTTTGTAGTTGCATAATGTAGACTAGTTATTTATATTGCTATAATGTCATCGTATAGCCTCTTTATTGAGATATTCTTCTCTTCTCCTCTGGTGATAGCTGGTTGGTTCTCAATTCTCCAAAACAATATGGCTAATTGTTATCCCCTATGTTCAAAGTAGAAACAAAAAAATCCATGTCATTAAACACACAACCTTTTGTATCTGATGTCAAATATAGGTCAATGTCTACTTTTGAAACATGCTTATGGGTCACCATTGATTGAATTATATAATTGTTGACTAAATTTGATCCTGTAGGTCAAATTGGGACCCCTATAGGTAAAACATTGACATTTTAGATGTTTTAGGGCTATAATATTTTGTCATAGGTATATTATATCTATTTAATCTACTTTAATGTCATATTATCTTTGGTCATTAGTCATTTTAGTCCTTATATCATTTTGAGACATTTTGGGGTCAAAATAGAGCATTAAATGAGTTGTCCAATCTTCTTGGGAAATGTGAAGGTTAAAAAAAGGTAATTTAATATCCCATATGGCATAAGAGGCCTTTTTTAACTATTAATAACTAAAAAGTGATAGGTTATTTAGAAGAAAGAGTTGTTTCCTTTGAAAAGGGAAGAGTTTGACACTTGGACAACCCACAAGGAAGTGTGACATGAGGGATAAGGTCATGAAATGTATCTTAAGATTAATCAAGCTTAATTACACATTTTAAATTCTCTAGAAGTGCCAATTTTGAGCTAAAACTATTTTTCTCCTTTTTCACCCTTCTAGACACATAAAACTAGTCTTCAAGTTTGTACTTGGTACGATCAATAGGGGAGGTTTCAGAAAAATTTCTCCTGGGGGTGTCTTATATACTCAATTGTATTCCATTTTATGTTTGGTTGTAGAGTAATGGTGACCTGTGATTTATGAACAATTCTTAAGAAGTTGATCTATCCAATTTACTTACTAATCTATGTACCCTATAGGTTTTGATCTTGTTTGGTTGATTCCATAAAATATATCTATTGTGATTTATTTGAGAGGATTTTGAATCCCTAATATAATTTTTTCCATGTTTGGTTTAGCATTTCAATGTGTTTTGATATGCAAATTATGTTAAGTTTCAAGAGGAAGAAAGTTTCCAACATTTTCAAGACCTTCATGCTTTGATGGTGACTTCAGGGGGTTGTGTTACATTAATTTAAATTTTAAAATTCTCTCATGATTACCTTTACCTTTAAAATTCATTCTTTAAAGTAATTTCCATGAGTTTTTAGTCATATACAATGTGTATAGTCTTCCACCATTAATGAATATGTACAAGTGTCATGAGGGAAGAAAATCATGTTGGAATAGATGTTATGAAGTTGGTTCCAAGACAACAACAATAACAAAAACAACAACAACAACAACAACAACAACAACAAAAACAACAACAACAACAACAACAATAATAATAATAATAATAATAATAATAAGAAGAAACCATTTCATAAATTGGTAAAGAGTCTTGGTCTATTCATGAGGTCTAAAAAATGCACATTGTCCATATTCTACTTACTGCATGCAAGAAACTTAATTTGCACCTATAGGTGCTCACATGGAGGATTTCATGTTGAGAAGGAAATTTTTTAGCTGAGAAAGGTTTTGATAATGAAAGGAGAAAATTAGGAAACCTTGATGAAGGTATAGAGTGATTCATAAACACATATGATTTTCTCACTACTTGTTATTACACATATACTACTTGTACATTAGGATTTCCACCTACAGGTGGCACTAGAAAAGGTATGAAGGTACTTATATGGAGGAAATTAAACATGTTGAAAACCTTATTGATACCCTAGTATGTTATATAAACCATGAAAAGCTTTTTTGAGGGTTAATTTGGCAAATCTAAGTTGTAAACTACCTCTAAGGATCATATGACTAAGTTTAGGGTTCTTTTCCTTAAAAGTGTAAAACAGAGCACCTGGGCCTTTTGCCAAGATCATATAATAGGCCTATAGAGACCTTTGATGCATCCTAATGGTTTTGTCTTGAAAATTTTAACAAGGAAAAGGAATCCAAAAAGTTTTAGGGGAAGAGGATCAATGAATATTGGTTTTTTGGAGGCTCAAAGTTGCTCATTTATGCACTATACATTAACATCTACAGGTCTGAGCCCAAATAGACCTCTTCCCCTTAGGGTGAAAATACAAACCATGTTTCATGATTGAATGGTTTGATATGGTGTAAGAAAACATTCATGACCTAGGTATTAGTTATAGGATAACATATTGTGTTTTAATTCCTATAAACACCTACATGTATGCCTAAATCCAAGGTTATTCACCTACAACCAAGGGTCAAAATCCACATCACCCATGGCAAGGTCCTAAGCAATGGAGATATCAACTTGGGATAATGGTGAAGGTAACATTTATTATTTAAAATATCATATATAAAAGTTAAATTTTTATGTTCTAATATCCAACATGCACCTACAAGTGTCCCATCATGCGAAATGCTAACCTACAACCAATTGTAGATGACTGTCTCAGGCAGTGAATAAAAGGGTGATGATTCTAAGTGATTGGTATATTAAAAAACATGAGTGGATAGATACAAATAATTGATATAATATATCTTAATGTTTCAAGATGGACATACACTATTTTAAAACCTAGTCCTTCTTAAACTACCTACAAGTACAATGTCATGCACATAAAACATAGTTAAAAGTCACACTCATACTTAACCAATCAAAGTGTGAAGAAAAGTAATAGGAGGTTAAAGTGATGGGAAATATTAAAAACATTATTAATTAACAAAATATCCTCATGAAACTCTAATAGTGGATATTAAACAGAGAAAGGATTCATATCAAGCAAGGCATAGTCCATGTCTTGAAACCCTACACAATCTACCTTTTCTACAAGTCTATTTTGGGTTTTGGAAAGGTTGGGAGGTATAAATGACCTAGTAAAAGGATCATTTTTTTTGTAGAGGGTATATATTAATTTTTTAATCCCATCCAACCTTCATATTTTCTAGGTAAATAGGGGAAGTGCCCTCTATTTTATCTCAGACAGAGGGTACTTCCCTTTATGAGCAAATTGGTAGTTTTAGGGAATGGATATAAAATGACTCTTAAGGAGATGTTTTAACCTTTCAAGGATGTGTATGAAGTTATATGACACCCAAAAAAACATGAATAACTAATCACATAAGGATGTAACTCAATAAGGTGCTTTAAACCTTAAGGTTACAGTCAAGTCTAGTTGGGTAGGGTTTTGGCCTAATGCCTAAATGAAAGGTCATTTTCATTCCTGGATGTAGGTAGGAATTATAAATTTTTAAATAATGTTTTTGGGATCATTAAATATGTGTTAAATCTTATGTAATTTAAATAATTCTAATTAAATGTCCTAGAACACAAGGGTTGCAAGCAGGCCTATTGGGCATGGTTAGGCCTAAAGCCAAATGCAGAACCATTCTCCCTTCTATCATGAGATAAGATTTGAAACCTATCAGAGAATGTTTATAAGGTTATTTTATATGTGTAAAATTATAAATAATGTAGAGGAAGCACAAGGAGGTCATCTTTTGGACTCAAAATCACATCAAGCCTATGTAAAATAAGGAGAAGACCCTTAGAGATCAAATTGAAGAGCTCATAATTGTACTGCCTTGCTGCATGGGAGCTCAATCACTTGGGAAAAGTTGAAAAGGGTCATAAGATTCATTCTTGTGATTTTTTTTGAAACATCAACATCCCATTTTTTAATAAAACCTAAGAGGGTAAAACATGTTAAACCCTTAGAAAGACCTGATGAATGAAATGAAGTTAGAAAGCTACTCAAATGGCCTAGTTTAACCATGAAAATGATTGGAAATTAAATAATAATCACTTAGGCTCCCTACAATTAGGATGACTTATATGTAATTATATAGATGGAGTACAAAACAAGGTATTTATGACTATTTTGTGTATTGTGTAGGTTCTAGAAGGTTTCAAGAGATGAAATAAATTTTAGAAGGAAGTTTAGAACTTAGTATAAACCAAAATGTACATTTCATTCCTTATAAAAACTCCTAAGTTCCTCAACCAACTACTTCATCTCAGCCAGTCAAAACTAGCATAGTGAACATGACAGTGAGAAGTGTGAAAACTTCAAGTGGAGGGATTTTTAAGGTGTTCCTAATCAGTCTAAGGTAATGGAGTGTATTTAAAAGTTTCATCCACTCCATCCCATGGATTTTCATGGAAAACTAAATCCAATTTTGTGTCCAAGTGTGAGGGGTGACTAAAAGAGGAGTTTTCTTAGAGTGTAAGCAATGATAGTTCATTTCTAGATGATTCTAGATGACCCAAACTAAAAAAAATGCATGTAAATGAATTTATGCAACCATTAACCTTAATTTAAATAATAAAAACTATCCCTAGTTATTTTTGGGACATTCAAATAGGGATAAGTCATGAAGACAATTTTTTGAGCCAGAATGAGAAATTCTATGCCACATTTCAAGAGTTTCATGACTTGGAGTGACACTTGTGCTTCCTAACCTTGAAAGCTTCATTTCAAATATTATCCTCATTTATATGTAACTCATATGGTCATCTTTACAAGTGTCCTTGTGACCTTTGGACTTCTCTCTTCTCCTCTCTCTCTCTCTCTCTCTCTCTCTCTCTCTCTCTCAAGTTCTATAAGAACTAGCCATTTTGGCCTTTTTAAACTGTGTTCCACTTGAGTATGGTGAAGCCCTACTCATTTTAATACCATTTTATCAATAAATATTACTATTTTTACCTATTCTATGACTATTCTTAGTGTGTTCATTTTAAATGTTTGATCTTGCAAAGTGACGACTCTTATTTCTTTAGCATGGTTGTCTCGTTCTCTCACCTATTTATAGTTTTAAAGCTTCTTCTTGTAGGTCATGTGAAGTGTCTTATGAGGTGTCAAGGTTTAGTGAGTTAGCTTACTAAAATAGTGCCATTTTATGTCTCTTATCTAGTCATTTTATTCTAAACATTCATCACAACCTTCAGAATGAAATACTGATGTGAGAAGATTCAGATTAAAAAAGTGTATCTTTAATTAGTCTCTTGGTTTCATGTGTAACATGGAGCTGGTTGGTATTCATAAATAAATTTGGTGTATCACCTCCTTTAGGATAGTTTGCTTTCAGTTTTCTCTCTCCCTTTTCCCTCACAAAGTCTAGGTGTAGAATTTATCCAAAGTGGTACATCAAGGGAGCTATCCCTATCTAGAGATTCACCCCATTCTTAGGCTCACCCATAGCCTAGAGGTGTTTCAATTGTGCCACTTGGATGAGGAGAGCTGAGACACTCCTCAAAGGGTGAAATTCTAAATGAAAATAATTTTTGGTATGCACAATAGGACCAAAGTCCAAGAGAGTGAGAATATTGTTGTTGTGTATTTCCTCTAATCAACTTTTAGAAGAAATCAAGCTAACACCAATGGTGACTTCAAATGATAACATCTAGTTGTAAGAAACCCAAGTGTATCTATTTGAAAATTTTGATCAGTTTTTATATTTGCTTTGACATATGAGGTTGATATGGATAGCTATGGCCAATACTCGTATCATTAACCTTCTTATTAGCCTTGTTATGAATCAACTTTTACCCCTCAATAGTCCTATCAAAATGGATATCAATCCTATGAACCATGGAAACCCTATATCCCTTGATTTCCTTATCCATATAGACACCATGTTTTTGGAAAACCCTATGAGGAAGTTTAACAATAAAATTAACAAGAAACACCTCTTTATTAGTCTTGATATGAGCCCTATCATTCATACCATGATGCCTATCAGCCTTAAGAGTACTCATATGAATCTTGTCATATGAAATTAGATGATTCCATGGATTATACACATATATTATTGGCAAGATGTAGCTATCTCTCATTTAGATGCTACTCCTTCTAATTATCCCAAGAATTCATTTCCCTATGAGCTTACTAATGATTTTATCTTTCCCAAATTTAATCATAATCCTTATCCTTCATCCCACACTCCATATCAAACTCATCAACCTTCTAATAAACCTCATATTCCATCTCCTTCACATGAGCCTATACATCAACCTTCCACCTCACCTCATCTTGTGTAAGACTATATCTTGAGAAAATTAAGTGAAGGAGAGAAAATTCAATTCATGGTTGATCAAGAAGATATCATGAGTGACTATAAGGAAGAAATCACCATAGGGACACCCCTTGGTGAATAAAAAGACAATCCACAAGCTGATGCCCCCATATTTAAAGGGATGTATATCCATGAAGTAGACTCTAATGCCTCTATTTTTTAGGGGATGTGTATCCATGAGAAATGTGGCCAAGATTTGAAGAGAGAGGTGTTTGAAGAAGACTCCATGTCTGATCATGAAGTTATGGATGACCATCTCAAGCATGAAGTGGAGTGTACTATCAAACATAAGGATGAAGGTCAAGTCACTCCTCAAGAAGTGGAAATCCTAAGAGAGTCTCATGAGACCAAGGTAGAGGAAATAGCTCTTAAAGATGACATTCATGAGGAAGAAGATTTATGGTAGAAGTTCAATGCCATATGCAAGGAATTTTGTAAGTTGGGTAAAACTTTTTATTCTCCAAAATATTTCACATTTGATGACAAGTTTTTTGATGAGTCTAATAAACATGATATCGAGTTTTCAATCAAACATAAAGATAAAACTCATTCTGCTAGTCAAGAAATTGTTGTCATGAAGCCATTTAATGATACTAGTGTAAAATAAGTAGTAGACATGGATAATGATATCAAGATAGATCATGTTGTACCTAAAATATATTAAAGAGCTCCATCTAAGGTAAAACCACATTCAGGGATGTGGAACCATGGTGAAGGAAAGATTGGTGCTTCTAAACATCAAGCACATTATGTCAAGGAGGATAACAAGACTGAAAGGATTGTCATATTTTTAAACTTTCACATCAGAGGCCAAGTACATGAGAAGGTTGAGAGTATTTGGATGCAAGACGAGTCTATTTCCATAGTCAAAATATATGAAGCTACTTGGTTCTCATTGAAAATCATGCCAATGAAGTTGGAAAACACCATGAAGAAAATGGAGTAATTAATGCTAAAGGACAAAAGACTACATGTCTTACTAAATCCTTCATGTCATGAAGTAAGGAAGGTTTCAAACTTCCCCTTTGATCTAGGATGGAGGTATGATTATTTTTTATTTGTACATAGTTTTTTGCTTTATGATTTTCCTAAGTGCTTTGAGCATATATGTGTGTCTTGTTAGTGTGTTTGCTTTGCTTGTGTGTGTCCTTTGTTTTATGTAGTTGAGGTAATCAAGTGGTCTTGTCTTGATAAAATATTGTGGTCAATGGTCAAAGTCCTCTTGTGTGTTTTATACTTCAAATGACTCCCTAAGCTTGATGGAATGATAAGGCTATTGGTCTAGTTATAATAACATGATACCCTATGAGTCACCAATTTGTTTACCAAATTTGACCCTATAGGTCAAATCAAGACCCCTATAGGTAAAAAATTAAATTTTTATATGTTTTAAGGGTCTAATATTTTGTCATGGGGTATATTATATCTATTTTATCTACTTTAATGTCATATTAGCCTTAGTCATTAGTCATTTTAGTCTTTATATCATTTTGAGTCATTTTGGGGGTTAAAATAGAGTATTAAATGATTTGTATAGTCTGCTTAGGAAATGTGAAG
Source organism: Torreya grandis (assembly GCA_037957365.1). Classification (NCBI taxonomy): domain Eukaryota; kingdom Viridiplantae; phylum Streptophyta; class Pinopsida; order Cupressales; family Taxaceae; genus Torreya; species Torreya grandis. The sequence goes on from JARHVA010001503.1 coordinate 2,746,259, forward strand.
GTTTAAAAAGTTAATTTTATGCCCCATGTATCCTAATAAGTCTTTATTAACTGTTAATAAGTGAAAAGTGATAGGTTATTCAGAAGAAAAAGTAGTTTCCTTTAGAAAGGGAAGAGTTTGGCACTTGTACAACCCATGAGGAAGTGTGACATAGGGGATAAGGTTAGGGAATGTCTATTTAGAATCCTAAATCTCAATTCCATGTTTTAAATTCTTTGAAAGTTCCAACTTTGAGCTAAAACCATTTTGCTCCTTTTTCACCCTTCTAGGCACATAGAACCAGTCTTCAAGTTTGTACTTAGTATGACCAGCAAGGGAGGTTTCACACAAATTTCTCCTGGGGTGTATTATAAACTTATTTATCTTCCATTTGATGTTTGTATGTAGAGGAATGGTTACATGTGCTTTATGAACCATTCCTAAGAATTTGACCTATCCATTTTACTTTCTAATCTGTGCACCCTATAAGTTTTTCTCTTGTTTGAATGATTCTATATATATATATATATGTATATGTATATTGGGATTGTTTTTTTAGGATTTTTAATCCCTCATATAATTATCTCAATGTTTGTTTTAGCATTTCAAGGTGTTTTGATATGAAAATCATCTTAAGTTGCAAGAGGAAGCACTTTTCTATGCAACAGGTAGGTTTTCACCATTTTCAAGACCTTCATGCTTTGATGGCAATTTAGGGGGTTGTGTTAGGTTAATTTAAATTTTTAAAATGATATCATGATTCAATTTACATTTAAAATTCATTCTTCAAAGAAATTTTCATGAGTTTATAATCATATGCAATGTGGATAATCTTCCACCATTAATGAACGTGTACAAGAGCCATGAGGGAAGAAAATCACATTGGAATAGATATTATAAAGTTGGTTCCAAGACCTAAATATTTATTATCAGAAATTTGGGCAATTGGTAAAGAGTCTTGGTCTATTCATGAGGTCTAAACAATGCACATTATCCATATTTTGCTCACTGCCTATAAGCAAGTTAATTTACACCTATAGGTGCTCTCATGGAGGATTTCATGTTGATAAGGAGTTTTTAAAGATAAAAAAGGTTTTTATAATGAAAGGATAACATTTGGAAACCTTGATGAAGGTCTAGAGTGATTCAAAAACACACCTACTTTGCTCACTACCTATTATTCCTCATATACTACCTATACATTTGGATGTCTACCTATAGGTGGCACTAGGAGAGGTATGAAGGTACCTATATGAAGGAAATTTATCATTTTAAAAACCTTATTGATACCCTAGTATGTAATATAGACCATGATAGGCCTAATTGAGGGTTATGTTGGAAACTACATTGAAGGATTAGATGATTGAGTTCAGGGCTCTTTTCCCTAAAAGTGTAAAATAAAGCACCTGGGACTTTTTCTAAGATAATATAATAGGGATATAGAGAAATTTGATGCATATTAATTGTTTTTTATTGAATCATATAACAAGGAAAAGGACTCCATATATTTTTAGGGGTAGAGGATCAATTAATATTGGTTTTTTGGAGGATCAAAGTTGCCCATTTATGCACTAAAACCTTGCATTGACATGTACAAGTCTGAGCCCAAATAGACATCTTCCCCTTAGGTTGTAAATAAAAACCATGTTTCATGATTGAATGGTTTTATATGGTCTAATACATCATTCATGACATTGGGATCAGTTAGAGGATAACATATTATGTTTTAAGTCCTATAGAAACCTACAAGTATGCCTAAATCCAAGGTTATTCACCTACAACTAGAGGTCAAAATCCACATCACCCATGGCAAGGTCCCAAGCATTGGAGATATCAACTTGGGATAATGATGAAGGTAACATTTATGATTTAAAATATCATAATTAATATTTTAATGGTGATTTTATAAGTTCAAACATGTACCTAAAGGTGTCCCATTATGCCAAATGCTAACCTACAACCAATTATAGATTATTATCTCAGGGAGTGAGTAAAAGGGTGATGATTATGAGTGATTTGTATATTAAAAAACATGAGTGGATAGCTCCAAATAATTTATAAAATATATTGGATTGTTTAAAGAGTTCTATGCACTATTTTCAAACCTAGTCCATCCTAAACCACCTATAGGTATAGTGTTAGGCACACAAAACACAATCAAAAGTCACACTCATACTTAACTAGCCAAAGTGTGAAGAGAAGGCAGAGGAGGTTGAAGTGATGGGAAAGATTAAACACCTTAATAATTAAAAAATTATCCTCATGACACTCTCATAGTGTATTTTTAATAGAGAAAGGATTCATATCAAGTAAAGCATAGTCCATGTCTTGAAACCCTGCATAGTCTGCCTTTTCTACAAGTTTATTTTGGGTTTTAGAGAGGTTAAAAGGTCTAATGACCTGATAAAAGGATAATTTTTTGTGTATAGGGTCTCTATTAATTTTGGAATCCCATCCAACCTTCATATTTTCTGAGTAAATAGTAGAAATACCCTATATTTTGTCTTAGATAGAGGGTACTTCTCTTTTTGGGCAAACTGACAGTTTTAGGGAATGGATATAAAATTACTCTTGAAAATCTATTTTAAACTTTCAAGGAGGTTTATTAAGCTATATGACACCTATGAAAATATTAATAATCAATCATATAAGGATGGAACTAAATAGGGTTCTCTAAACCTTAAGGTTCTAGTCAAGTCTAGTTGTGCAGGGTTTTGGCCTAATGCCCAAATGAAAGGTCATTTTAATTCTTAGATTTAGGTGGGAATTATAACTTGTTAAAGAATTTTTTTTGGATAATTATAGAGGTTTTCAATATTATGGAATGTAAATAATTCAAATTGAATGGCCTAGAACACAATGGTTGTAGGCAGGCCTATTGGGCATGGTTAGGCCTAAAGCCAAATGGAGAACCATTTTCACTTATATCATGACATAAAATTTCCAACCTATTGGAAAATGTGCATAAGTTAATTTAAAATGTGTACAATTATAAATAATGTTGAGGAATCATAAGGAGGTCATGTTTTGGACTCAATATCACATTAGGCCTATGCAAAATAAGGAGAAGAACCCAAAAGGTCAAACTGAAGAGCTCATAATTGTATGTCTTGGTGCATGGGAGCTCAATAACTTAGGAAAAGTTGACAAGGGTACTTAGATTAATTCTTGTGAAAATTGTTTTCAACTTCAATGTCCCATTTTTATGAACAAAGCCGAAGAGGGTAAAATAGGCTAAACCCTAGGAAAGACCTGATGAAGGGAATGAAGTTGGAAAGCTACTCTAATGGCCTAGTTTAACCATGAAAGTGATTGTAACTTGTAGAGGACTCGCTCCCTACCATTAGGATGAGTTGTACAAAATTATATAGATGGAGTAAAAAATAGGGTATTTCTAACTATTTTGTGTATTGTGTAAGTTCTTGGAGGTTTCAATAGATGAAATCAAATTTTAAATGAAGGTTAGGACTAAAAATAACTCCCCATGCCCATTTAATGCCTTGGAAAATCACTTAAGTTCCTCAACCAACTGCTTCATCTTAGCCAATCAAAATTGGCATAGTGAACATGATGGTGAGAAGTGAGAAAACTTCAAGTGGATGGCTTTTTAAGGTGCACTTGAGTAGTCTAAGGCCATGGAGAGTCTTGAAAAGTGTCATACACTCCATCCCATGGATTTTCATGGAAAAATAAAGAAAATTTTGAGGCCAAGTGTGATGGGTGATTGAAAGAGGAGTTTTCTTAGAGTGCAGGTAGTGATAGCTCATTTCTAGATGATTCTAGACGACCAAGACTAAAAATAATGCATGGACAAGAATGTATAAAAAAATTCCCATTAATTTGAATCATCATAAATATCCATAGTTAATTTTGGGATGTTCAAATAGGGATAAGTCATGAAGGTAGTTTTATGATCTAGAATGAGAACTTCTATGTGACACTTGTGAGTTTTGACCTTGCATGGTTCATTTCACATCTTCTCCTCATGCATATATAACTATTTTTCTTAGCTTGAAAAGTTTCATTATGACATTTTGAATTATATCTTATCATCTCTCTCTCAATTTCTATAATAACTAACAATTTTGGCCTTTGTAAATCATGTTCCACCTGAGTATGGTGAAGTCCTACTCATTTGCATACTATTTGATCAATAAAGACTATTAGTTTTACCTATTTTATGACTAATATTAGTGTGTTAATTTGGAATGTTTTATCTTGAATAATTGATGACTCTTTTTTCCTTAGCATGGTTGTCTCATTCTCTCATCTATTTTTAGTTTGAAAGCTTCTTCTTGCAGGTCATGCAAAGTGTCTTATGAGGTGTTAAGGTTTAATGAGTTAAATTACCCAGATAGTGACATTTTAGACCTCTTGTCTAGTCATCCTATCCTAAACATTCATTACAACCTTCATAATGAAATACTAATGTAAGAAGATTCAGATTAGAAAAGTGTATGTTTAGTTAGTCTATTAGTTTCATGTGTAACATGCAGCTGGTTGGTAGTCATCAATTGATTTAGTGTATCACCTCCTTTAGGATAGTTTGATTTTATTTTTATCTCTCCCTTTTCCATCATAAAGTTTAGGTGTAGTGTTGATATAAAGTGGTACATCAAGGGAGATATCCCTATCTAGAGATTCACCTCATTTTTAGGCTCACCCATAGCCTAGAAGTGTTTCAATTATGCCACTTGGATGAGAAGAGCTGAGACATTTCCTGAAAAGATGAAAATTCAAGTGAAAATAATTGTAGATAATAATCTAACTCTCTTGGCATAATCATAATGAATCCAAACATAATTAAGGCAATCCATATACTCTAATGTTTTAAGAGGTTTACATAGAGCTTTAATGGTAGAAAGTTAGTTAGAATAAAGAGCTTATGTGACTTAGATTGCATTTGGATTGCACTTTTATACCTTTCATGTGTTTGCTTCCACAAGATATCCAATTTGATGTGTTTTGATTATGTGGCATTGCCATGTCATGATGCTCATTTATTTAAAATATGACTATTTATCACTTTGGACTCGTGTCACCTTCATGTGTAATCTTGAAGCTAAATCAATTTGTAACATTAATCTCTTGAGGAGTCTTCCTAGCCTTGAATTCATTATGATCTATTGATATTCCATTTAATCTCCTAAGAATGTGCCACTTGGTATCTCCATGGGCTATCTATGTATTTTACAATACCTTAATGCCTTTTTACCATGTGGCATATTCTCATTCAATCCAGGTCCTTAACTTCTTGACCCACTCTACACCATTGATATTGATCTAGAAGTTTGAATTTTATTCATTGATATCCATCTAATTCATCACAGTTGCGACATTGTCACCACCACATTCAGTCTAGGCATTTTGAAAAGTCTACCCTCATTCACATTATTGATCTATTGGATGTATGATTGAACATGGATCATTTATTCCTTTATTTATATATAGGTTAGAATGTGGGCCCTCGATTTGCTTGATCACTTGTTGAGACTATGATACTTATCCTTCTCACATTCTTTCACATGATCTTTGACACCTTATTTCCATGCTTTCCATTAGATTTATATTATATGGTTAACATGTACCATTGATCCATTCCTTTGACTTATTTGACTTTGGCTTAGAATTTGAATCATTGATCTTTTCTTTAAGCTCCCAAGATATTTCCAGTTGACATCTACATGTTTAGTTGGTACCTATGGATATAAAACCAAAGACATAAATGATCAAGATATATGTAGAGACTTAGTATAATACTTTAGACTAAGGTTTTGGTCACATTAATAAACATGATTAGGAATTAGGATAAAGTTTAAACTAGGTCTAAAATATAACAAAGTGCTCCTACATAAATATGAATGACACATAAATTTGAATCTATTTAAAAAGGGACTTAGGATAAAACATTTAGACTAAGGTCTTTAACAATATTTAGTCATAGACTCAATTAGTTGACCAAATAACAAAGGCTTAGTCAATAAGGGCTAAGTTAGAATTTAAAGCATGAAATCTTGAACACAATTCATTTAAATGGAACTCCATTAAAATTATAACATGGAAACACAAAAAACAAACATTAGTAATATTATATAAAGTCAAATAATATTAAATGATAACATACCAAATTTAATCTAGAGCAAAACATGATGATTAAATAAAGAAATCTTATCAAATTGAGTGTTCAATCTATATCACAAATTTGTAGAATTTGAATAAGGGTTCTCATTTTTCAAAATGAGGTCATATGTTGACCTCAACTATTTGTTTTCCAAGATTTATTATGAGAAAACCTATGACCAAATTGAGTGGATATTTATCCTGGCCATGCTGTAGGCACTTAATTTTGGCCCCAAATTTGTTCAAACTATTAATATGCTATTTCAGTATGTTGGGGCTTATATCAATATCAATGTCACCCAATATTATTGGTTTTAACTTCATTATTCTGACTGATAAGGACATCCTTTAGTCCCTTATTTATATGTGTTTATAGTAGAAGGATTTAGCTACCTCCTAGTTATCTATGTTATTAGGGGTTTGGTGAAAGGCATCTCCCTCTCTCAATCTAATAGACAAATTTTAAATGGTCACTTCATGGATGACTCTTCTATCACACTTCAAAAGGAATAATAATCCATTAGAAATTTCATGGAATGTCTCCATAATTTTTTTTTGCCTTGAGGCTCCTCTATCCAATAAAGGAAGACCTAGTGTTATAGACAATCCCTAAGCCCCAAACCTTCTTGGCTAGAAGTATTTCAATGGCACTAGATTCTACCATGGATGCAGTTTAAGTTTATTGGCATTTTGTTTGCCTTTTGAGCTTCTCCTTATGATTTATGGTCTTATGTGGTGTAGAGAGTTGAAAAAAATTCATTTTGGATCACCAAGCCTCTTTCTTTTGCTAGAAAATTTCAAGTTTGTTATAATGTTTTGGTAGATATATATGTGTATTATTCCTCATATTGTGCCCCTTATAATTTTGACTACCAAAAATTGGAAAAAATTCTAAGATATTTTCTATGGGCTAACTCTGAGGGACACGAGGGTTTCCACAAAGTCACTTAGAACATCTGTTGTCATCCCAAGAAAACTAGGGGATTGGGTCTCCTAGATATTAAAATTCAAGGCCTTGATCTTGGTGATAAATGAATTGTCATAGGTATTTATGGGGATGAATATTGGAATATTATTCTCCATTATTATATCTCTTAGGGAATTCCATGTGTTAGAAAAGCTTGGCAAGGTCTGGGACTTCATTCATTACTCATTACCCTAGTGCATGTTAAAATTAAGGGATCATTTGTGATTCAAATTTTATGAAAGGATTAGGAAAAGCTTAAGCCTCACCTTAACTATGTAGCTGAGGGTTTCAAGAATGGTCTCTCCATTAACTCCCAGTCCCTTTGGTGGTCTCCATGCTTAAAATTTCAAAACATTCCATTTGTCTTACTCCCCTGGGTTTAAGGGTTATGGATCTTCAAAAAAGGTGTGAAGGTTATCAGTGATATTTTTTGTAAGGTAAAATAGGGTCTAGATCACTTGGAAATAACTTCAAAATAAATTTCATTTAATGAACTCAGATGTAAAGGCTATTGTATAAATTAAAGGATCCATGCCTGATGAGTATTTGTATAAAATTAAACTTTATTCCCTTATTCATTAGTGGAAGTATTGTCATTGGCCTATGACCACCCCCTTCTCCTGATACTCTCCTCAGCTAGGGTAACATTTAATTGCTCCACACCATATTCTAGATGATATGCTCAATGTTAGATGGAATGTTCATTCCCAATATGAGATCTGGGCCTAACACTTTAGCACTATGTGGTCTATTTTTATTGAACCCAAAAAAACTCATTTCTTTTGGTGCCTTCTCTAATAGGGATTGTTTATGGGAAATTGACATAAGAATCTAGGTGTGCATAACCCCAATTTCTTGGCTTATCAAAAACTAGAGACTATTAAGTACTTTTTTTTGGTTTTGACCTCATGCACAATATAGTTGGCACTAGATACATTCCCTTTTCTAGCCCTTTCAACTTGAATTCTTCATGTGGAAGATGGATCTCTTAGGGGACTTAGCTTTATTTCCTAAAAAATATAATAATTTTTTATAGATCTTTCAAGTTGACATTTTTTTCAATTCTAGAATGCTAAAAACTATGCTTTAATCATGAAGAGTTGAAACATAGTTTTTTTATTACTAACAAAATTACTATTATATTTAATGTTACTCTTCAAATTCAAATCCAAACATCTAAGGTCCATATATAACCTAACCACCTCCATCATTTTCTTGATCATTGGGAAATTATTTGTATGTAGTTAGCCATGAACCTTTTAAGACCCCATGGCATCCTTCACACCCCCTGACGAGGATGAGGCCATGGGCCATGTTAGCATCGATCCAAAACTAGACATAGGAGTCACTCTCTATGATGATCACCACCTCATTGGTCTTCTCCTCATCATGGTATATCGAGTGACTCATCTAGATTTGGAGGTGATGGTAGGGGATATGGATCTCCTCCCTCATCCTAGGATGGTGACATTAGAGGCTAGGGTCTACCTCCCCAAGGCAAATACCTATGCCTGACTTTGGCAATTTCCCATAAAAGAAATCAAAATGAGACTTTAAAGACTCATCAAAATAGTGGTTGGGATCCCTTACCTATTGATGAGGATCCTCTTGCCTTGAGGTGATGGGGTGGTAACCCTGAAGATCCGCCATCTCCTCCACCTCCCCTAACACCCATT
>JARHVA010001503.1:2760000-2875000 GCA_037957365.1 Torreya grandis
CTGAACTACATAAAATGCTAAAAGTATCTAATTGAGTATATCTAACTATGTATGTTATCTCCATAGCCAGTATGGTATATTAGGCAGCTTTGAGACACTCAGGAATGCCAACCACTATATATGGAGTAAGGCATGAATCTAGTGATAACATATAATGTGATAGAAAGTGTATACATTGTAGAGAATGAAATGGAGATTTCCATCCCATCTAATCAACTTGTGTGTAGCTAAGTATGTGAAAACTATGTGTCATGCACATGCCCCCAATCTGGTATCTAAGTATATTGAATCTAAACTAAGCATTTAAAAATTGAATCTGTATAACTGAATTTAATGTGAGAGTGATCATGCCATGTATGATGCCCATAAATTTGAGAAATTAATATGAATATGAGATAAAATGAGTGTATCTAAGCAAAATCTAAACATAATTGTCTATTTTGTGATTATATCTATGTAAATATGTATTATACTTGGTGTATTGGTCTAAATAATTTAGACTATCCTAAAGATGGGGATAATGGATAGTAGTTCCCTTTAGTAGACAATAGTTCCCTATGGTGATAGTGTCCCAAATTGGGTGTTAATGTCTACCTAATCTAAAATTTTGGTGATCTAAATTGTTGTTTGAGTCTTTATTTTTCCCTATGTCTGTCCTATGTTTGATTTTTGAAACTAAGTCTGTGTACTAAAATTTATCTATGAATAGTAAAGCAGGAACCTAATATCTATGAAAAACCCCTATGAATGACCCCTCATTTAAGGGTAGTTGTGAAATCTATGTAATAACTATCCTCAAAAGAATTAACCATGCAAAATGTGTTAGCCATAGTGTATACATGATATTCTAATACAATGTATAATCATAACATTAGAATGTAAAGGTATCTAAGCATGAATAAGTAATGTAAGATGTTTGTTGTAATTTAGCATTTCACAAGGGTGTAAAGATAGATATAATCAATTTCTATAGCAAAAAATTTAAGTAACTACCTAGGGGGATGAGGTATGATTCCCATCACAGTACTTAAGTAGGAAGGGTAGATGAATGAGGTCCCTCATGGCATCAAAAACTAGTGTGTGTGTGTGTGTGTGTGTGTGTGTGTGTGTGTGTGTGTGTGTGTGTGTGTGTGTGTGTGTGTGTGTGTGTGTGTGTGTGTGTGTGTGTGTGTGTGTGTGTGTGTAGGTTAAGGGGCCATAATACAAGGGACATGACACATGCCACTAAATATGAGAATGAACACATATAAGGACATGTTTAAATGTACACATATGCAAGTAATAAGTAATTTTGGCATAGAGCCATAGAGAAGGACATGTTTAAATTTTTGCATATAGAAATAGGAAAGCACACATAAGGGACATGGGTATATGTACAAGGCATATAAATAGAGAATTGACTTAGAGCCAAAGAGAAATGGCATATTAAAATTCCATCAAATATGGAGGAAGCATAAGAAACATAATCAATTCTAATCTAGGAAAATTAGAAATGAAAGCATGTATAATTGTCTAGTATAAATCTATGTAGATGCTAAGATGTATATATGCTAAGTCTAACTAGTGATATTAAAAAAAATATATAAGCAATGAGTAGCAATGATATATATCAAGATAAATCAATGCGTGAATAGGAATGTATAGTATGTAAAGATAGAACTTGGTAGTAGAAATTATATATGAGATGCACCTGAGTGGGTAGATGTATCAAATTTATAAACTTGGACTGGTGTATATGCCCCTAGTGGGTAAATGATAGCTAGTTTGGATTAGTGTAGTGGATTGGAGTCCTGTATGTAATCTACTAGTAATTGATAAGAACAATTAAAGCATCTATTCATGATAAGACTAACTATACTAGGATACCTAGCAATATGCAATATGTGAAAAGTAGTAGAAATGTAAACATAACAATGCATACAATCTATAAATTTTGTGCTTTTGAAATATTTGAATGTTTTAATATTTTGACATGTTATATTATTATTTTTATTTATTTTTAATATTTTGACATGTTATATTATTTTTTTATTTTTTGAGTATAAGATATGTAGAATCAAATGAAAATAAATTATGTACAAGGAGCAAGAGAGAGAAGAAGTATATACAAGAGTAGGAACCATACTAATCAATGAGTGTCATGGGAGACTCACTATCACTATGACTTGTGTCGAATAGGGAAACTATGATTATGTGTGTAGTGTGAAATGGAAACTATGAGCCCATGATCTGTATTGATGTATTATCTATGCTTGAAGCTGTCTGTGTAGTGATGCTATGGTGATATGGCATTGACTATGATGCCCTATGAACTATAGGGGTCTTAGGAACCCATATAGTAGAAGAAGAAGCTATAGGTGATGTAGGTGCCCTATGTTGAAAACCCATAGAACCCAATAAAACTAATCTAAATATAAATGAAGGAGAATAAGGTCATATAGAATATATGACATATCTCTAATGCAAGGGCCTCTCAAGTAATGGTCTCCATGGGAGAGTATGCCTATGTGTAGATACCATAAAAGTAGACCTCACCTGCATTGATGAATTTGTTATGTTGTATGCATAAGAGCTATAATCTCTATTATAAATAATAACCATATAATATATGGTAATGGTTCTAGAACTATGACTAGTGTTTATGCTAGAATTATAGATAAAACTACCAATGGGATGGGTAGAGGATACTCATATGGACACCCTCAACCTTAAACACCTGATTATCATGTATATACTTTAAGCATCAATGTAATATAGATATGATGGATTGGATCTATTATAACCATGACCTACCCAGTAATATATCAAATACACCTGAACTAGGTACTCCTAGGAACCAAGTGGCTATGTGTGATGGTTCAACCTATAATGGAAGCACAATCTCCTTGATGGATATTTGAATGTAGCCAGTAAAACCATTAATGATTTTATCTATGGGGAATATATCCTACTCTATGTATACCAAGTGTTGTAAGAGTGTCATGGTGCACATGCTTATTCTTGACCCACTATCAACCATAGCACTATAAATAAGATGGTGGTATATGTATGCTCATATGAAGATTGCATGTAAATCTATGTCATCATCCATAATCTCCTGCTCTGAAAATATGATAAGTGATCTAGTGGAGCTATAGTTTGATACATGAAAATAATGCTATGTAATGTCCATGTCTCTCCTCTATAATTGTGTGATAGGAATATGATGGTGGATGTGCCTGGTATGTATAGTGAACACCTAATATTCTCCTAACTTATTTGATCTATGCTTTGGGAAAGGATCTAAAAATATATTCAGTGCCTTAGCCTCTATTTACTATTGTTTTGGTGCTTATATGGTTGTGCTCACATTAATAATGTTATCCTTAATGAGATCTTGTATCTTTTTATTTAGGTTAATACATATGTTTGGCATGTGTCCTAGTGCCCTGTCATACTCATAAAATGCATTTGAATCATAAATATTAGGAAGATGCCATTTTGTATCAACCTATTTAATAGTAGGGAGAGATATGACATTGCATTCCAATAGTTTTATAACCTGTATAGGTGACTCTGGAATATTAGTGAAGACTCTATGTTGAGGAGAGGATAAAACCAATCTGGGAGATGGTTTGAAAGCTACATTGACTATGGCCTTTTGATCAATTTTTTCTCTGTGACCCTTACCTTGTATGGAGTTTTGTTTCAAATCTTAATATTTTATTTTGACCCATTTGTGTACTTGAGTTTTCCAATTGATAAAATCTTAACCTCTCTTTCCTTGACTGTATGTCATAAATTGGTGAATGTAGGAAACTTCTTGAACAAGATAGCTTCATGCAATTCTGGTAATAGGATCTATTTAAATATATCATGAAGCTCTTTGTCTATCATGAGGATAGTCAATTTGGATAATATTATCTTGTATTATAAGACATAATTTATGATAGGCTCATTTTACTTTTGATTTAACTGTGTCACTTGTGAAAATGATATCTTATCACTAATTTTGATATATAAGTGTGATAGGAACATGTTAGATAAAAGATTAAATACCATGATAGATTGATTTGGTAAATCATAGAACCATTTTAAGGTATAATCCTTGAGATTGCATGGAAATGGCTTCGTAATAAGCTAATCATTAGACACATAGTCCAAGCAAGTTGCATGAAAGGCTATAAGGTGATGCTATAGGACACCCTTTCCATCATATAATATGATATTGGATGCCACAAAACTAGATGGAAAATAAATTACCTCTATGTAATGTGCTAAAATTGTATGCAAGAGAATGTTGGAATCTAAGGCATGTGATGGTCCAATTACTCCCTTCTCAAGATGTAACACCTTAGACTATAGATTATGAATCTCATGCAAAAGGGATTGTACATATGGAGTGGAGGAACTAGTAGTAAGTGGTGTAGCTATCACTAATGGTTGAATAACAATATTAGATTATGTTATCTGAGTTGGTTGAGTTGGCCCCACTAGATTGTAACAACATTATTAACTATAGGGGTTAAATATTGACCATTATTTGTCTTTTGGAGTTCTTATTGAAGAATGTTTATGAAAACATCTTGTATATCCATATGTTTGGACATAAATTCTTGTAACTATTTCTTATTGATTGCATTAAAACTATTGTTAAATTCTACTATTATAGGTTGAAAGTTAGGAAAACAAGTTTTGTATATTTTAAACCTTTTTGATAATAGGAATATATGGAAGATTAAAAAATTTAAATGTTTTAGAAAATATGATATTTTTGAAATTAAAATTATGAGCATATATATAAAAGAATAAAAACCCTAAGTGTGTCTAGGGTTAGGGTATTTTGAATATAGGGGTTTTTACTAATTTAAATTAAATTTAAAATAAATTGAAGCCCTATTATGAAATTGATTTAATTTATCTAGGGTGTTTTAAAAATAATTAGAAAATTAGATGTAGGCATCCCTAAATTATTGCATAAAATTTTGTATTAATGAAAATTAGGATTTAAATCAATATTCAAAATAAGATGGGTTCACCAAATGATTTAACCTTTTAGGGTTTTGCACAAGTAATTCTTATGTTTGGTTAAAGAGTTGAGATGTTTAATTAGTCAAATAATATGAAATAGTTAAATATTGATTTGATTATAGATTTTAACCTTCTTAGACTTTCTAAAAATAGTAATAAATAGGCATAAATATAGACTTATCTAGAAAGTGACTGTCATAGATGATCTGGGTCTTAAAAACTGAGTTCTAGATAGCTCTAAGTGTCAACTATAGGATTTTGGAATCTATTTACTCATTGGATAGTAGTGTCCCACCTGGAAAATAGTGCCATGTTACTATAATATACTTAAAGTGTCACTAGTGTCCCCTTTATAGAACTATTCCTATTTTTTGGGAGTACCTATGCCTGTGTTTATAGGTCTTATTACTACACACATGAAATCTAGAGCTCTATGTTGTGCCTGAAAAACTTGATTTAGTGTGTAAACCCTAATTATCCTTACAAGTATGGCATGGCCAATAATTATGTGTTAATTAGTAGTATAGGTTGGGCATCCTCAACACCCCATTATGAATATAATTGTCTACATACCAATATTCCAAAGAGTTATCAAGATCAATGTAATTCTCCCACCTAGTGTTTGAGCAAGTGCAAGTGAATTATAGAATGAGAGTGGACATGGATTCCTTAAATGTGATTGAGATTTGAAATATTTTAAAACTAGGATTAGGGATGCTATAGATGTTACAATGTAGAATTAGGGTAGAGTAGGGATCAAATACATTAATTTTTCTCATCTTTTGTTTGAATAGGCTTTTACATCTATTTTCCATCTAATGAATAAGGGTCAAATATACTAATATTTATATATATTTTTAACTTGTGTGAATAATGAAATGTGCTTAGGCTAACCTTAGGAGGGGTACACATTTTAAATTTTATCTATTTTGGAGACTGATTCCTAAGGATAGTAGCGCCTAGTTGGGGACACTAGCATCATGTGGTTGTAAAGTGTGTCTAAGTCTCTAGGATATGTATAGGGCTAAGCTAGGAATAAGCTAACTCAAGAAACACTCTTAACATCCAATTAACACTTTTAGGTGATTACATTAACATAAAAATAATGGCAAGGTTAATATATATTTTATTAATTTTAAAACATTAGGTTACATGAAATACAATCTTGTTAATGGCAAGTTACAATGCATATTTCCATACAAGACTCAATTACCTAAACCCAACTAAATTTTACTTAACATTAATTTATTAAATTAACCCACTAAGTAAATAATGAAGTACATTAATTAATTTATAAATATAATACAATGTAAAACATGAAAGGTGTAAGGCACCTTGGCAAACTTGGGATTTTTCAGCACAGACCTAACCACGTGGAATGGACCCCACAACTTACCCCTTATATCCAACCCTTGCTTGATTATGATGTAAAGTTACTAAATTTTCATGCTGGTAGTGGAAAAACATGTGGAACCTCTAATAATGATTATTAAAAGGATTAATTCCACTTTGTGTCATGGTAATGGCATAAATTTTTAACTCAAATATGTAAGACATCATTTTATAAAGGCCTATCCCAATGATAGGGGAATAAAACAAAATAGTGGTATTTTGCCTTGCTATTCAGATAATGACAACCCTAAACACATTTTTAAAAATAGGAAAAAAAATTATGGTGGGGAGACAAAGACTACTGTAAGCCAATATCATATGCATAAGCCCAGACCAATCACAAAGTCTAGATTAAGTTACAAAATGGTGGCCTAACTGAGTTCATGCTAAGAATCGAAGGGCAAGATGAGATTCTTGCTAGATATTTTGTTGTAGGATGGAAATAGAGGTAGGTGACCTTTAGGAGGGGCCATGGTGGATGTTTTTGAGTAACTCATAAGGGAAATTACTAGCATGTCATGTGAGGGAATGAATGCCTTCATGGATAAAGGGCATAAATAAGAGCTAATGAAAGCTTTGTTCGAGTTTGACATAGTCTACCACATGAGCAAGAAGGGCTTCCCTCAGGTTGACCTTCCATGAAGATGGCCTAAAATCTACTTGAAGGTAATGTGGTATCTTATTCTTGAAGGGAAATTTACCCATATCTTCTCACATCACTTTTTACTACTAGATCACTTCAAAGGCCTTAGGATTTACCTACCATAATTTGTTGCTCATGTCTCTTGAATCAATATTTCTAACCTTTCAATAAAAACCCTCTATTGATATTATCCATCAAGGGTTAATCCTTATTCTCACTAAATGGGCAACCCCCATGTGAAATCAAGAAATCCACTTGCTAAAAAGTAGTAGATATAAAATCTTTGATAAGGGAATCATTGTGGATGATATAATAAGCAATGCCTCCCCTTCCACCCACCTGAATCCATAGGAGGGTAGGAAGAAGGAAAAGAGAAAGGCTCATGAACCTTATCCACCATAGAAGAGACCTATTAAGAAGGTCAACATGAGCCTTAAATTCCAACAAGATATAAAGAACCCTAAATATTGAACTTCATGAACTCAAGGTAGCTTAAGTGTGGAGGAAGGAAGAGGACCCTACCAAACTTCCAAAGGGCATTGGGTAGAAGTTTTTGGAGCTCCATGAAAACTTATAGAGACTATGTAGATAGATGGTTTCTTCTATGGATCAATGAAACAAAATAAAGCAAGAGATTGATTTCTTCAGGGAGGGGACTAGGGAATAATAGATGATAGGTGGGGGTAAGTCTAAGAGTAACCCCAATGGAAAGGAGGTAAGCACCAACACCCCATTGGATCACAACACTTAACGAGATAAAACTTAGGCAAAAAATATTAGAGGCATGACAAGACATAAAAAAACCACAAAGAGAGGCTAGAGGCCTAAACTAAGAGGAATGTCAAGAATTAGTGTAAAGAAACTAGCAGGTGGTATTAGGAAGGAAAAATAATTTGAGGAAGTTTAGTAGAGTGGTGTGTCTGGTTAGTTTAGTCTAGTTCATGTTTTATTGATTTTTTTATTAAAAGTCTGTATTTTAGGCCATATGGGCCTTGTTTCCTTCTATATCATTTGTTGTACTATAATAAACTATGGTTTTTAGGTCCTTGTAAAACTTGAGCTTAACTATTCAAAAAATAAACAAACATGAAAGGCGGTGTCTCATAAAGAGATGTATGCCCCATATAATCAAACCACTACAAAATAAACATAAACTCTCTTGGATCAAATGAACCAATAAACCCCCATTGATACAAAGGGGTATAAAATATTATCATGATCATATGACTATGATTCATCTAAAATTTTAAGTTGCATTTGAAATTTGTCACACTATACATCATGATATTGATTAACCAATGTAACTTCACATAGAAGCCTGCTACCTCATAAATTATGATATTAATTATGAACATACTGATGATAATACTCATCCCCTCTGACCATTATGTACTCATACTAAAGTATAAACATAATAAAGGTTTTCTCAACTACATCAATCCACATAAGGATTCACACAAAGATTCCTCTAGTGGTTATTTATCACTATGTATGACACATCTATCCCAATGCCCAACATCATTGACCTCACTTGGGTCAACACTACTGGTTCTACCAACCCCTTGTTAAATTGTACAACTAGGAATAATTGATCAAAAGCCAACATATTTTATTCCTCCCTATTAAAAAAAAAGTGGGAAGTCCATAAAAATAAAAAAAATCTACACAACCTTTCTCATTAAGTATGTCAAAGAACTAAAGACATAAAATTTATATTAAACAACAAAATTCAAAACAATGATACTATATTGATACCCTATTTTTGAGTTAATAGCTCACTCAAGATGGGTGAATCTCTAATCACCTATAAAATGTAGTTAGGTCCATCTAGATAATAAGATTAGACCATGTATGATGCTTCTTGGTTAGATAATGTGTGAGAATAACTAGAGTGACTAGAAGAAGATCCACTAGATTGAGACATATAATGTTATTCTACTTTATTTTTATGTTTGGAGAGCTATTTTATAGCTGAGCACACATCAACACATTGTCATATATCACCAAAATTATAGAAGTTATGATCTCTTCTATTAGAACTAGAAGATGAGGAGGAATAATCTGAGTAACAATAAGATTGAGAATAATTATTATGCTTATGTCGATGTTAATGTGTGGAAGAATGTGGAGAATGATTTATAAAATGCTTCCGAAGATGATTTATTTTCTCATATATATTTATATTATGTGTTTACGTACTTTTGTAAATTAAACATATTACTTAGATTTACTTTTATTCTTTATGAAAATTTTCTCATTTTTATTCAACAATTCACATGTGAAATCAAATTTTGTGTTATTGATCTTGTCACTAAGTTTCAATATTTATAAAAAAATTTGTATATATTGAAGTAATTCTATTCAAAATTATGGACATGAGAATATCATCATCAATTTTCCATCCTATAGTATTGTATTCATATTTACAAATTTTTGTCCATAAAATATATTAAGATACATCTTCATCATCATTAATATTAGTATTAATAATTAAATTTAAAGATCAATTTTATTATGTGTTTGTAGTTTTTCATACTAGGATTTGAGTGCTACCCAAGCCTTCCAAATGATATACTTAATTTATTCTATGTGAATGATGGCTTGTGAAAAACAATAATATTTTAAAATTTTAAATGCTTTCCTTTCACGTTTTTTAAATTCAAGTAATTTACTAGCTTCACTAAGAGGTGTAGTATTTTTTCAACTAGTTTCCAAATATCATTTAAAAATATTGTAATTTCGATATGCATGTTCCATTCCTTATAGTTTTTGGATGTTAGTATTCATGCTTCAAAAATGAGGTTTATTATTTTACAAATTATGGCACACACACACAAAAAACACCACAAATAAATATGGATACTACTAGGGATTTTCATTTTCCCTTTTTTAGATTTTAAATACAATGCTTACTACTTTTTAAAAAGATGAATGTAAAATGAAAATATAACAACCATATTACAGTTTGATCTTGATAACCATAGACATTAACATACTAGTTTCACCATTTTAAAAATATTTTTCAACACCAATGAATGAGTTGTACTTAGCATGATATTGAAATTTCATTGACAAATAATATTAAGAGAATTAACCCCTTAACCTCTTCTCACAATAAATGATATAGCTTTGTGAAATATCCAGATCCACTATCTCTTACTTTGAAATTAATCCATGAACATTTTTATTTTGTATTAAATATTTCAAAGGCATGCCAAAAATTAAATTAAAATATTTTACAAGAAAGAGTATTTACTAAACAATGAGAATAATTTACCCAATGATAATTATTTAGTGAGGGACACATAATGTAGCAAAAGACTAATTTTAAATGCAGTTTATAGAATTGAAGATTCAGTTTGAACACCACACTTAAGGTATTAGATAATCCCATAAAAATATAACTTTTTCAATACTTTTCCAACAAATTTTGGTTCCACTAATGATTTTTTTGGCATTTTTAGAGATGTTTTTTAATGCCTCTCAATGTCTAACAAGAAGATAAATTCTAGAATAAATCTTCCTATTTATGAGTCCTTACAACCAAAATTTCATGATTTCATACCCAAAAAAAGTATTATTCTCTCTTACATAAATTAATATATGTATTCAAACATGTTTATCCACCCAAAAAAAAAATGAAACACTCTGTAAATTTAAACTACTTTTCTCAGAAAACCATAAAATTGATATGAAAAATATGTGAGTGTGCGTGTGAGAGAGAGATAAAATAGATATATATTATGTAAATATTAAATAGTTATTATTTTAAAAATATATTAAATCAATACATTATGGAAAATGAAATTTATTACTCACATAGTTATCTCTTCACAAAGTAAATGCACACTTCTCATAGGCCCACTCTATAACATGATCCATGGATCTGATATTATTGATAGTAAATATTTAATAAATGGAAAATGTAAGGTTACCATATATTTTATTAATTTTAAAATATCAAGTTACATGAAATATATAATCTTGCTAATGGTATGTTTCAAAGCTCATTTCCATATGGGACTCAATTACCTGAACCTAACTAAATTAACCCCATAAATAGTTAGAGTTATACATTAATTAATTTTTGAATATATACAATGTAAAATATGAAAGGGGATGTCTCTTAAAGATATGCATGCATCTTATAACAAAACTAATAACAAACTAAACATAAACTCTCTTGGATCAAATGACCTAACAATGTGTGTGTGTGTGTACACACACAAAAAATTTACTAATTACTCTACTAATGTAACATTTAAATATATTCAACTAATTATTAGTAATAAATTATACATTGATAAATAAGTTGATTAGGTGTCATAAGATACGATAATGATATTAATGTCTATTAAAGTCAAAATTCATCCATGGGAATGGAAATTTATAATGTAAATTAAGGAATAAAGAGTGTAGGTGAAACTATAGAAAACTTGCACAATAAAAATAATATGAATTTTAACAAAATATTTGAATAAAAATAATTCCCTTTGATTCCTCATTGGTATTGCAATATCTATAATCATGTCAGGAGGTTACTCCCCACTCAAACTTGAAGAAGGACAAGGTGGATGAAAAAATAAATCCTCTAGGAATAAATCATTTTATAAGTGAAGTATTTGGACAAACATCGGTGAATATCAAACATATATGGAAAGGAAAAAGATAAGAATAACTAATTTTCATAACCCATGAATGTCTTGAGTGAGTTATACAAGTCTTTGAAGAGAAAATGAAATGTCCCTCTAATCTCATGGTAAGGAGAATGTTTATATACAAAATGATATTAAATTATAAGATCCATGAAGAAAATATAAAAAAATACAATATATCTTAATAACATGATGATATATCTATTTGTTAATGTGTTGTGAATGACATCTGAGTTGTGTGAATAGAACCATAAAACTACAAGGTAATTGATGTCAGGTGTAACCTAAACATTGGATGTTCCTATCCTCAAATATAATATATGTATCATAGTAATGTTTAATATTTAAGGTAAGATTTTCCTAAAGCTCTAACCATTTGATTGGAATAGATCTCATCTTTGATATCCCTATTTATCTCCATTTTGGATAAATTATGTTCATCAATTTAAAAATATGTGGAGTGAGTATATTCATGTCAATATATACAAGTCCTATGATGGTGGAAGCCATGTCATATGATCCTTATTTGATCCCTCATTTATCTAACTACATAGATTATTTGATTTCTTGAGATGGGAACCTAAATAGATAAACTGGAGAGTTGGTCATCTATCTATGCATACATATTATAGTCACCACATAGAATATGATAACAATAATTAGTGATGTTGTACCAAATTTAATGAAAATTATGTCTTGAGGGGATGATATTTTATCTTATATATGCTTACATAACATGGAAGTAAGCACTCTTTCAATTTGGATTTGGTCAATTTGCCTGAGGTAAGCTCCCTATGTTTCAACCATATATATAGAAGAGTAAGTATACAAAGTGAGTGAACAAGGTGAATCTTTGTCTATATTTCCTAAAATTAAATCTAGAATCACTATTTATCAAGACTGGTGATGGCATCACACCCTTTTCTCAGTTTGCACTTAGTATCTAGTGACAAAATAAAGTGTGAACAAAAAATAAGGACCCCTATATATACATACAAAGATACCATATCAATCCTTAGAATTTTATATGTAAGGAAAATTGGCATGGATTTATTATTTTAAGTTTAAAAACCCATACCTTTTGTTTTCTCAATATTTACTTAGAGACCATGTGTATTAGAAAAGGATGTTAAGATATGTATTTATCTCTAGAGACCCTCTTTTGAGTGAGATGTTAAAATGATATCATTTATAGATAGGATAATAACAAGACAATAATTATACAATAAGCAATCATCTATGCCTAGGTAACTTGATATGATTTCTTAAAGCTCATCTATATATAGACCAAAATTTTTATGGGAGAGTACAATTGTTCTTAACCCCAATAGATCATGGTGAAAGATAAGGTACTTTATAAATAAAGTTAATTTTCAAATATTGAGGGAGGAATTTAATGATATAATAGATCATAAAACAAGCACGTTTTATAAACAACAACTAATACTACAAATTTAAGAGCTAAAGAAATAATTAATAATATAATGATAAGACCACCCTTGGTAGTAATACTATAAAAATTTGAAGTTATGTCATCATCGTGAGTAGTTTTGAAAATGTCATTGAAAATATTACTTGAATGCAATAATACAATTAGTAAAAGTTTTAAAATATTGTCTCTTCTAATTCACACCAATCTGAAATGACACACATAATGGTTGTTTAAGTAATATACGCAAGGCCCATAATTGAAGGCACAAATGTATGAGTGAGTAATTGAATTCATTATTTTAAAGTAGATATTCTATGTAAGAGGTGAAAAATAGTTGAGAGAAGTGTCAAGCAATATTTTTGTTTTAAACTCCATGTTTTTTATTTGTGATTTCCCAAGTTGAATGAATGAGAGGCATTAAGTAATTAACATTACCATGATATATCTCATTACTTTGGGTTTTACAAGGTAAACCTATTTAATGATATAGTGTTGTTTTTGTTTAATTTTTATTGTTATTCTTCATTTTTTATTTCTAGTAACAAATTCATAATAAGCTACCATACTCTACATTCTATTTACTTTCATTTGAAGTTCAATTTTAGTAATAATAATTGTTGAATCCATAAAAGCGCACCATTTAAAAAATACACAAATTTTACATAAAAAATATTGAGTGAAAAAATCATTTACTAATTTTTCATTACCCTCTAAAATAAATAAATATGGTTCTTTAAATAAATCAAAACTCAAATATGGAGTTGTCATGAAAAACTAAAAAAACTATCAATGCAAAAATCAATCTAGAGTTAAACTAACTTGTTATTTGTAATAAAAGCTAAAGCTTAAATGGGCTAAATAATTTTTTCATATTTATAGATGTCAAAAAAATATCAAGGGTGAATTCTAATTCATTTTCACACTTATATATAGGTAAGTACACAAAGTTGGGGGATAAAAATGGGCCTACTTGTGAACATGATTTTCCTTAAATTTAAAAAATATAAACTTTTATAGATAATTTGAGATATCTTCACTCTAAATTTAAGATGGTGTAAGAACATGAAATGTATAATTTCGATTCTACTTTCCAAAACAATTTTTTTTAAAAATGGTTAGATATAACTAGGTCAAACATCTAAAATTTGAAGAGTAACTCCTATTTTTTGAGAAAATAAAGTAGATAAATCACTGTGTGACCCACCATATTTTGAGTAGCATTCAATAGTATTTGAAATACTTTGGGGAATATTTAGATAAGATCATTTAGTTTGTGACCTATTTTTTATATTTTTTAAATGAACAAAATTTTAATGAATTTTGCAAGTAAATATATCTTGAAAACTAAAAAAAAAAATGGATAGCTAGCTATGTAGCCCCCTTAAATACCTTTTTTTTTTTGAATGTGTGTATAATTAGGCCTAGTTTATGACCACATAACTTATTTTAAACTTGTATCAATGAAAAAAATTACATGAACATGTATAGGCATGTATATTTGTAGCATGTAGTGGCCTAAAAAAGGTATAGTTATAAATCAACATAGTTTGAAACCTTAAATTAGTCCATAATGAAAGAGTTTGCCAAGATATCTGAATAGTTTTCATGCAATCAAGTTGAATCTTGTGCGGCAGCATGAGATCTATAGAAAAAACATGATATTTGCAATAAGCTATGAAATCCAAAATGATGCAATTGAATTCTTCATTCACCTTCCAAAAGGAAAAGTGGAGTACATATAGAGAAAATTAGGGAAACATAAGGAAGCCTCTAATTTTCCTAATTAAATAATTCTAATAAAAGATAATTATCTTATAGACCTCTTATAACTAACCTAAGGAATCTTAGAATAACATAGAATGGTCATATAACTATATAGACAAAACCTTGTGGGAAAAATCACTACATTAATACCCCCCCTTAAGCATAGCTTAGATGAGATGAGAAATGGGTCTCAACATTGAAATCCTGATGAGGTACCCAAGTACAAAGTGATGAACCTTCGTAAGATGAAGAAGAAGGTGGAGTAACCCTAACCCCAATGAGAGCTTGAATTTGAAAAAAATTACTCTCTATAAAGGTCTTGTTTAGAATATATACGATCTACTCTAATGTTGGATAGTATTGAAGATCAATGACTTGTTCATTGATAATATCCCTAATGAAATGCATGTGAATATCTATGTGCTTGGTCCTTTGATGGAGAATTAGATTCCTAAAAATTTGGCTAGTGCTTTGGTTGTCATAGTAGATGATTATTGGCTTATAAAACTAGACACCAAACTCAATGAGAATCCCTTGAAGCTAGATTGTTTTAGTTGTGGTATTTATATCCCCTATATATTCTACCTTTGTATATGATAAAACAATTACATGTTGCTTCTTTCTTGACCAGCTTATTAGACCTGAACCAAGTGAGAAAATATAGCCTAAAGTGGAATTTTGACTTTGAATATCTCTAGCCCAATCTGAATCTATGTATCCAATCAAATCAACCTTTATTCCTACTCCATAGTGTATCCCATAGTTGTGCAAACCCTAAATGTAGTGAAGAATCTAATTTTCTTCTTTCTAATGTAACTCATGTGGCTCTTGCATAAACTAGGAGACTAAATAAACTTCATAGGATATGTCAAGTCTAGTGTGTGTGAGATAGATAAGACTACCCATGAGTTTTCAATTTGGTATTACATCAATGAGTGGTGTATGACAGTCAGCCTCAAACTTCACACTAGACAAGAAGGGAGTATGAGCTGGCTTACAATTAGCCATGTTAAAATTACAAGAAAATCAAGAGAATATTTGGATTATTATAAAGTTATCCCAAAATTTGACTAAATTATTTTAATCTCAATAAAGTAGTGCATCAATCCAATGTATGCCATTGAAAATCTATCTAAAAGTGCAATTTTCACTACTGAGATGGATGATCATGAGCTCCTTGTAATCAATAAGTCATCCACATAGAGAACTAGGATAAATAGAGAATAATCCTATCATAATATGTAGACATTTGGATCTAAGTGGCATATAGTGAACCTAACTATGAGGAGAAAGGAGTCCATCTTGGAATACCATACCTAAGGGGCCTATTTGAGTTCATAGATAAATTTCTTGAGTTTATAGACTAAGGAGGTATTTTCCACGAAGCCTTGTGGTTGCTCCATATATATCTCTTCCTTAAGGTCACCATGTATAGAAACACTCTTTACATCCATTTAGTGAACATCCCACCGATGTGTGGCTATGATGGCTAGAGTGAGTCTTATAGATGTCATCTTGGCTATAAGAGAAAATGTCTTAGTGTAGTCTATGGAAATCACCTGAGAAAATGCCTTTGCAACCAGATGAGATTTGTACTTATCAATTGACCCATCTACACCATACTTGGTTTGATAAACCCATTTACACCAAACCAATTTTATTTCTTTAGGAAGAGGGACCAAGTCCCATGCTTTGTTCCTAATTAGGGAAATATACTCTTCCTACATAGTAGAATCCCATTTTGGAATGCTGGATGCCTTATGAAAGGTTTAAAAATATGAGACAATGGCCAAGTAGGAATTTGAAGTCCCCTAAAACTATTATCATGTATGCCTTGTATCTGATATATTTCTAACCCATCCTCTAGCACTTTGAAGTGTCTATCTATCCCAAATAAGACCAAAATTATTTGAGATAAGAGAATTAGGAGGTAAGTCCTCATAATCTATAGTGTCAATGTGAGATGGAGGAGGAGTATCCTCATCACTACTCTCATCACTTGAACTTGAATGAGAAGAATAGTCATCCTCATCATCAGGAGGATCTTGAGGTGGATCTACGTCAATGTTAGAAGTGGAATTAATGTCTAGTGAGACTTTTGAAGAGTTTGGAGTGCCATGATTGTGTTCAAGTGGGACCTCATGAAAATTGACACTCCTTTCAATGAATAACTCATGAGTTTTAAGATGAAGAATTATATATCCCTTAATAACCTCTACATAACCCATAAAGATGCAAGACTAACTCTGAGGGTCTATTGCCTTGCATTTCTTCTTGGGAACATAAGCCATTGTTGGTGATCCAAACACTCAAAAGTGATCTAATATAGGATTGTGACCATCCAAATATTCAAAAGGAGTGATTACATTCAAGACTTTGTGTGGAACTCATTTCTAAATATAGCACACATAGTTGATTAATTTGGCCCAATACTGAGGAGCAAGAGACTTTGATTGAAGCATGCAGTTTGTCATTTCCTTTAAGGTATAGTTCTTGAATATAGACAAACCATTATACTAAGGATTGTATGGAACTATGTGTTGCATGTGAATCCCTTCTGATGTGTAAAACTACTCAAACTTGTTGTTGACATACTCTTTTCCATTGTCAGTCCTTAAGATTTTAATGGAAAAGTTTGATTACTTCTCCACAAGTACTTTGAAGTGCTTAAAGTGATAAAAAACTTAAGACTTATTTTTGAGAAAAAAAACTTAGGTGTACCTCAAAAATTTATCAATAAATGTGAGCATTTATCTTGTCTTATTGAATGAAGGTTTTGAAAATGGTCTTGCTAAGTCACTATTAACTATCTCTAGCTTTTGTGTAACTCTCTTTGCTTTACCCTTATCATATTTATCTTCTAGATGCTTACCAAAAATGCAACCATTATATATTCCATCCAATAAGTTGACTTTAGGAAACCCTAAAATGATGTCCTAATGACTAAGTTTCTCTAGGTAACAGTAGTTTAAATGGTCAAACTATTCATGCCATAGTTTGCTCACTCCATATACATGAGTAAATAGTGCAGCTAAGGGCTGATCTAGGGAAAATTATGAGAAGGTATATAGCCTATACTAATTATTAGCCTTACCATAATCCACTATGGTGTCACTATGTATCTCCTTGATGACCATTAAATTAAGTGTAAACTCAACTTGCTTCCTTACACCTATGTGAGTGATTTGATATACTGATAGAAGATTGGTGGATAGTGAAGGAACATATAGAACATCATTGAAGGTATTGTCACTTACTTATACTGATACTTTACCATTGAATTCTACCAAAGTTTCATCACCCATGAGAATTGAAGGCACACAACATGGTTCTATTTCTAAAAATAGATCCTCTAAGGAGGCCGTGTGATAGGAAGCCCCCGAGTCAATAACCCAAGTCGAAGGTTGAGAAGCTATTGCAACAAGTGCCTTGCCCTTGTTTTTAACATTTTTGTTGTCTTTAACTTTTGAAAAATCTTGTGTTGATGTGTTTTTTAGATGAGGATTTAGGAACACTAATGTTGTTCTTCTCAAGCATCTTAGTCAAGGTGTCAATCTTCTTTTTCATGTACTGAGATTCATCATGCCCAAGTTTCTTGCAAAAGTTTCATTTGAGGTTATCCTTCTTAGGTTTACCACTTGAGGAGGACTCATTTGATGATGCCTTAGGTTTGATATTTGATATTTGATTCTTATTGTGATCATGATCAGGTTTAGACTATTTTTTCTCTTATTTTCCACTACTAAAAGGCTTTTTCTTATCCTGATTAACAATCAAGGCATGTGATTTTGAAGACTTCAGTGAACCCATTTGAACTAGATTATCTTGACCTCAAGTTAGATTGGAAAAAAACTCATAAAATTATGGAATTTTCCAAGTGGATCTAGGTGCATGTTCGGTAGCATGAAATGTAGAGATGAAAACTGAATATTCGTGATCCAATTTTGCTAGCATGGATAAAATCAACTAGTCATCTATTTTCTCAATGCCACATTGCTTCAATTGCAGTCTTAGTGATTTGAAATTTATAAATAAGTATTTTAGGGTGTCATATTCACTTGGGCTCAATGTGATGCTCTCATTCTCTCGCTCATGAAACTTCATGATGTCCTACACTCCAAAAAGCTTGTCCAAGATTGTCTAGACTTCATTTGGAGTTTTTGTAGACTCAACATAAAATAGAAGATTAGGAGACATTGATAAGAATAGAAAACCATAGGCCTTGTCACATATGTTGTACCACTTAACCTTTTTTACATCTGTATATGTATTAGTTTCCTCACCCATAGTAATCTAATAGAGTCCTTTACCTCTCAAAGCGAATTATATTTTAGACTTCCATTCTAGATAGTTAAATGGTGTGAGTGGTTTGATGTTTAGATCCATTAGTGTAGATTATAATGAGATAAATTAAAATATTTAAATGAAATCAAAAAATAGAAAACACATAGCACAAATACCCCCTAAACTATCAATAATACCCCCCCTAAAGTTAGAATGCACACACGCCAGTCTAAGACATCGAGCATAGTCAAGAATGCATCTATGAGCAATTAGTGTGAGAAATTATGAGAGGAACATCAGACACTGCTGATATTCCATCCAAGAGGAAAGGTATAAAGGTTTAAAGAGATTTTTAAGCTATTACACCATGTAAAAAATAAATGTTACAAAAGTATTAAAACAATGTCATCAATACATAAAGATCAAGAAAATAAACACTTTTAAAAAAATGGCACCCAAAAAGGAGATACAGATTGAAATTAATAACACTTACTAGTTATTACTCCCACATATTTGTGGACCCTTTCCAAAAATAGAATTTTTTTCTAAACTTTAACTCTATTTCTTCATTACTTTTCCCCTCAAATTTGATGCCCTCTTGAATGTCACACAAGTTTGTGTAGTTAATTGAATTTAGGTTCTTTTAGCTACATTAATTATAAAAAGTAATGAGTAAAAGCTCTTTGAAAACCTAAATGGGTCTTCTAGTGTAATTCAAATTCTTCCAACTGCTTGAATTATTACTTATAAAGCAAGTAATGAGTAATAAGTAGTCAACCTCTACAAACTTGAATGGGTCTTGCTCAGTGTAAATCAGGTTCTTCAAACAACATGACTTATTACTTATAGAGCAATTAATGAGTAATAAGTAGTTAACCTCCACAAACCTGAATGGGTCTTACTTAGTGTAAATCATATTCTTCAAATAACATGCCTTATTACTTATAAATCAAGTAATGAGTAATAAGTAATCTACCTCCACAAACCCGAATGGGTCTAACCAATGCTGATCGAGTTCTTGGAGAAGTAAGACTACCTCAAAAGCCCAAATTAGTCTACTAAAAAGTTTTCACATTGAAGAAACCTGATTACTTTAAGTAGTCATATTTGAGAAACCTGATTACTTATAAGTAACTACGTTGGAGAAGTTGAAGCACTCTGAAAGCCTAATTTGGTTTGGAATCAAGTAATTGCCCTTCAATAACCTGATTACTTCCAAGTAATTACATTTTGAGAAGTCAAAGGAGTTCAAGAACTTGATTTGGTCTATGAAGAGTAAATTAGGGTTTTTCAGGCTATATTACTTCGTCTGTATAGACATCTAACTAGATAAAAGAAATGGATTTTTTGGAAAATATATGAAGTTTCTCTAAAAAGTAAGAACAATCCATTTTAGATCTCAAAAAACCCAAAAAATATATAAAAATGGATTTTTCATCAAAGGAATTTTGACATGAGTTTTGAGGTAGAATAATAAAATGTCTCCAAGGTCAAAAATTGCAGCCAAGACAAGAAAAACCAGTAAGGTGAATGCACGGAGGATCTTACTAGGGAGTCTAATGCATGAGACTGTCAGGATAGCTCTGGTACCATGAAAGTGTTTCCCAAGATCTCTGAATAGATTTCATGCAATCAAGTTGAATCCTATGTGGTAGCACGAGATCTATAGAAAACACATGATATTTGCAATAAACTATGAATTCCAAAATGATGCGATTGAATTCTTCATTTACCTTCCAAAAGGAAGAGTGGGGTACATATAGATAAAATTAGGCAACATAAGGAAGCCTCTAATTTTTTTAATTAAATAATTATAATAAAAAATAATTATCTTATGGATCCTTTATAACTAACCTAAGGAAGCTTAGAATAACATATAATGGTCATATGATCATGTAGGAAAAACCCAATGGGAAAAAACACTACACTAACACAAAAATTATAAAAATCATATTTTTTGAAAGAGGAGAGTGTGATTGTCAAATTTAATATCATAGTGTATTTAGCGACTGAAGTGGATTTTTTTAATTTTCTATAAAAAATCTTAGACTCAGCTATGTTTGATAGGTCCAAGCCTTTGGCTTGGGAATCCAAGCCATTCCCAAGCCAAGAGGCTTGGTGTTTGAATTCAAATTCAAATAGAGTGATCACATTACTAATGTGATAATATTAATACATAACATGATCAGTTTAGTAACATTATCATGTTAATAACATGACCATGTTAATACATAACATGATCACATTAGTAATGTGATTTCATTAATACATAACATTATTGCATTAGTAACATGATTGCACTAATACATAACATGATCATATAAGTTTACATTTATATTTTTACACTTATTTCTTTATACTTTAAATTTATTTTAGTAAATATAATAAATTAGGGTCACTATGTATTTGATAGAGTGGTCTCATAGTTACATGCCTTTCGATGTGGAATATAGTTTTTTCAAAATATAATTTGGTCAGTACTTAAGCATTTTCAAGGTCTAAGTACTAAACCTAGGGATTTCAAGGCATAAATTTTGTAATTAATATCCAATTTTAGTAAACGTATAATCATATTTTATGTTTTTGTGCCTTTTGGATTGCTTCCTAGCATTTTAAGGAGTCTTAGGTTTGTCAAAATTGAAGTTTGAAAATCACTCACTTTGAATTTGATCCAAAGTGGTGTGATTAGGGTATGATAGGTCAAATTAATGACTTTCACACATCAAGCAACTAAGTTGTATTAATTTCACTTATTCATCATCCATCCCTCATCCTTGATCACTTCTTACTCATCCCTCATCACCCCTAATCACTCCATCATTCCTCATTATCCTTAATCACTCCCTCATTGAACCTCATTATTCCTAGTCATATCTAATCACTCATTTATCATCCATAATCACTCCTCCATTAACCCTAACTACTCCTTATCATCCTTAATAAACCCCTCTTTATGTCTAATTATCCCTAATCACTCTTTCCTCATCCCTCATTAATCATATTTAATCATCCCTAATTACTCCCTCCTCATCCCTCCTCATCCCTAATCACTCCTTCATTAACCTTAATTATCCCTCATCATCTATAATCATTACCTTATCATCCATAATCATTCATTAATTGAATATCACCATCCCCAATCATACCTAATTAATCCCTCCTCATCCCTGATAATCCCTAATCACTCTTTCCTCATCCCTCATCATTTCTAATCACTCCCTTATTGACCCTCACCATCCCTCATCACTCTATCATTGAACCTCACCATCCTTCATCATCCATAATCACTCCCTCATAATATAACATAGATATATACTCTAAAGGTATATTTTATTCTAATTATATGTTTTTCAATCTATTATAATAAAAATTAAATCTTTTCTAGGACTTGTGTTATCAATACCCATTTGTGATAGTCAATTTTATTACTGAATGAATTGGATGATCTTCAAAATTTATAGTCAAGTAACACAAGTGATAGCACAAAAATAGAGTCTAAATTTTAGTTCATTGAATTATATTTGTTGTGAAACTAACTAGATGAAACTTTATTTAGTTCCACCTTTAGTAGCTTGGTTCAGAGGATAAAAAATAAACACAAATCTCTTGTATAATTTTCTAATTTTGAGAATATTTGAATCTATGTAAAGTTATTTGGTGTTTCCCATTCTTGTATGACTTGAATCTTGGTCAGGTTATCACATGCACTCCTTGTGTATGTAATTTATCCCAAATATTTTATCTATTGCATGAAAAATGAAAATTTATTCATGTTATCATAAAAATGCATTTCTGCAAAATCTAAAACACTAGTTCAACATGGTGTAGATGTTCATCCCATGTTTTCTAAATATTAGGATGTCATCAAGGTAGATTTAAAAAATGACATAGTTAAAGGGATTTAGGATGTCATTCAACATCTCAACGAATGAATTTTATACATGAGTTAACCTAAAATGCATAACCAACTAGTCAAGTGATCCTTTATTTTTAAGACTATATTCCAAATGTTTAGAGGTTAAACATGAATATGATGATATCCAAAATTAATATCAATTTTGAAAAGGATTTTACATCATAGATATGGAAAATAAATGCCTTAATATTTAGATGAGGATAATATTTCTTCACTTTAAACTTGATAAGATTATTTTAATCGATTCACAACATCATGTCCCATCCTTCTTTGGTATAAGCACAATTGGGCTTCTACAAGGTAATTATTTGGGCATGATGTGTCCATTATCCATGATTTCATAGAACTACCACATGACCTATTCATTATATATAAATAATATGTTAGATAAAGAGGTTTGAGGTATAGGTATTTAAGGGATCAAATCAATAGTATTGTTTAGTGTACAATATATAGGAACTTATTTAGATGATTGAAAGATATCCTTTATTCATCTAGTTTATGATTAAATTATTTCTCTTTGTTATTTTTAGACAAACCACACTATGATATGGTTTCACAAGGATTTTATTAAATTTACTTATTACCATCAAGAGTAAACTTATTACTAGAATTGAAAAGATTTGTTCACTTCTTGGCAATAATGATTGAAATCTTATGAGTTAAATATGATATATAGTATTTTAGATCATGATAATCTATCACAACATTTCATGGATTTAATTCATAGACTAAATGTAAATGATAAATATATGGTTTACCACATCTAAAAAATCACATACCACTAATGGTGGTATGCCACAAAGGATTTCATCTTTAAAAAGTTTGATTTTGTACACCAAGTGACACTACTAGGTGGTCCATTTCACAAGGCCTACACTAGACCATACGCTATCATATGGTTATGGATGATGCATCAATTTCAAGTTAAATTTTTGAAAATATGTTTCAAGAGAAATTATATTCTTCTAACTTCAATTGGAAATGATAAAATGTATTGGTTCACCATTGATCTACATTTGTTAATGAAATAATATTTTTAATTAATTTAATTTCTTACTGGGGGAAGTAGATATATTTTTAATACCGACCATATCTTTAGGTTCATAATCTATTATCTACTTACCTTTTTATAGTGCTAGATAACTTGTACCCACATATTAATCTATGAAAGCAAAGAGATCATAGTGTGACATTTTTCATTAGATTGAATATTGAAGTTATGAATTAAGCACCACTTTCTAATCTTATACTACTTTTTCTAATCATCTAAAATTTATTTTCCACTCTTTGGTATGATGAATCAATCAATAGACATACAAATACAAGTCCTTAAACATAATTATTTATATTATAAAATGTCCTCACATGGAAAGTGATTGATTGGTTTTAAGAAAACACATATCTTCATGATCCTCATATTTACTACCCTTTTTTGGTGCTAAGGTGGTTTTACTTCTCTTTTTTTGATGGATCTTCAATTGTGAATGACATAATTTATAATAGGCTGATATTCTTTCATAAGTACTAAATATTTATGTTTCAAATTTACCTCCACATAATTTTGATCAATATATATTATATTTTATGCTATTACTCAACTCTCCAAGTGTATCTCTTAGCATTGTTAAACCCAAATCAAATACCACCATGAAGGTATTTGATGGAGTGATTAAGGATGAGGAGGGATTGAGTATAGATGATGAGAGAGTCATTAAGGATGATGAGGGATTGTGAGGGTCAATGAGGGATTGATTGTGGATGATGAGGGTTAATGAGAGAGTGATTAGGGGTGATGAGGGATGAGGAAGGAGTGATTATAGATGATGAGGGATGATAAAGTAGTGATTTGGGATCGTGAGAGATGGTGAAGGTCAATGAAGGAGTTATTAGGGATAATTAGGGAGTTATTATAAATGATGTGTAATGGTGAAGGTCAATAAGGGAGTGATTAGGGATGATGAGGGATGATGAAGTAGTGATTATCAATGATGAGGGAGTGATTATGGAAGATGAAGGAATGATTATGGATGATGATATCCAATGAGGGAGTGATAATAGATGATAAGGTATGATGAAATTACATGAAGGAGTGATTAGGGTCAAGGAGGGAGTGATTATGGATGATGAGGAATAGTGATGGTCAATGAGGGAGTGATTAAAGATTATGAGGGATAGTGAGGTTCAATGAGGGAATGATTATAAAAAATGAATATTGAAGAGAGAGTGATTAGGGGTGATGACGGATGAGTAGAAAGTGATAAAGGATGAGGGAGGGATGATAAACAAGTGAAATTGACACAAAGTGGTAATTTGATGTGTTAAGGTTATTAATGTGACATATGTTATCCCAATCACCACTTTGGATCAAGTTCAAAGTGAATGGTTTGAAAACTTCAATTTTGACAAACCTAGGAATCCTATAAGTTCTAAGAAGTAATCTAGAAGGCATAAAAACCTAAAAAATGACTATATGTTTACCAAAAATGGACATCAATTGCAAAAGTTATGCCCTAAAATCCCTAGGTTCAATACTCAGACCCTAAAAATGCTTAAGTACTGACCAAATTGGATTTTGAAAAACTATTTACCACATCATAAAGCATGAAACTATGAAACCAACTCTATCAGATGTAGATTAATCCTAATTTATTATATTTACTAAAATAATTAAAAATTATAAGTTTACGTTTATATTGTTACATTTATTTCCTTACATTTACATTGTTTCATTTATTTCCTTACATTTATATTGTTACATATATAAGGAAATGAATGTAACAATATAAATGTAAGGAAATAAATGTAATAATATAAATGTAAACTTATTCTTATCATTTAGGGTAGTGAATATAAGCTTTAGTTCAATTTTGGCTTCATGTACATGTTCAGATATTTTCTATGAAAAACATCAAGAACATGATTGCATATTTCTTTTAAAATAATTTAATCACATTATGTATTAACATAATCGCATTATGTATTAGTGTGGTCACATTATGGCTTAGTAATTATTGAGACATAATTTAAATAATGCAAGTGTGTAATGTCAATAATGTGATTGCGTTATTGACATTACATGATTGAATTATGGGCAATTTACATGGAATTATCCCCCATCTCTATGTACATATCCATACAAAAATATTAAATATGAAAATTATAAAAATATAAAATTAAAGATTAAAATGTAATTTTTGACCCTTAGATGGTCAATTTTGGATCTATTTTTTTAAAAATGAATCCTAACTAGTTAAATAATGTTAAAACATCATGAAACTCTTTGATACCTTTAAAAAAATTTAAAGGGATAAAATGGGTTCCTAGTTCAAAATTCATGGCCTCTGTAAGATAGGATCCCACATCATTCTCCTTTGATTGAAAATAACTTATCTCTTGTGAGTTGTTTCAATTAAATTTATTCCACTTGTCCTTGTAAATATTTTTTAATTTTCACTATGAAATGTAAGTGTTGAATTACTATTATAATCCTCCCCACTATGACAAACACATGTTATAAAAACCTTACCCAGTATTTAATATCTTCTTATCCAAAATTTGTGTCATATTTTCTTTCTTATTTATGTGTACGTATTGATCTCAATCATATTATTATTTCCCTTAATAATATTCTCCATAAAATTCATATAAATAGAAAAAATTAAACACTACACACACACACACACACACACACACACACACACACACACACACACACACACACACACACACATTGCAAGACTCACCTTATAATAATTGCCATTTATTTTCTTCACATTTTTTCATGAACAATTCTTATTATAGTTTAGCTTGTATATACCTTAGAGAAACCTCTCTTTTATCAATTACACTATCACTAAATATTATTACCCTAATATGTTTTTTATTTTTGTTACATCTTCAGTTACCTTATAATTTTCATTGTTTTTTTTATAGATTTATCCTTACTTCTTGTAAATATTATATGTTCTCTAAAAATACATTTTCATAATCAATAACCCATTATGCAATTGGTAACTATATCAAATCTAAAATACCCTTAGTATTTATGTCATAAAAAAATTATAAGGGTGATTTTCTAGTTGATCCATTCACTGAACTGTTAAATGCAAACTCAACCTGGGGTAATGTTAAGTCCCATTGCTTAGGTTTCTCTCCAAAAATACATTTAAAAAAAATATTTAATACCTATATATATCCATCTTTATTAGGGTGTTATACACCACTAAATTATATTTTATTCCCTAATTTATTCCATAGAGTCTTGAAAAATGATAGAAAGTTTACATCCCTGTGTGAAGAAATGGTCTTTAGAATACCATATAACCTACCATCTATAAAAAATAGATCTTATACTCTATCAGAATCATTGTTTTTCTTACATGAAATAAAATTAACCATCTTAGACAAGCTATCTAAGAAAAAAATAATCGAATCATTACCTCTCTAAGTCTATAGTGGTCCCATTAAAAAAATAATGCTATTTTTTTCCATGGTCCTCTTGGTATTGGAAATAATGTGTATAACCTTGTCTTTTGTGTATGGCCTTTAACTAATTGACATATCCTACATATTGACACATAGGGTCCACATTTATTTTCCACTTTAACCAAAAATAATTTTCTTCCACCAAAGACATTGTCTTATTTTTACAAAAAGTGTCCACCAAAATAATCACTATGTTATAATATTATCTTTGATAGAAAAAATAGAATACATAGCTGATTTCCATTAAAGAGATAATAATTTTACATAATATAATAATTTTGAATAGTGCTTTTCTCAATTGTTAATGAATTCCAACATTGTTCAACAATCTTTCCAAAATCTAGATCAAAATCATACAATACATTATTAGCCTAAAATCTAACTAATTCACTAACCATATCAATAATAATCCACACACATAATCAAATCACCAACTACCTAATTCCACTTCCTTGATTTATGCTTCAAAAATAAGTATATCCCTTCAAAAAAGAGTTTTCACATACATCAAAGCCTCATGTCCTATAAATAAAATTAACTATTTATGCACCAGGTAAGGCCTCCAATATCTCAAAGCTTGCACAATGGAATAAAATTCAACATAATATGCACCAACATACATATCTTAGATAAATCTATGTAAAATATGTAAGAGATATCATTCTTGAGGCCTCTATTCTACTTATGTCACCAATTTTATATGATATATAATGCCTCAAGAATGATAACTCTCACCGTATTTCACATAGATTTATTAATATATATATTCTAGTTATTAAAAACAACATTATATATTATAAATCTATGTAAAAGATGTTTTTACATCACATTTATACTTTATCTAGTCCCATATTTACGTTTAATAGAAAATGGTCATAATTTATACTATGTTAACTATAACACGTTACTTATTACACTATCATGAAGGTAATAATTTAAAGATGGAGTTAGAGGTGGCCTTGGTATTATTTAACTAACTTCGTGGACTCATTGGGGGACTAAATTTGATGGTCATATGAGTTTATTTGTAATGTTTAATCATAAAATATAACTAATTTTAAATCTTATTTTTTTAAAATAATTATATTCTTTTTTTTTGCTTTACATTTGGGATCATCATCCATAATATTTTATAAGTCATTTTCCCCTAATAAAGGATCATAGGTGGTGATCCATAATTTTGAGTATAAAAAGGAAAAAAATATTTCAAAAAAAAAAAATTTATTTCTATGAATTGTAAAAAGCATAACATCTCTAATAACCAATTATATTAAACCTTATAAAATATAAAGTGAAAAATAAACCAATAATAATAATAATAATAATAATAATAATAATAATAATAATAATAAATAAATACATTGATTATTTATAATATTTGTTTTTTCTACTATAAACTTCCTTAAGGCAATGTTGAAATGACCTTTTTCTTACCAGCATTATGTCCAAACCACATTATTTGAACTGATTAATGTCCCAAATTCCCACATATCCACCCCCTCCACACACACCAACCAAAAAAAAAAAAATCCACATCCACATGAACTAAAACCCTACAATATATTAAAACAAAAAATGCACACTGAAAGTACTTACCAGATGGCATTTTTATGACAACTCGAATTAGCATGCCAAGGAAACTATGAGTTGATTCAACCAGTCAAAAAAATATGGAGAACCTAATTACCTATTGTATGCTTGTCTAAAAGGATTAGAATGAATTAGATTCATATGACCACCTATTTGATAAAATTAGCAATTCACTATTTATGGTACACATCACATCTTTCATTTCATTTCACCTCAGTGATTATGCACCCATTTAATGCAATAAATACACAAGAGGGGGAAAATTTGTGTTTAAACCATCATTTTTTTATGTAGTGATTTTATTAGGTGTTCCTAAAATTGGCTAAATACATTCTTTACCATATATTTTCAAGTGCAGTGCCATTTATAAATGTATTTTTAGAGAATTTATAAAGAAGAAAACTTATCTGTTGATAAAAATAGTGGAGAATGAATAATGGTTAGAAGAGGATGACATTGTAGGTAAAATAGATATAGATAGGTGGGGCAAAGGATAAAAAATCATTTAAATAAAAAAGTAAATGAAATAAAAATGAAATAAAATTAAATTATAAAATAATAAATTAATGCACCAATTGGATATGACTTTCACACTTGTTAGATGGAAAGGAGCTATGTAAGATCTATATAAATTTTGTTGAAGTTGTTACATATGGTGTAGGGTTGTATTAGTTGTCAAGAGATCCATATTAAATGACAAATGTTTTAACTTGTTTATTATCTCGCGATGTATGGGTGCTCCTTCAAACATAATATATAAGTTGTATTGTACAAATTAAATGTATTTTTTTGTATATATAAGTATGATATTTCTTTATAGGTAGAATTAAAATGTAAATCTCAAACATAATACACACACACACACACACACACACACACACACACACACACACAATATTGTAAATATTAATTATATTTCTTTTTATATATAAGCCTTGTATTTCTTTGTGGGTAGAATAATAATGTTGGCCGATTGTTTTTAAATGGAAAAAATTATAAAATGACATCAAATTTAAGGTTATAATTAAAATTTAACACACTGACTCCATTACAACCCACCATTACCTCCTAGAATTCCATTGTAGAATGTTTATTGAAATAATAATATTTATTCCTTACCTCATTCAACTTGTCACTATAATATGTTATTGTCCATTTTTGACTCAACAAAACACCAATAATCACATGTGAAGTATCAAATTCCACCTAAAATACCTTGATAAATTATGGTAATACTAAAATAGGTTATTTTTCGCCTTCTTCTTCAAAAAATAAAAAGATCTTGTTGCTGCCCTTGTCCACAAAAATTATTTTCCACTTATGCAATATATTATTGATGCAATGATAGAACTAAAATTATCAATGAAATTTATTTAAAAGCTATCCAAACCATAGAAATGTATCACCTATGATATGCTTCTTAGAGTGTGCCATTCAAAATCTATGTTTACCTTTTTTATCCATTCTTACATCATCTTCTAAAATTATAAATCCAAAAAATATAGAAAAAGTCTAGATAAAATTGCACTTCCTAAAAATTTCATGGATTTTTTTTGTAAATAGTTCTTAAATGATTCTCAAATTTCTTAAGTGCTCTAATTTATTCTCACTAAATATCAAAATATCATTAAAATATACTACTACAAATTTACCAATATAATGTCATAGCACTATGTTTTCCACCCTCATAAACATGTTGGGTGCATTGGATAAATCAAATAGAATCACAAAAAAACTAACTTAAGCCATCCCTTGCCTTTTTTTCCATTCATCTCCTTATTGAATCTTAATTTGATTGTATTCACTTTGTAGATAAATTTTAGTAAATTATGAAGCTCTTGAAAGTATATCTAGTATGTCATCTAGGTGGGGTATAATGAATCTGTATTTAATAGAAATCTTATTGATTAATATACTATCTACACACATCCTTTATGTTCCATCCTTATTTGGAGTTAATAATGCAGGATTTTGGCATAGACTTATGGTCTTTCTCACTAAATCATTTCTCAATAATTTAGCCAACTACCTATTTAATTTTACATGTTTTTAAAGAAATTCATGTATACAAGTAATATGAATGCACATGATAGATCTAGAGTGAATAATAATTCCAAATCATAGCACAAATTAATTCAACATAAAGAGACACAATATTTATCTTGGGAAAACCTCAAAGTGGTAAGAAATCCAGCAAGTGATTTTCTATTAATAGAGAAATAATTTACCTCAATACAACTCCAACTTCTCACTTCTTCTCACCAAAGTCTTCACAAAACTTTTTAATAAATCAAATATCTCGTAAATGTCAATATATCAAGTTGTTATACACCATAGGGTTAAAACCCTATTTATCAATAAATATGAAGGGAGGTGACTATTGTAAATAATAGGTCTAACCATCCCAAATAAATAAAAGAGCTCGGTTAATTAATATCCCAAATAAACCTTTAGTGATTAATGTCTTGATTAAATATTTTAATGAAAACTTAGTAAATAATTAAATAAATATAATATGGTTATTTATTTACATGAGGTTTCCACCTCCTAGTAATAAATAACTTATTATTATTATTTAATTAATTATAAATATAAGATAAGGGTTAAATTACCACTTAGTCATTAAAATAGCTCTAACACTCCCCCTTAATGCTAAGTGGGAATAAATGCCATAGTCACCATAAAGGAATTATACTATGTGCAAAATTTGAAGGATTTAAAAACCCTCACATGTCAAAAAGTCACTTTTTAAAACAAAAATAATTATAATTCGTAAACCACTCAAAAGTAAGTTTAGGCTAGCATGATTGTGAGATTACATCTCATTGTTTCTCATGAAAAAATCACTAAGCATATTTGGATCCTTTTATAACATAAGGATCTCCATTACAAATTATGATTTAAATGTATTGGAGTACAAAAGTAAAACTTCCACATGAAGTTTATTTAAATCAAATAACTTTTACATGAAATTTTTATAGT
This sequence comes from Torreya grandis, assembly GCA_037957365.1. Taxonomy (NCBI): domain Eukaryota; kingdom Viridiplantae; phylum Streptophyta; class Pinopsida; order Cupressales; family Taxaceae; genus Torreya; species Torreya grandis. The sequence continues at coordinate 2,792,157 of JARHVA010001503.1, forward strand.
GATATAAAAATGAGAAGAAGTATAGAGGAGTAACAAATGGCCATTAGGAGGTGGCATTGCCATTCACAATCCCCCTCAATGGCAACTCCAAGAGGCCTAGCATTGTACAAAATTGATAAAACTTGGTAGCACTAACTAGCTTTGTGAAAATGTTTTCCACTTGTTCATCTGTAGGGTATAACTATAGATTAATATCACTATTATGGACTTTTTTTTAGATGAAATGCATATGAACTTCAATATTTATAGTTATTTTGTACTGCACTAGATTTTTTACTAGAGCTATGCAAATTTGGTTATCACAATGAAGGATGGTACTCTGAGAATCATCTAAATGAAGTTATCCTAATAACCTTTATAAACACATGGATTTTTTAACAACTTCCATAGAACTTATGTACTCAGCTTATATAGAAGAGAGAGAGAGATAGTAGATTGCTTCTTACTACTCCAAGTGATAGTACCTACACCAAACTTAAACACATTCAAAAGTAGATTTTTCATCTAAAGTATCACTAGCATGGTCAAAATCATAATAACCATATAATTTAGAATTATAAATGGAAGAATAAAATAATGTTAAAAATAAATTCATTGATGTCAAAGGTATAACATTAGTGATAAAGGCCCCATTGCATTTAATGGTGTTTTTAATATTCATATCTTGGCTAATATGTGTTAATATTTATTTAATATTAATGAATATATTTTAAGTTGCATATAAGTCAATAGAGGGCCCATGGAGAAGTCAAAGAGTCATGGGGTAAAGACATAAGAGGAATAGGATGCATTTTATCATGAAAGGTCATCTTGAGGAAATCCAAGAGTCACCATGTGAAGACAAAAGAGGGTATGGTGCATCTTTTTTATGAAATAAGACTTTGAAGAATACAAAAAGTAACTAAGATAAAGAAAAAATATAAAAGAATGCATTTACTTATGAAGGGTCATGATGTGAATTTTCAAATAAAAGGATATGAAGGGTCATTCAAGTTTGGCACCATTTTCCATAAGGATTGAAGGGTCACAAAGGGTGAATGCCAAAGGTCATTTGGAAAGCTATAAATAAAGGCTTGAAAATACATTTTTAATATACATTAGAGTACATGGTTTTTTAATTGTTTTATATAAGAAAAGAGGAGATAAAAGTAAGAGATATTGTAGAGTTCTATCATTTATTGAGTAAGCAACATTGAGAGATAGTTGTGTTTTATACACAAGAGGGGTTAGTGCTCACAAATAGTTATTGTGTTGATACTTTTTAAAGGGATTGGTGCTCCTACAAGTTGGTGCTTGTAAAATTTGTAATTTGAGTTGGTACTCATTCATATACTTGAGATTGTTCTCCATGGTTTTTTCCACTTTGAGTTTTCACTTAAAAATTTGATCTCTCTCTCTCTCTCTCTTTTATGGTGCATGCTATTATTTTAATTTTATTATATATCTTTAATGCATGATTAAATGGTTAAAGAAAAAAATTAGATTAAGTAAAAGATATATAATATATTGATTCACCCCCCCTCTTAGTACATTTCATGCTTAATAATTGGTATCAGAGTAGGTTCCTTTTGAAAAAAATTTACAGGATGAAGGTAGATTGGGGAAATCATAATGGCTTGATCACATAAAGGTTTTTATACAAATAAGGCACCTTTGTTTGATGGGATAAATTATGTTTTTTAGAACATAAGGATGAGGACTTATTTGATGGCTCTTAGATTTGACATTTGGCAAGAAGTGGTGGAGGAATATGAAGAGCCACAAACACCTGTAACTACTTCGGTAGAAAATAAGGAAAGTGAAAATAATTCTAAAGCTTTAAATGTTATTTTATGTGGTTTATGTGAATCAAAATTTGTTAAAGTTATGCAATGTAAATATGCTCATGAAACTTGGGTAAAGCTTGAGAATATTTAAAAAGGTGATGGAAAGGTTTAACAAGCTAAGATTCAAACTTTCAAAAAATAGTTTGAGAGTTTGAAGATAGAAGATGAATAAAATATAGCAAGTTACCTTTTACAGGTTGATCAAATAGTTAATCAGATTCAAGGTCTTAGATAAAAGTTAGAAGAATCAATCACGGTACAATTTTTTTAAAGATCTCTACCATTGAGATATGATGAAAAGTTTTTGGCAATTGAAGAGATAAGGAATTTAGCCAAGATAAATATGGATGACTACATGGTATTCTTACGACACATGAGATATATACCGAATAAGAGAAACCCTCAAAGAGAGAAACTACTTTCAAGACATCAAATAAAGAGAAGGTTAAGATTAAAGACTCAAGTAACATTTCTAGTGATGATGAAGATGACAATGGATCTCTATTCATTCACAATCCAAAAAAGGGCACAGGTAAATATTAAGAAAATTTACTTTTAAAATGTTTTAATTGTTAAAGGATTGGAAATTTTGCAGCTAAGTGCCCAGATAAGAGTAATGGTTACAATGAAGAAAGAAAGTCTACATACAAGAAGAATTTTAAAGGAAAATTCAAGAATAGATTTAAGAAGAAGAGTTTGTATTCTAAATATTCTAGCTCAATCAAAGATAATGGAGTCAGTGATTCAAAAGATATTCTATTAATGGCCATATATGAAGATGCCTCTGCAAGTGAAAGTATAGATGATAAAAATTAGAATAGGATGAAGCTAAAATGAATCTAGAAGGAGAACTCATTTGTGCCTTAAAAGTTAAAATCTCTTGAGAAGAAGAATAAAAGATTGAAGCCCTAGATTGATAAAAATAAAAAGGAGTTAAAGGAAATAATTGAAGATCTACACACACACTTTGAAAAAGCCAATAAGAATGAAAAAGATCTAATGGCACAATTGTAAAAAGTAAATGAATAATGTGAAAGGTATGTTATTGAAATTTCTTCTTTAAAAGTAGATTTTGAGAAAACAAATAAAACAATCAATGATAAAACAACTAATGATTCAAAATTTGAGAATAACGCTAATATGTTGAATAAGATATTAGAAAGTAAAAGATTAATCTTAGATAAGACATGTATCAAATTTAAAAAAGAGAAAGGGGAAGCCACTATTTGCATAAAAAAGGTTAACATAGAAAAAAGAAAGAGCTATGCTGAAGCTCTTACAAAAGAGGACATCAAAAGGGAAGAAGTTAAGAATATAGAAGACATCTCAAAAAAATAAGGCTAGAAGGAATAGAGTTACAAAAGATAATCAGGTCAGAGATACACAAACAGGTCCTATTTTTATGGTTACTATTTTTATTATAATAGATATGGTCATAAGCAAATAGAATGCCAAAAAAGGGTTAACAATTTTAAAATTAAGGAGAAGAAAAATCATGCAAAATCAAGTAGAAGCTATAACTCTTTTGCTTTTATATCAGGATTTAATGGAGAGGCCATAATATGTTACAAGTGTAATAACTTTGGACACATAGCCTCGTATTATAAAAGTATATTTGTGTCAGTCAAGGACTAGAGTTTCAAGGCTCCATTCATTAAGAAGAAAGTTTAGACATGTTCATGATAGAAGAAACAACCTGAAAAGACCATGGAATAAAAATATATTATTCAAAAATGAAAAATCTATAGTAAAATGGAGTAGTTAAATGAAGAAACAAAATAGTTCAATAGATGGTGAGGGCAATGCTAAATGAATCCAAGATACTAGATAAATATTAGAGAGAGGCAGTTGGTACAATAGTGCATATTCAAAATAGAGAATTATTGAGAGTCAACAATTACAAAACTCCTTACGAGCTATAGAAAGACAAACCAACTACAATTGATTATTTTAGAGTTTTTGGTAGTAGATGCTTCATAAAGAGAACTGATAAAAAATTGGGTAAGTTTGAATCTAGAGTAGATGAAGGTATATTTCTTGATTATTCTTGAAAAAATAAAACTTATAAATGTTATAATAAAATAACCAAGAAAATAGTTGAAAGTGCAAGTATCAAGATAGAAGAAGATGGAGTATAAATAATCAGTGATCCAATAGACATTCCTGAAATCATTGAAGAGGAAGATTTTGAAGAATCAAATAAAGATGAGAAGAAAGAGAAAAAGTACACCAAAATCCCATCCAAATATGTCCAAATAAATCATAATGAAAGTGACATCAATGGGGACATAAATGAAGGAATTCACACCAGAAGAATGATGGTAAGTGAATCTGAGCAAGTTAATTTCTCTTTGTTATCCAAAATCAGCCTAAAACTTTTTTAGAAGCTAGACATGATAAGCATTGGATTAAGGCAATGGATGAAGAATTAAATAAAATAAAAAATAATGATACTTGAAAATTAGTTCCTAGACCAAAATATCATAATATGATAGGAAAAAAATAGGTTTACAAAAATAAGTTGAAAGAAAATGGAGAAGTGAATAGGAATAAAGCAAGATTAGTATGTAAAGGATATGCTCAGATTGAGGGAATAGATTTTGAAGAAACTTTTTCACCATTAGCAAGGCTAGAGAATATTAGAATATTTATTGAATTACAGTGTTTAAAAATTTCAAAGTGTTTTAGATGGATGTTAAATTTGCCTTTCTGAATGGCAATCTAGAAGAGGATGTCTACATTGAGCAACATGAGGGATTTATTCTCTAAAATGTTACTAACCATGTATGTAGATTGAAAAAATCACTATATAGATTAAATCAAGCTCCCAAATCTTGGTATGCAAGACTTGATAAATACCTACAAGATCAATATTTTAAGAGAGGATTTACTGACAGTAATATCTACATCAAAATATAAGGTGAGCATCAATTAATTGTTATGGTATATATTGATGACATCATTTTTGAAGGAAAAATTGAAAAGATGACAAAAGAATTTTTTGATAATATGCAAAATGAATTTGAGATGTCTATGTGTAGAGAATTGTCATTTTTCTTAGGATTGAAAATATTTTAGTTAGATAAAGGAATTTTCATATCTCAAAGTAAATATGCCAAGAAAATATTTGAGAAATTTGGTTTTGAGGATTATGCACCAGTTGGCACACTAATGAGTATAGGAAATAAGGTGAGCAAGGATGAAGATTCATCTATTGCAGATCAATCTTTGTATAGATCTATGATTTGTAGTCTTTTATATTTGACAACATCGAGGCCAGACATCATGCATGTAGTAGGTATGGTTTCAAGATATCAATCAGCTTCAAAAGATAGTCATATTTTGTTGGCAATGAGAATATTTAGATATATTAAGGGGACATTAGATTATGGATTGTGGTATCCCACAGACAAAGATTTTACTTTGGTTGCTTATACAGATTCAGATTAGGTGGGTTTCTTGGATGATAGAAAGAGTACAATTGGAGAAGCTTTATTCCTCAATGATAGCTTAATATCATGACTAAACAAGAAGCAAAACTCGGTATCACTTTATATAGCTAAAGCATAATATATTTCAACAGTGTTGTGTTATACTCAAGTGTTTTGGATGAAACAAACTTTGGAAGATATCAAGGTAAAATATGATAAACCTATTTTGATTTTTTGTGATAACATAAGTGATATTAATATTTTGAAGAATACAGTGATGCATTTAAGAACAAAACATATTCCCATCAGATATCACTTTTTGAGAGAGAAGGTTATAGATCAACATGTTAAGATGGAATATATTAGTACTACAGAGTAGATTACATATATTTTTACAAAGACACTACCAAAAGACACATCTAAGTATCTGTAGGAGAAGTTGGGAGTAATTTATTTTACTTCTTGCCATTGAGGATCAACATCAGTTGAGGGGGATCTAAGTGTTATCTCTAGGATACGCCCTTTGTCATTGATGTCAAAAGGGGAGAAGAACAAAAACATGTATAGGTATTGGTACAGGTGTAGAAATAGGTACAAAAAATAGGTACAAGTTGTATAGTAAGGGGGAGTTACTAAATGTTTTTCAAATGATATTGTGTAGGTTGATATGTGTAGTACAAGTTTCAAGATGTGAAAATTTTAGTTTGAGATTGCCATCAATGAAAAAGGAGAAGATTGTTGGAAATATTGTTATTGATGCCAAAGGTCTAGCATTGGTGATAAAGGCCCCATTACATTTAATGATGTTTTTGATATTCATATCTTCACTAATATATGTTAATATTTATTTAATATTAATGAATATGTTTTTGGTTACATATAAGTCAAAAGAGGGCCCATGGAGAAGTCAAAGAGTCACGGGGTAAAGACAAAAGAGGAATGGGATGCATTTTCTCATGAAGAGTCATCTTGAAGAATTTTAAGAGTCACCATGTGAAGAAAAAAGAGGATATGGTGTATTTTTCCATGAAATGACACTTTGAGGAATATAAAAACTTACCAAGATAAAGATAAAAGAGGAAAGGATGCATTTTCTTATGAAGGGTCACCATGCGACTTTTCAAATAAAAGGATATGAAGGGTCATTCAAGTTTGGCACCATTTTTCATGAGGATTGAAGGGTCACAAAGGGTGAATGCTAAATGTCATTTATAAATATATAAATAAAGACTTGAGAATCCATTTGTAATATGCAAGAGAGTACATGGTTTTGTAATTGTTTTATATAAGAAAAGAGGAGAGAAAAGTAGGAGATATTGTAGAGTTCTATCATTTGTTGAGTAAGCAACATTGAGAGATAGTTGTGTTCTATACATAAGAGGGGTTGGTGCTCTTATGGGTTGGTGCTCACAAATAGTTGATATGTTAGTGCTCGACAAAGGGGTTGGTGCTCTTGCAAGTTGGTGCTTTTTAACTTTGTAATTTGAGTTGGTGCTCATTCATATACTTGAGATTGTTCCCCATGGTTTTTCCCACTTTGAGTTTATATGTATAAACTTGGTCTCTCTCTCTCTCTCTCTCTCTCTCTCTCTCTCTCTCTCTCTCTCTCTCTCTCTCTCTCTCTCTCTTGTGTGGTGCATGTTATTGTTTCAATTTTAATACATATCTTGAATGTGTGATTAAGTGGTTAAAGAAAAGAAATCATATTAAGTAAAAAATATATAATATACTGATTCACGCCCCTTCTCAATATATTTCATGCTTAATAAATAAACCATAATTAATTGTTCATTTGATATAATGAAAAATACATTTAGTTAAGTTTTAATGATCCAAATAAGAATCCTACATAAATATAGAAGCAACATTGACAACATAAAAAATATCTATCCTAGTAATGGTTAGATAAATCAAACTTCCAATAATTTATCTATACAAATTAGGGTTAGCTTTTTCACATGCAGGTTTAAGATCGAGTTTAATACCAACTTCAATAAGATTAGAAGAAGATTTACAATCAAGCATGTTAAACTTAATAAGAAGGTTATGTACATATTGAGATTGTGATACAATAATTGAATTTTTATCTTGAAATATAGCTATTCTCAAAAAATAATGTAGAATACTTAAATGAATCATTTCAAACATTTGACTTAGTTTATCTTTATATTTATGAATTTAACTAATTATATCCTTAGTAATCAATAAATCATTGATGTATAATATAATTAGAATCAAATGACGATTTTAAACTTTAATAAAGAGATAATTATCTAAATACCAATTACAAAAACTTAATTTTTTGAAAAAAAAGTAATTTTAGAATACCAAGCTCGAAGATCTTGTTTTAGACCATATAAATAGTTATTTAATTTGCATACATAATGTTCTCTGTTAGGGTCAGTAAAACTTTTGGGCTAAGTCATGTAGATTTCTTATAAATCACCATTTAGAAATGTATTTTTGACATCCATTTGGTAGATAACTCAACCATTTTGGGATGCAAGTGAAATACAAATTCTAACAATACCCCTTTTTTTATAGGAGCAAAGGTTTCAACATATTCAATCTCAGGGTTTTGAGTAAACCCACAAGAAACTAATCTAGCTTTAAACTTATCAATTTTATCATTTGGATTATATTTGATCTTATAAAGCCACCTATAACTGACAACATGTCTTTTAGGTAGAGGAGAGATAAGATCCTATGTCTAATTTTTAATTAAGGCATTAAATTCAGCTTGCATAGCAACATTCCATCTATCATCTTACACAACTTCCTCAAAAGATTGAGGTTCACATTCACATATAGTCATTAATGCATGATAAGAATGTTGATTTATAGTTAATTTATATAAGATTATCAACATTATAATATTGAATTAGAGATTTTGCCCATTTAGGTCTTTTAGATTTAACATAAAACTTAGGGGGTTCTTCAGACTCTAAGCTATCTATAACTGGATCAACCTCCTCAAGGGCATCCATTTTATGACAAGGAGAAACATGAAATTCAAGTTCATCAATAGAAAAATATTAAAGAGGATCCATAGAGGGTTCACAAATAGATTTTTTGAGAATAAGACCATTCTTATTCTTAATGATCTGATGTTTAGAGGGATCATACACTCTCAAACCTTTTATCTTACCTCCATGTCCTATAAAAATGCAAGAATAGGAAGTGGGGTTAAGCTTCTTCCTTCTAACTTTAGGGATAAAGATAAAATTAGGACTACTAAAAATCCTAAGATGAGCCACATTGGGTTTCTTCTTAGTCCATATTTATAAAGAGGTAGAAAGATGCAAAGCTTTGGTAGGGAATCTATTCATAATATGACCAACAGTGTTCATAGCTTTGACCCATAAGAACTTTGAAACTTTTTCAGATTGAAACATAGTCTTAGCCATTTCTATGATGGTATAATTTTTTATTTCAACAATAACATTTTACTGAGGGGAATTGGGAGTTGTTAGTTTTCTTTGAATATTTCAACTAATGCAAAAATAATCAAACTCTTTACTAACATATTCTCCACCATTATTAGTTTTTAATCTCTTAATAAAAAATCATATGCATTTTCAACATAAGATTTAAATTATTTAAATTTATACAAAACATCAATTTTTTTAAATAAAATAAGACCAAATCATTCTAGTATAATCATCAATAAATATAATAGTATATAAAGAACCATTAAAAGATACAATTTCAAGAGGTCCTACAACATCACTATCAATTAAATCTAAAGGATGAGATAAATTCATATTATGATTCTTTTGAAAGGGGTGAGAATGTTATTTACCACATAAACAAGCCTCATAAGTTTCATGATGAAGGGGGATAGAAGGAAGTCCAACAACAATATTCTTCATAGACATATCATGTAAAATTATCAAATTAACATGTCCTAATATTTCATGCCATAACTAAGATTCATTCTTATTATGTGATGAAAGTAAACATGCATAAAAAAGATAGAAGATATATAAACCATTATTTTAAACACCTTCAAAAATCAAAGAACCAGATTGATTTATAATAGAACAACTATCTTTAAACAATGTTACAATGAAATTATCATTAGTAAGTTGAGAACAAGATAGAAAATTACTTTTAAGCTTAGGTACATAAAAAACATAACTAATAACAATAATTGAAAATTTTTCTTTTCCATGTTTAGTTACTTCTAAAAATGAATTATCTCCTAAGTAAATTATTTCAGAGATATCTCTAGAATCATAAAAAAATATCAGATAATCATGTCATATCATGTGATGCACCACTATCTAAAATCCACTCATTTTCATTTGAAGTAATAAAACAACATATAAAGCAATAACATTCTGATCCTAATTGTTGTTTTCATTAGGGTTTTGATTATTTTACTTGTTTTGATTAGTTTTATTACATTTTTTATTTTTATAAGATTGATTGTTAATTATATCCTTATTTTTATAACAAGTTTCCCTTCTATGACCAAATTTTCCACATAAATTACAATTTTTATTAAATTTAGGTTTATGATTTTTATTACCAATTTTTTTATTCCCATTTTTGTCTTTACCAGTGTTAGGGTTAGATTTTTAGTTTTTATTGTAATTAGAAATATTATTTAAGGTGATAAGTGACTGATTGGCATTCTCTTTAGAATCAAAATTAGTCACTACTCATTCTTCTTGAATCAAGATAGTAGATAAGTCGGTAAGGTCAAGGATATCTTACTCAGTTTGATAATTAGAATTCAAAATTAAAATGACATTTTAAAAATTTTCATGAATATTAAATTGAATGATAAAATAAAGAAACTAATCTTGAATCAAATTACAATTACAACCATCTAACTGAGCTTTAATGTTCTTACTTTTAGCTAAAAAATTCACAACTTTTTCATCACCCTTCATAGGTGTTGTCAGCAATTCAAAGATAAAATTAATGATTTTTCAAAGATGAGTGCCCTTGTGCATGGATTCAATAAGATCCAAAGATTTTCAAGGAGATTCCTGATTACCAATGTGGAGAATGAATTCATCCATAACACTCTGCAAGATAATGGACATAACTTCCTAAGATTTTCTATTAAAATACATTGGTAAGCTAAGGGATCACATGCCATATAGACGGGGCTTTCTCAGTCTTAATGACAATATTATATAATTTATGGGCCATGAAATCATCTTTAATGTGATTTTTCCATATTTTATAATTATTTCCATTAAGCATTTGGGATTTGTCTAAAGAAAAGTGAGGTGAAGCCATGACTTCCCTTTAAACACGATAATATCCAAATGATTAAGAAACAACCTTTTAAGTGTGAATTTAAAATTTATTAATAATTAAAATTAATTTAAAAAAAAATGAACTATTTTTTCAAATTAAATCTTGATAAATCAATAATTTTTACAAATTTACGACAAAACAAGGTGTCACAAGTGTCACAAAATACACTAAAAATAAGAACAATTTTATGACTTAACCTTTTTAAATAATTTTTTTAAAAATATTTATAAAATAAAATTAATTTATCATGTAACTATATTTATATATATAATTTATATGCTAACCAAATAAAAAAATTGAAATAGTGTTGCACAATTATAGTTGTTAAAAGAATCGTACACACGATGACCACCTAGGCACAATTAATAAAAAAAATATAAAATAAATAGAAAGAAGTTTCAAAATAAAAATTTAACCAATCAATGTGACTAAAATGTAGCAAAACCTTAAGATCGACTAGTTGGATGACTATACTTACCTAAGTTTAGACTAGGTCAAGTGTTGAAAAAAGGACTAGTCAACAGGTTAGGGGGTTTTACATGACAAGGAAGGCACACAAACAAAGGAATAAAATTCAAATTAATTTAATTTGAAATTAATTTTGAATAAAGTCAACAAAAAGATAAAAATAAAAAAGTCTAGTGATATTTGAACACTAGACTTATCTTTTACAAGTTTTTACCAAAATTTACAATCACTAACTCATCTATGAGTGAATCCAAAGATTAACATGCAAAATATTATATTTAATTACTTTTTAATATGATTTTGATAATAAAAATAATAAATATTCTATGTGCATGTAATTTTGAAATTAATTAGGGGAATTATAGTTTTATATTCTTTTTGGTAAAAAACTTAGCCAAGGTGGGACCCCCTTTTTATTTCCATGCAAATTTTTAGAATAAAAAAAAAATATTTTCTAAATATTTTTTTTATCAATTATAAAAATATTTTACTTACCTATATCATGCCTTTGGCTGGAAATGGCACTCCAAGTGAAGAAGGCAAGTTTGGAACAAGTGGAATACACTATCAAAGACCACCAAAATTTGTAGTTCTCTTAGTTTTTGTAGGATAAATCCAACTGAATCCTCAAAAATTAATCTTTAGCTCAATTTTTTTTTTCAATTTCTTAGGCATACTATGGCATTCAAAAGCTCTAGGTAGAGAGAAAAAAATTGAATAGGGCCACACAGAGCTTCTCATGCTCTAAAAATTTGTAAAACACCTTATATTTTCCAAACGAAGACTTTGGGACCTTCAAGGGATAGTTTGAGGCCAAAAAAATCAGTTTTTTAATTTAATCTAGATGCTCAAGTCGTACTATGGTGCTCAAGGAAGATGTAAAACAAATAATCACTTCAAAACTCCTCAATCTGACTCTTCCAATGCCAATAAATAATTAAAAAAACACTGAAAGGCCCTTTACAGATTAGGAAAAAACTAAGGAATAATTTTTTTAGAAAATTTTCTCCTTTCAATGTCATACAACACCCTTAGAAAAAAAAACTCTCTCTCAAATTACAAATGAAGTTGCTTTGTCAAGTATAAACACCCCTCAGGCTCTAGTACCATGAATAAATTCATGTATACAAGTAATATGAATGCACAAGATAGATCTAGAGTGAATAATAATTACAAATCATAGCACATATTAATTTAACAAAGAGAGACATGATATTTATCCTAGAAAAACCTTAAATAGGTAAAAAAATCTGATAAGTGATTTTCCATTAGTAGAGAAACAATTCACCCCAATACAACTCCAACTTCTCACTTCTCACCAAAGTCTTCACAAGCCTTTTTAATAAATCAAATATCTTGCAAATATCAAGATATCAATTTTTTATTCACCATAAGGTTAAAAACCTATTTATAGGTAAATATGAAGGGAGGTGACCATTTTAAATAGTGGTTCTAAGCATCTTGAATAAATAAAAGAGCTTGATTAATTAATATCCTGAATAAACCTTTGGTGATTAATGTCCCAGTTAAATATTTTAACAAAAACTTAGTGAATAATTAAATAAATATAATATGGTTATTTATTTACATGATGTGTCCACCTCATAGTAATAAATAACTTATTATTATTTAATTAATTATAAGTATAAGCGAAGGGTTAAATTACCACTTAATTATTAAAATAGCTCTAACAATTTTTTTTGATCGTCTTGTAACCTAATTGATCATATAGAGTTGATCCTAAAATTGAATAAATATGATGTCAAATATATCACTTTTTTTGGTAAACCACCTAGTAACTCATATAATATAACATCAACATATTATTCCAATGGATTGTTGCTTTTGTTGGTATCTATACTAATTTTGATTCTTTCTTCACCATCAATGCATGAAGGAATCTTGTCATATTCAACTCCTTGATAAATTATTTTGTATACAGTTTGTTTTCTACCTTATATTATTCTTTATGAGGTATGAACAATACATTTTAACTTTATTTTCATAAAGCATAAGTGTTATTCTCTCTATCATGAACTACTTTCATGTTATATTACTATGGTCTTTCCAACAACACATATCATGCATCCATTGGAATAACATCACACCATATTTCATCCATATAAATATTTCCTATGGAATTTTTTTATTAAACATGTATATTTTTTGTAACTTTAGTTGATTTCCCAAACCATGAAGTACAATAAGAATAAGGATGTTTTTCTACAATACAAACCTAGTTTGTATACCATTTATTTATAAACCATATTTTTAGAACATCCACCATCTATAATAAGTTTACATCATTTCATCCTAAATTGCACTTGGTTTGGAAACTATTTTTACATTTTCATGAGTCACAATTGTCTTTATTCTATGCATACTCTTTCCTTGGACCAATCATTGTTCTTATCATCATGAAATTATCTCTTACATATATTGTAACATTTTAATTCATTTCTTCTATCTTAGCCTATACAAATTTCACTCTTGGCCAATCCCTTTTCACCTTATCTTGTGCATGATAATGTGGACACTTGAATGATCTATGCATTTATTCACCAAATATGTAGAAAACATAAGGTCTATGTCAACCATTCCATCCTCTACCACCACCATAGTCTCTATCTCTCTATAACCCTCCTCTTTTTAAATTTTTAAAGCCTTTTCTATTATATTATTATTTATCCACCCCAAAGTGTTATTCTCCTCATTTGGGATTAACCCCCTATCTTCCCCTTATTTGAGATGATTTTCCCATTGTCAACCTAAGTGATCTCAAAAAAATCTACCTATTTTGCTTCTCTTCTACCTTCAATGGTAGTTGATATGAATCTTACATGATATTAATCCTATGTATGCATAATTAATTTTAAATAGAAAATTTTAAACCATTTACATATTTTCATCATATGTTCTTTTGTTTCATCATGCTTCAATAGTATGCACAACTTGTAAAACTTGTGTGCATAGTCTTATGCACAGTTCTCATTTTTATTAGGTTTTGAAATCTTTTATACAGGGTTTGCACATATCCACTTGGAATAATTTCTCTCTCATCATCTTCTTTATCTTAGGAAAAGTATTTATCTTCTCCTTACCCTTATTTTTTATTTTTTTAATAAGTGATTCCACCATATCATTGCATGACCCTTCAATTTTTTGAATGCAAATTTTAATTTATTCTATTTTTCCACACTTTTCCATTCAAAAATATTGTCCATACTATTTAACTAGTCTACCAACTTCTCATGTTTAAGACTACACCCATTATCCTAAACTTACATATTTATTCCTTCCTTCCTTCTAACACCCTATCCATCCTTTGATTAATTTTATTTTCTCTTTCTCAAATTTTTGAATCTCTATTCCTTCTCTATTTATTCCTCTATATCATCTCCTCTCTATTTTTTTGACATCTAATAGTTATAGTGATCTCTTCCACTTTTATTTATAGGTGCTGAATATTCCTATTCACCTTTGCATATTCTCTTCATCATATTGCCATTTTTATTATACTTATTCTTAAAATAGAAATTTATCTAAAATATCATTAAAAAATCAGTAATAATTCACAAAAAATATTATATTGAATTCGTTGAGCCCATTCTGATACAAGATGATGAATCCATAAAAGCACAAAAATTTCAAAAAGACACTAATTTTTCACAAACAATTCTTGAGAAGAAAAAACCAAAGTCTATTTTTTCATTAATATATAAAAATTACATAAAATTATTTAAATAAATCAGAACTCAAATAATTTGTCATACCCAACTAAAAAGTCTATTAAAGCCAAAATCTATCTATAGTTAACCAAACTTACTATTTGTTAGCATATGCTAAAGCTTGGATGGGCCTAATGATTTTACATTATTTTCTACACATCTAAATAAATATTGAGGGTGACTTGAAACTAAATTTCATACTAAGAAAAAGATATTAAATATGAAATTTCAAAAATGATCAAAAAATATAAAAATGCAATTTTTGTCACTTACATGGCTGATTTTGACACCAAAAATTTATCGAACCAAGCCATAAGTAGTTTTAAATAATGTTATGGTGTTATGGAGATATTTTATACTTTAATTTTTTTTCAAACAAAATGGCTCAAACTGTCTCTTGGACCAAAAATTATGGTCTCTACAAGGTAGGCTCTTGCATCAATAATTTGCATTTCAAATTATGTTTTTAAGTTCTAACAAGTTAAAACTTGTGAAATTTTACATGAATTAATTTAATATTTGCGTATTTTGGAAGTGGTTAAATTTTTATCATGAAAATATTTCAAAATCTAAAATGGATAAACTAAAATCTTAGAAATTGTATATTTCTTAAATAAAGTGGAACCAAGAGGCAAGGAAGATAATTACAAAAGTTGAAACCTCATGTCAAGGCCTTGGAGAGAAAGTTTTTATGTTGAAATTGATGATGGAGAAATAAAAAAAAATTCTAAGCAAAAAAATTTTATAGATGTTTCTTTTGTATGATGGTGAAACTTCATTGAGGAAGATGAGAAGCAAGGTGGGGTGATTCCATGAGACATAATTAATCATCATCAAAATGGCCAAAAAGGATAAAAATAAGTAATCCAAAACATACAAAAAGGGTAGATGGAAAGTTAAAAAAAATTCAAGACATTTAGATATTTACTAAGATAAAAACAATTGTTATAGACTTTGTGTTAGAGATAGACATGTTGATGTAAGGTGAAGGTGCATCCATAATTTCATTCCAAGAAGCACACCAAATGGGAAATTCCTCAAATATGTCAATGTAATCCTTGATAAAAGGGGAAAATGTGGATGTGGAGGTAGAGAATAGAATATATCCAGATGAGATGTTTGGTTATATAGTCAATATTATTTTTATTTGTAAACATAAAAAAATCATCCTAGGAACTTTTTACTTGTGAAATTACATGAATTTATGGTGTTTATGGGCGTATCATTGTTATTGGTCCAAATTAGGATTTATTTTTTTAATTTTTTGGGGTTTTATCATATGTTCCCATAAAATCTCTCCCCATTTTTATTTCTTTGTTAAATTTTTAATGTCTAGGGTAGTGTGTGGGGCATTCCCTAACATTATACATAATATAAAATTTTAAATCATAGTCCTAATAATTTTGGCTTTCCCCTTAGAGATATAATACATTCATGTTCTTTATCTTATTTTTTTGACCTCGTGTTTGTTTGATGTTAGTTTACATTATAATATGGTCCTTATTAGTGAAAACATAATAGAATGTCTTAAATTTTGGATTTTAAAGTCCATAGAAGCTACAATCTCCCTCCTAGAAAACTCGAGTTTATTTGTTTAAAATTAATAAATTATCTTGTTTAGCTTATACATATTTGTTCATTTTTTGGATTGCCTCATGTGATACCACTATTCCATCCAAAAAAATATGCCCAACATAGAACTCCCTTTTTGCACAAAGATAATGTCCAAATATTTCTTGCGATGGTTTTCCATGACCTTTGTCATAACTCTATATATTGTGTTTTAGATATAAATAGGTCAAAAGGAATCAAAATAATGACAGTCCTCCTTCTTAGGTATAAGGGATAGGAAGGTGTTATTCAAAAACTTGAATACATTCTTCCTTTTTATATGCTCTTCCACTAATTCAACCACATCTAATCCCAAATCATCCCAAAAATGTTGAAAAAAATTGCATGAAAACCATCTAGTCCAAGAGATTTTTCATTTCCTAAACTACATATTTCATGTTTAGCTTCCTTTGTAGAAGTGAGGGCCATCAACGTTTGATTTTGTTCCTTTTATCATTATTATAGGTGTAGATACTCAAATTTTGTCATGAATATTTGATAATTTTAGTTTTTTTGCCACATTTGCCTTAGTTAAATTGATCCATTAAATTGATCATATTTAGACACCTCAATCTATCTTATGTAATTATATAGTCCCATCTTGTATAAGTTGTTGTTTTTCACTTACAAAAATATTATTAATTTATAAAATCCCCTCTAAGTATATGTATGTACATTTCATATTCCTAAGATAAAATTTTACCTTTCTTAGGTTAGAATTGACCCACATAGGTCGGGATTGCCAATCGTTCTTGACCTTCATAGGTCAATTTTTATCTTTACCCAACAACAGATCTATTTAAAATTTAAACCCTTAATTAAAATTTAATCCTTATTTTTTGAATATAAAGATTGAGGTTTTAACCATTTTTGAATTGCTATAAATGCACATATAAGCCACTTATTCTACTACTTGGAAATTTAACTATTTGAGTACACTTATATTATTAAACACTAATAAAATATTCCTTATGTTTTCCAAATTATATTATATTCATTTGATTCAAACCTTATCCAAGTCAAAATCCTATTCTATCCAAGTTATGCAAAGAATTATCAAGTATTCAATCCATCTCTAAATGCAAACATGTAGTGAAGGAGCACTATCACACTATGCAATTTAAGTGGGAGAAATAATGAGGATTGATTCCATATTAAATGTATTTTAGTTATGTAGGCAATGATAAATCATCACAAGGGTGATTGGGGTAAGCTCAATCCATTACACTCCTCTCTTTTTGTAAGTTTCAAGCTATCACAAGCTCTAGTGGGGTTTTAAATTTGAAGAGGCCATTTTTAGGTTATTCACTTACAACCTGAGGTCTAAATAATAAATAAATTCATATTTCAAGGTTTACGTGAATGTACAATAATTTTTATATTTTCACACATTTGTCAAGATCAACCCATAGAACTTAAGACTAAGAGTCGATCCTAACTATTTCCAGTAGATTCTTTCCTAGAATAGTGATGGTTGTTTTTTAAATTTCATGCACATAATCACATCACACAAATTAAACCTAAAAGTTAGTAATCAACTAAGTATTATTATCCTCTTTATGTATTTGATAGTTAGCTTCTTTCATTCCTTCATGTTTTATCCATTTCATTACTTTAATTTAATTTTGATAGTTATAAGTCATTTAAAACATTTTATATCCTAGAATTAATTTACCAATTAATTCCAAATTATATTGGTGAACCCATACATTTTATTTGAGTGTTGCTTAATTTTTTGTCATAAGGTTTATATAAATTCCTGAATGTGACACTAAATAGATTTATTTCAACCTTGGATTTGACACTAAAATAAATTTATTTCAGCCTTGAATTTGATATTTGATATTGAAATCATTTTATTTTGACCTTGAATTTGATATCTGACAAATAAATAACTTTATTTTAACCTTGGATTTTAGATGAATTTACTAATAATCATCCACAAAAAAACTCCTTTTATTAGGACCTAAATTTTAACTTTATGTTGTTTGCCTCTCAAATTATAAAGCATATATGGTTATAATGGATGATCATGCTATTTATTTTTTGTGCCAAGATTTCTTAGTTTTCATTACATGTTGTCTTTTAGGTAAGTAAACAAAGTTGGAGGACAAAAAGAAACCTGCCCATGGAGATTTTTTCCTAAAAATTGAGAAATTTGAACTTTTGTAGATAGTTTGAGATGGCTACACTAAAAATTAGAGGATGGTATACAAACATGAATTGTAGAATTTTAAGTCTAATTTAAAAAACAATAAATGTTTTTAAAAATGGTTAATCATAACTAGGTCTAACATCTAAAATTTGAATAAGAACTCCAAATTTTTAGGAAATTAGAGTAGGTACTCAGCCATGCAACCTCACATTTTTTAACATCATTTAACATTGCTTAAAATAATTTGGTGAAATTGTAGATATAGTTTGTAACCTATATTATTTTATAATTTTTCAAGGAAAATATTTTTAATTATTTTTAAAAGTAAATAGATCATGAATAATGATGAAAAATAAATAGTTAGTTGTGTAGCCCCCTAACTCCCTTAAAAAAATGAGAACTATTTTTTTAATGTATGTAGAATTAGACCTAGTTTGTAACCATATATAGTTTTTTGAATTTGAATCAAATAAAGAAAATATACACAAACATACATAATCATGTATAGTTACAACATGTAGTAGCCTAAAAAAGCTATAGTTATAAATAAAATAGATTAAAACCTTAAAATAGTCTAAAATTTATAAAAATCATATATTTGGAAATAGGATAGCATGCTCATTGTCATGGTAATAATTTTATTAAATTTCTCATTGAAATTAGTTATTGTATTTGGGGATGGAAGTTGAATTTTGTCGTTTTCTATTAAAAGTATTGGATTTGGCCATGTTGATAGGTCCAAGCCTTTGGATTAGAAATCCAAACCATTCCTAAGGCAAAAGGCTTAGTTTGTAAATTCGAAGTGAACATAGTGTGTATGCATTATAATGCATACACACTATAATATGTATTCATTATAACACCTGTAAATTATGTTTTCATAACATACAAAAATAATTTTAACTACTCTTACACATTTATAATTATCTATTTATCATGATATACACTTATTTATAATTATTTAGTTCACATTTATAATTTTTTATATTTTTATTTTAAATTGGAGAGTGTCATGATATACCCTACCAAAAAAAGGACATCATGGATAAAGTGATGTAATTTTGGTGAGTTTACCCCTAAAATTGTAAATTTGACTATGTAGAACATGATTTAGGGTCCAATTAGGCCCACTTTCATTAAAAATGAATGAAATAGTCAATTATTTTAATAAGGGAGGAAAATATGATCAATTTAAACCCCTTGAATATAAATGCATGTATAAGATGTGATTTAAGGCTAAATTAGCTTAGATTGAGTTAATTAGTGTAACCAATGATACAATTTGAGATAAATTCAACCTTATGAACCTAATTTTGACTATAGAGGATTTAATGTGGGCCTTTCAACCCCAATGTCATAACTAAATAAGCAAAATACTCCAATGGTTGAATCTAAAGGAAATTAGAGCTAATTTGAGCCTCTTCAACCTAAGTTCATGACTAAAAAATGTGATTTGGGTCTTGATTGGCTCTAATTTCCTTATATAATGAAGCAAAGAATCATTTGGTTTGATTAAATATGCAAGTTTGACATGTATAGGTTGTGGTTTTAGCTCAATAAACTCAAATGTCATCATATAATGAATTAAATAGTTGATATACTCAATTATGGAGGCAATTAAGGTGAATATGAGGTTGTTAAAACTAATTTCAATTCTACAACATGATTTGAGGCTAAATTGGATTTGATTTGATCATATATTGATCCGATTACTCAAATGGTGCAATTAATGGCACATATTTTAGAATTTTGAGCCACAAAAACCTATTTTCGATTATATATGATGTGATTTGAAGTAAAAGTGATCTTAATGTCATAATATAATGAACCAAATAGTTGATTAATTCAATCAAAGAAGAATTTGAGGCCAATTTGAGACCCTTTAGTCTAATTACAAGAAAACTAAAGGAATGGGTTATATTATTTATTCTCCTTTTGACATATCAATTTCCAAGGATATTAACTAATAAGGATGAAAATGAAAATAATTCAAAATGTGTATTTTGGTGTGATCAACATTGGATGATTGGGAAAGAAAATTATAAATGTGTATGAGAAATAATGAGAAAGGATGATTATTCCTACTTCATTTCACCATATTTAAGATTTAAAAAAATTATTAGGTAAACATGTAAGTGTAATGAGTAACTGTTATGTAAATTAACCCTGTTAGGTATTTTGGACTAGTGGCTTGTCTGATTTAAGGTTATACAATGAGTTTGAAATTAAAAAAAGAGCGATGGGATGAAGAATTATCATGTCCATATTTAAAGGGATAGATTGGAAGTGAATTTGATTTTTTAAAATGTTCATGGATCAAGAATGAGTGATGGATTTCACAAGCATGTTTCACTAGCTTAAATTTAGGCACAATAAAACATTGTCACTATAAATTTTTAATATGTAGGTAAGGGGTAAAAACATGAATGAATGGAAACCTTCACTAGTGTTGTTAAGGAATGAATTGGTCTGATTATTTCACTTTAAAATTGGTCACAAGGGTGATATTCAGGAAACACATTCTCTATTAATAATTTATTTTAGAAGAACAGGTTATATCTGCTATGATATAAGGGATTTATTCAAAGATAACATCTTATTTTTCATTCAAAAGGTATGATACAAATATCCTAGAAGTAATACTTAGACCCTATTAGTTGATTGTTATAACCCTAAACCTTATACCCTAATTTTATCATAAATACAAACATTAAAGTAATTAGGGATAATCTGAACATTTAACCCAATTATGAATCTAGGATATGATTTGGGGCTAAATTAGACAATATTTCTAAGCACATTGAATCAATTAGTTGATTACATTAGAATTGGTGATGCAAGTTGGATGAAATTAAACCTTGTGAACCTGATTTTACCTTTATAGGATGCAATTTGGGGGGTCAATCAACCCTAATATCATAATAAAATAAATAAAATGGTCCACCAATTTAATCATGAAGTAAAATGGAGCCAATTTTATCCCCTTCAACCTAACTACAAGAACGAGACATGATTTTGGGATAAATTGGGTTTGATTTTATTGTGAATTGATCTAATTAGTTAAATGATGCAATTAGGGATGTGATTTGGGAAAAATTAAGACATGTGAACCTTATTTATGAGTCAATTAATTATATATGATGTAACATATGGTTTAATTGACCCTAATTTTATTATAAATATAAACATGAAGGTAAATAGACCCAATCTAAACCCTTTGAACCTAACCTAAGTCTACAATGTGATTTAAGGGGCTAAATTAGTGCTTGTTTCTTGATAAATTTACCTAATTAGTCCATTGTTATAATTATTTTTACAATGTGGATGAAATAGAACCGTTCAAACCTAATTTTAATTATATGGAGGCAATTTGGGGGTTAATTGACCCAAATATCATAACAAAATAAAGAAAAAAGTCCACTGATTCAATATATGATCACATAGGCATATATATATATATATATATATATATATATATATATATATATATATATATATATATATAACATGTATGCACTATAGTGTGTATATGCTATAATGTGTATGTGTTATAATGATTACATGTTATTATCTCAATAGGAAACAAGTCATTATCCAACATTTATTGTTAAGGGTATTTCAAGAATTCTAACCCCACATATATTCTCAGCAATATTATACATTTTCCATGATGAAGAGAAGAGGAGTAATGTTTTTATTTGGGTCCCCCACCATGAAAAGGAATAAAATTATTCTTTGCATCCCCACCATCAAAAGGAATCAAATTGTTCTTTGTCTAGTCATGGGTGACAAAGCTTGTTCAAAGAGGAGGAAGATGTTAAACCACAAAAAACCAAAGTAATTAGAAGATACGAGAGAAAAAAAAATAGTATAGATGCAAGCATTTTGCTAGAGACAAAGTACAAACACTATCTCTAATGATCCAAATGTGATATATAATGATGAAATTGACAATAATGAATTGAATAACGATGATGAATACTTACCTAGAAGTCCAAATTATGTTACAATTCCACATTCAAAGTATAATTTTTTTGATTTTGTTGATGATGACTCTATGCATGATGATTTACCATTATCAATGAAGATAATTTCATGAAAACACATAATAATGAAAGTAAACATGAAGAAAATATCATCCCAAAACTAACCAATGAAAATAAAAATGAAGAAACTAGTAGTGGACATAATGATTTTGAAACACCCTCTCAAAACATTCTTGTATTAACAACACCTTCAAGGATTATGCATGCATACAAAAAGAAAGTACTTAATTGAAGTTGATGATTTTTTTTGAAACTAGTGCATAAAAAAATATCTGACCACCATTCAAGAAGACTAAATGAAAAAAACTAGGATAATTTCTTTGATAAATTAAATTTTGATAGTAAAAAAATGTCAATAATTTATTTCATTGATGAAATTGATTAAGATGAGACCAACAATGTACACCCTAAGACTAAGAACATATAAGATGGATGATGAAAAAAATTTATTGAAAATATACATGACACATATCATATTGTAGGCCTAAAATCATGTAACAAACATTGTGATGTTGTTCGACATATAATTAAAACTTGTGCAGTAAGTGGTCAAATAGGGAAAAAATGATTAATTTAAAAAACTACCCGATCATTGGACATAAATAGAAAAACATTAATGAGAGTAAATTGAATATGCCAAGGACATAATGATGCCAACACTAGTGAGTTTTGGGCATTCTCTAGTAGAATTCCATGAAAATACAAGGCTATAACTGATGCTCTCAAAGATTTACTTACATAGTTTTGGAAAGATGATACAAGAGTTTCACCCAATACAAGAGATGTAGTGAAAAGAATATTTGGTTATCGTAACCATGAACCATGTCAAAAACATTTATTAGACATGAACCAAAAATAATAGTACTCTAATTTTTTGGAAAAATATCCACAGATTTCTATTAGTCAAATATATTTTGATATGGCTAAACTATGTTATGTAAATTAAATTACACATGAACCACTTTTTTTTGTAGGAAACATGTTCAATTTTCATTACATTATGATTTTTTTCACCATATACATTATAATTTACATACTGCCAATATTTTACAGGAGTTTAGAATGTAAGTTTTACCAAAATTAGCTAAGGGATTTATTCCAACCATCTTTTATGAATGACTAGATGGAGAGTTCTTTTATCACAAAGCATGTTTGGATGGAAATTGTAACATATGTGGTTGATTTCCAAAATAAAAAATATATATCCATGAGGAGAGTAAAAGTGCAATTAAATAGAAAATATTTGGTTTGAAAAAAATAAAATGTGACTTATCAAGTAAAAAAATGAAAAGTAATCTAAACAGTGTGAGCTTGTTACAAAACATATACCCATTTAAAAATTTATGGTCAAATTCAGTGAGGAAAAAGTTTGTGAGTATGAAAGGTAAGGATAGATAGTCGTATGAATATTTCAAGATAAAAAAGGGCACATTACCACTTGGTTATATTGTTTTAGTATTTAAATTTTCTAAGAATTATACATTCAAACCATAAATGAAAGTTCACTCATAGTATTAAAACTTAATATATGTTTCCATATTTATGCATATAGCATTCATACATGCACCTAATAGTAGAGAAAAAGATCAAAAAATATTAAAGGGGTACCATTTCTATGTTAGTTATGACTGATCACATTATATATAATATGTGCAAGGTCATTTTGAAATTTTATATAGATAGTTGACTAAGAGGAACTTTAATTTAAATCAACATTACATTTGGTCAGACAATTACACATCATAATTTAAGAATACATGGATGTTTTAGTAGTTGAGCAACATGCATGTTACCACTAGAGTAGAATATATTTGGAGTTTCATTGAGGCTAGACATGTAAAATGGGAGAATGACGGTGTTGGATCATGTGTAACTAAATTCATTATAAGAGAGGAGTTGAATTTTTAATATCATTTTGTTTTAACTAATGAAACAACCATTATTGAATGTTTTAGTCAGAAAATGGGCCATGTTACACTATAAAATTCTATTGTTTATAGATATTTCTATTTGATGGAGGAATAACACTTGTAAATTTATGAGGATTGAATAATTGTAATGGGATCAAGTGAGCTTCACTCATTTCATAGCTCAAATGTAGGTTTTTCACTATTCATATGATACACTTGTTCCCCCCCCCCTCCCGCTAAATGCATGGACTCTATATAGCATGAGTGTGATTCAAAAGAGTGGGTGGATGATTGGAGATATATACCTTTAATTCAAATCAACACATATTAGGTTCTAACAACATTAGAACTTATAGATATGACATTGTCACATCACTTTGACCATGCATCTAATCTAGTGAAACTAGTTAGAATGTTAATCATTATGTATTATTTATTCTCATTATCTATCTTGATAGTGTCATTAAAAGGGAACATATTAATATTTATTCTCATTATTTATCTTGATATAGAGCATGTTTTTGTAATTATTTTTGATAAAGACAATGAATAAATAACATATAACTACTTATGTTAGTTTGTATAGAAAAACTAAAAATTGACTTTCCCAGTCATAGATGGAGAAAACATTGACTATCCCACTAGGTTTATGGTTGTCACTGGAGCTTGGATTCTATGATATCCTATAAAACATTCAAATATATATCTATTTGAAGACTTTGAAACACATAGGAATATATAACATTATTCAAATTTGGTTCTTGAAATAAATATTCAATCAATCAAATATCATGGGAGGACATTAAATAAGAATCCATGGAAACTTCATGAGTTAGGACATGAAGCTATTCTTTCTAATATCAATATTGGAATGACTCCTAGTGTTTTTTTGGATTAAAGCTCTAAGGTATGCTGACTTGTCAAATGTAGATGTATTTAATTTTATTTATTTTTTAGGCAATACATATAAATTTCATTTTTAATTACTTACTAATAATTTGTTTTTAGATTAGACATGCTAAATAACCTTCCACCTTCACATGGTTGGAACTATTAATAAATAATTACATATTCTTGAAGCTAAGAGAAGCTTAATATAAGTACTTAGTTATTATAAAAAGGGAATTATTAAGGATAAAATAGGTGGTGGGTTACTCAATTAGGAATGATTAGATGCCAAAAACCTAGTGTTGGATGTTATCTACTACCCTGGATATGTTGGTAGTTCCATTTTTGACCCATGAAGCATCAGAGGTAGAGCTCTCCAATTGTCATTTCAACTTTGACAACATTCATTGCTAGTGTTTCCATGCTCCTGAACAATAGTGTAAACATGCATATAGTTTTATTTGGAGGTCATGGTCATGGGATCACATGTAATTTAAATGTATGGATGTTTTCAAAGTGATGAACTTGCACCTAGAGGTCTTAGAGGTAAAAATGTTAGTTGGAGGATAAGAACTTGTCTCTTCATTGTAAAAACATTTTATTTCAAGACATATTATTGTAACTTGTGCCATGGATTGGTATTGAATGTTACATACAAATGATTTGGAGTTAAATTATATGGATTTGACATGCACACAAAGGTTTTTTTTAATTCATGCCAAAGAATCATAGTTTATGTTTTACACATGTCTAAAGTTAGGCTAAAAATTGCATTTTTCTTGAATTGGGAAGGGCATTCTTGAGGCTGGGATGGGTGGTATGTCACTCGACCAGGAATGATGGGAGGCTAAGAAATTGGTTATGGATGTTATCTTCCACCCTATATGTATTGGAACTTTAAATTTCAAGCCATCAATCATTAGAGGTAGATTTTTTCAACTGCTACTTCAACTTTGACAATATTTGTTGTCAGTGCTTCCACTCTCCTAAATAGTAGTGAAAATATGCATCCAATTGGATTTTAAGGTTTAAATAATGGGATAATGTGCAATTTACCTATATATATGTGTTCAAAGTGATGTAATTGTACCTATAGGTTCTGGAAGTAGAAATGTTAGTTGGATGACAAGAAATTATCTCTTCATTATAAAAAGTTATATTTTAGGACTCATTACTATAACTTGTAACAAAAATTTCTATTGAAGGTTTCATATTTGTGATATAGGGTGAAATTATAAATATTCAATACATATGTGATGGTTTTTTTTGGTCCTAGAGATGTATGGTTTCTATTTTATCCATGCCTGAAATTAGGCTAAAAAACTACATTTTCCTTGTATTGGGAAGGGCATGTCAGAATGGGTGGTAAGTATATCAATGAGGAATTATTAGAGGCCAATAACCTAAAATTTTACATTATAAACCATAAAAAATGTGTTTTTAATTCCAATTTAAAGTCATAAATCATTAGAGGTAGATTTCTATAAATACACTTCAACTTTAACAATATTTGTTGTCAGTGTTTCCCCACTCCTGAATAGTAGTGAAATAATGCATCTAGGTGGGTTTGGAGGTGAAGGTCATAGTATCACATTAATTTTAATTTACATATGTGTTTAAAGCTATGGAATTTTGCCTAGAGGTCCTAGAGGTGGAAATTTTAGTTAGAGGACATCCACTTGTCTCTTCACTATAAAAAGTTACATTTTAGATCCTATTGCTATAAATTATGCCATGTATTGGTATTTAAGGTTAAATTTAGATTTATGGTAAAATTACAGGTATTATATACACATTATAGGTTTTTAAAGGTTTATTTAATGAATTATAGTTTTCATTTTATGCACACCATAAGTTAGTGTAAAAAACAACATTTTTCTTGTATTGGGAATGGCATTTTTGATGCTAGAATCGGTGGTGGGTACCTCAAATAAGTGTGATCAAAGTCAAATTAAATTTATATATATGTTAACCACCACCTTATATGTGTTTTAATTTCCATTATCTATCCATGAAGAACCAAAGGCAGAGTTATCCAACTGTGACTTCAACTTTGACAACATTTATTGTCAAAATTTCCCTGCTCTTGAATAGTAGTGAAAACACACCTCCAGGAGGATTTTACTGTCAATGTCATGGGATAACATGTAATTTTACTATCCAAACACCATTTAAATTGTGTATTTTCAATTTTAGGTATCTAAGGTATAAATTCTAGTTAGAGCTCAAGAACTTTTATCTTCACTGCAAAAAAATTATAGTTTAGGACCCGTTATTGTAACTTATGCCATACATTATTATTGAAGGTTCCACGTATGTGATCAGGGGTGAAATTATAGGTATTAAATCCATATTATTTTTATTTTTTTTACTCCAAATTAATTATGATTTTTTATACGTACACCTGAATTTAGGCTAAAAACTATATTTTACTTGTATTAGGAAGGGCACTGTTGAGGCTAGGAATGGGTGGTGAATTTCTTAACCAAGTGTGATAAAAGGTCAATAATTTATTAATATACATTATAAAAAACTCTAGACATGTTTTAAGTTCTAGTTACTAGCCATGAAGTACCATAGGTGTAGTTATACAACTACTGCTTCAATTTTGACAATGTTTATTGTTAGTGATTCCCCATTCCGAAACAATAGTGAAAACATGTCTATAGGTGGGTTTTGAGCTCAAGACCATGGGATAAATTTTAATTTTAATATTAATACATGATTATAGTGATTATTTTTACTTATATATACCAAAGGCATAAATGTTGGTTGGAGCTTAAAAACATGTCACTTCACTACAAACAAATTGCATTTTAGGACCAGTTATTGTAAATTGTGTCATAGATTGGTATTAAAGGTTCCATAAAACTTATTAGGGGTGAAATTATACAGATTAAACATTAATGTTATTTTTATTTTTTTAATTCCAAATTAAATATGGTTTTCATTTTATGCACACCTAAATTTAGGTTAAAAATTATTATTTTTATATTATAAAGGGCATTCATAAGGCTAGAATGGGTGGTGGGTCTCTTAAATGAGAATTATAGGAGGAAAGTGACTTAATATTATACATTATATACCACACTTATATGTTATAAGTTCTATTCAACAACTATGAATCATCAGAGGTGGAGTTATCCAACTGCCACTTCAACTTTGATAACAATTGTTGTCAGTGTTTCCCCACTCCTAAAAAAATTGTGAAAACACAAATCCAGGTGTGTTTATAGGTCATGCGATATAATTTAATTTTACTATATAAATTTTATAAAAGTTATTTATTTTCACCTAGATGTCCCAAAGACATAAATGCTAGTTGGAGCTCAAGAACTTCTCTTCACTTCAAAAAAGTTTCATTTCAAGACTCGTCGTTGCAACTTGTGCCATGGATTAGTCTTGAAGTTTATATCGATGTGATCATGGGTGGAGTTATATGGATTTCACATGAATGTGAGGGTTCTTATATTTAATCCAAATGACTTATGTTTTCATTTTATGCATGCCTGAATTTAGGCCAAAATTTTATATTTTTCTTGTATTAGAAAGGGCATTCTTGAGGTCATAATGGATGGTGGATCTCTCAACTAAGCATTATTAGAGGCTAATAACCTAGTCCTAGATGTTATACACCACCCCAAACATGTTGGAAGTTCCATTTTACAGCCATGAAGCACCAAAAAGTAGAGTTATCCAACTATTGCTTTAACTTTATGAATGGTGATAAATGGTGTAGCCCAATCATGAGAGGTACTTCATGGTAATATATGACTATATCTCAAAAATTATTCTATTTTATACCATATATTTTTAAATTCAACACATATTTAAATATTTTAAGTTATTTTTAATAAATTACACAAAGGAAATATTAAAGATGATCATATCTAAATATGGCCATACAACCATCAAATTTAGTTTTGCAATAATAATGTGAGCTAGATCCTACACATAAATATGATCACTAAAAAATTTGAACACACACACACAAATCCATAAAATATATAGAGGTATATAAAATATGAACATAATATAATGTCAATTGAATGCCATATAGGCATACAATGTTAATAATGCATGCATTGCCATATAGGCATACAAAATATTATGTTATCTAACAACATAATAAAATGTCAGGTGAATGTCATATATCCATAAAATGCCAAAAACATGTACATTTACATATAGGTATACAAATAATTACATCATCTAAAACATACTACTCATCAAATAGTTTCCCTTTCTTTGCCTTCCTTGAATAAGACTCTTTAGAATTCCCTGCTCGTAGATGGATATCCCTCAGATGCCTTGGATTCCTCCAATGTCTAACTATGAGTCCTTATATGTTCATATCTCACCTATAGGTAAAATTATTTAAATACTAATATTATTAAAAAATTTACATACTATACTTGAAACCCAATTTAGAAATTAATTTAAAACTAGAATACAAAAAAAATTTAAACATGTACTTACTACAATCTCATGGTCATGATCAATCTATGACTGACAAAATAGGTTCAATGATAGGTTGAGGTACATAAAAAATGTGTGAAATGGGGATAAAACATGATAAGTTACCTTGATAATAAATTGAATGAGACTCTTATATGTCATCAGACAACCCTGAATACATAATACATTCACATAAGCTATATTTGATCAACTATATAATAAAAGTACTAAAACAAAACTATATTTACAAGTCAAAATTACAAGTTACCATGTACCTTAGTTAGTGCCTGTGTAGATAACATTGCAATAATAATTCTTGTGTCTGTCTTAACTCATAAAAATGGAGGAGTCTTCATATTGGTCATCAACTAAACAAACAAAATTTCTTAGTTTTATAGAAAATATTGAAAATATATGACAAATTTATCACCTTTATTAAACACATAATCAGTTAAAATAAATTTCAAAACCCTTTTATATCTATACAAGCCAAAAACCAACACATAATTTATCTAGAATATAACTAGTGGTAATTTAAGACACAATCCTTATATGAATTTTAACTTTAATAATCAAATGGAAATGATGTAATTTACAAAATCAATATAATAATTTTCCCTATCTAGTTTAATTGAGGTCTTATAATTCAAATTTTATGACTTTTAACCTCTGAAACTCTACTCACTTTCTTGATTTATTACTTATCCTATATACATGCATTGTGCACTTGTCTATTTATAAACATTGCTATCTCAAGTTAGGACACTATTGGCATAGAATTAGACACACAAACAGGATGAAAATATTAAAAAGAGAACACAAAATTAGTAAAAAAATGGTCAAATGCACATAGGAATAAAATAGACCAAGAGCATACTATTTGATAGTAGTGTACTAGAATTTTGAGATCCTTGATACATAAGTTGAACTTAAGATATTATATATCATGCATGGTTCACACAAGGGAACCAAATTAACAATTTGGAAGAGAAGTAGAGGTACTATAGGTAGAAATGAATATATTGAGTACTTAAGAAACACTATAAAGAAGAGATGATAATCAATAAACTTGTGAAGCATTAAAATAATTTTGAGAAGGTGAAGGAACACCACCAATATGAAATTACAAGAAATAGGAGGAAGAATATATATTTAAAAAATAAATAAAGAAAGACGTCATTAGAGATTGAAGGAGAGTCTATATAAGGTTTATAATTATTTAAAGAATTCAAAGATTCATTATTCAACCTCTAAGTTATATATTTAATTAGGGGTTATTAGATTAAGGATTTTATCTCTATATCTTTCAACACATCTCAGACATATAATTTGCATTCAAAAATCACTATAATTAAAATTTTAATTTGAATATGTATGATTTTTAGTCAAGAGCATAGATATATATAAATAAAAACATATACAAAAAGTATAATATTAACTAAAAATTACCTTTGTATATGTGAACATTAGCCTCGTAACATCAACATATACACTAGTACATGGCGCAGAAAAGGATTGTGCATATGTAAACATTGACTGACCCAAAAATGTAGTAGTTGACTATGAAAATGATGGCAATGTCTCCTCCTACAACATAAAAATTACATATATATTATTAAATTTTTATGTAAATTAATTTTTATCTTTTAAATACAATTATAATTGAAATCTAACATGTCAAATATAAAATATACCTAAATATGTGTAGTGACCAATGTGTGCACATCAAATGTACATGAAAAATGCTCATGGCTCAAAATTATATTATCTAAGATCTCAAAAACAACAACAACGTCATCCGACAGTCCAATGTATATAGTACCATGGCATATGTAATGGTGAGGTTAAGTATGCACATTGGGTGGAGTATATTTATCACCAATCTTAGTAAACCTACTCATATTTTGAATGAGTGTGTTTGTAAGCACACTAAGTGCATGCAAAGTTTCAATCTCCATGACCTCATTTACTATATAGTGGATCTCAAGATGAAATGGATTTTGGATGAGGACCCTTACGAGTTGATTGGGTGTACAATGTGTACCTAGTCTATCCTATACAAAACCTTTCCCTTAGCCCCAAAACTCTGAGTTATTAAAATAGTTAGGAATATCATTGAGGAGAAAATTACAATAGAGTTTTCTTAAAAAATATAATGAGACCTTGTGGTTATTACATGGTGGGTAATCAAATACCATCCACTATCAATCCCAAAAAATAATTTTAATCAAATTGTGCTAGCATATGTGGATCAGAAGGCATTTTGTGGATAGTGGAAAGGGTATATTGGTTGTTGGGTCGATGAATATGACACAAATTAGGTATTTTGATATTTTTGTGTCCTTCACATCATATGTTAACAAATTTTTAGCATAATAATCGCTACATCTATCCCTATGTAATGCCCATAAATTTAACTCATTATCAAGTCAACTTGGACTAATACTAACTCTAAGATATTGTACAAATAGGAGTAGTGGGTGTTGGTAAAAGTGGGGTCCATAATTTTTTTAATTATTTGTTCAATTTCTATTTTGTTCTCCAATATGTGTGTATCCAAATCCTTATAACTACCTTTGAGGTCTTGTGGAACTATATGAGGGATAGGATGGATAGGAGGGTTATGTGGAAGGTTAAGAGGTTTAGGTAGAGGGTTAGTAGGTTATCCTCTTGCAGTTGAAGGAGTTTTTCAAATAAAGAGTTTTAATAATAAAATAATGTAAGTAATATTTTTTTTAATAAAATCTAGTGTTAATAGGTTTAGTTTTTGATTGATTACCTCTCATCCTTAGTGACATTATTGATTTTTCAAATTAATGGGTGATTGTAGCATTTTTATCCTCCAAGTAGAAAGTGATCATGGTTTAACTAGATAAGGTCAAAGTAGAAAATTAAATGAGTGATAATGACCAAAGCCATAGGTTTAGGCCTTTTTATGCTTTTATTTCTATGATGATATAACACGTATATATTATGCCAACATAACATAGCATGTGTTGCATTATTCTAACAAAGCATAATGTGTATGTGTTATGCCAACATAACATAGCATGTATGCATCATAGATTGGTATTTTTGAGCCTAAATTAACATAATGCATAGTATTATAGACATAATACATACATATTATGTCTATAATTCATATGCATTATGGGAAATGTCCACGAAATTATCCCCCAACTCTATGAACTTACCCTTCCCTTAATAAGGAACGTCATTTTAAAATTATGTGAAAAAAATGACTCAAACATAATAAGGACAAAAAACTAATGAACAATTTCAATCCTTATAAATTTACTACTAATGCAACATCCAATTCATATTTTACCAGTTATTACACACCCTTTTGATTGGATTATTATGACCATGGAGAATGACAAGGCTAATGACTCTTACTTTGATAAAGAAAAATGATTTTATCATATTGATGTGAAGTAATATAATATATATATTGATTCCCACCTAGGTGAAATTTACTCTATTCTAGTTTTAGCTTGACAATAATAAAATAAACATTCACACTAGCACATATAAATATCAAAATAAACTCTTTGGTAATATATATCAAAATTTTATAAACCCTATTAATTTAAAATGTTATTGACACTATCATTACATCTACACCTTTTGGTTTGATGGAAATGTAAGGCTTTCAATATATATTTATGCCCATGCACAAATGGGCATAATCGAATGACTGATATGAAAAATTTGATATCTATGCATACTAAATCACTCCCTTTCCTACTACGTAATTCCTCTTTTAAACTATTTCATCTTTTCATGCTTAGGCATTGTATTTAGAGAAAGGTATACCAAAATCTAGCCAATAAATGGATCCACAAGCCTAACTTCACAATTTATTAGCCCTTGAGATTGCATCATATATATTATCTACAAGTTTTTAAGCTCCTAAAATTTTACTATATGAAGGTAAATGAAATTTAGGACAACACCTTTAATATTTTCATGTGGCATGTCTTGACTATGATTTCAATGATAAGTTGATAAGTAATATATTTCCTAGAAGCCTAAAAGATTATCTCTTGCATTAATTTTATGATTTACCTATCCAATCGATCAAATAATTCAACCCATTAGCATATAAATTTCCCAATCAGTTGTCTATCAACATTGAGGAAAATTTATCTTATGTATAAATTATTTAAATTAAGGAATTAATGATCCCATTAGTGAATATGTACTTTATTACAAGACCATGATCATTACAATAAGAGAAAGAGATGTAAAATTCATGATTCGAATAAGCTCAAATATGTAGCTTCATTTAGTTCAAATTATAGTATAAATTTTCCAAGAAAACCTCTTATAAATTGAAGCCAACAGATACCAAAATTGATGCAAACATAAAAGTTAATGTTATATCGTAACCTTAAAACAAGCTTGTTTTATTAGATCAACCACGAATATAATTCTCTAGATTAATATAACTACCCCATAAATTGTTATAAAAGTTAATTGAGTGAAATATTATTATGATAACTCCACCAATAAAGGTTGACATTAATATACCTCAAAGTAAATCATTTTATATTAATGCATATTGTGATTACCTTAGATGAAATATAAATTATACCATGTGGCATATCTTGACTATGATTTTAATGAAAATTTGATAACTAATATGTTTCCTAGAAGCATAAAATATTATGTATTAAATTTATTTTATGATTTACCTATCTAATCAATAAAATCATTCAACCTATTAGCCTATCAATTTCTCAAGCAATTGTCTATCAACATTGAGGAAAATTTATCTTATGTATAAATTGTTAAAATCAAACAAGGAATTAAGATCCTATTAGTGAATATGTAATTCATTATAAGACCATAATCATTATAATAAGAAAAAGAGAAGTAAAACTTAATGCTTTAAACAATCTCAAATATGTATCTACATCTACTTCAAATTACACTACAAAGTTTCCAAGAAAACCTCTTATAAAGTTAAGCCAATAGATACTAAAATTGATGTAAACATCAAAGTTAAAGTTATATATCAACCTTAAAAAATATTGTTTTATCAAATCAACCAATAAGATAATGATCTAGTTTATTACAATTGCCTCATAAACTATTAAAAAATTTACTTGAGTGATATCTTATTACTCTAACTCCACCACTAGAGGTTGACATGAGTAGATCTCAAAGTAAATCATGTGATATCAATGCATATTATGATTACCCTATATGAAATGGAAATTTTAACAATATATGTTTTGATCTCAAATTAAACATTCCAAATCATATTGATAACAATGCCATTTAGCTAAGCACTTATATAGAGGAATCTAAGCCATAATATAATCAAAATACTATGTTGAATATCTTTAGTGATCCATTTCCAAACCATGAGAGAAAAAATATGCAATTCAACATTGCATCATATATATAATTCAAAAACACATCTTGAGACATATGATCATGATTTAGATGAAATATTGGTATAATTATTCAAAACTATAAACCACATCCTATGATCACCTTTGATGATAGTGAGATAGATGATAGTGAGATAGTGACCAATGATTATGATTTCCATGTCTTATGTATATGAGCATATATTGATAAAAAAAGATATACATAGTGTATTATTCAATAATGTATCAAGTGAGAATGTATTTACAATGACATTAATCCATTCATTAGGTTACACAAAACATGACAAATAAGAAACATATCGAAACATTCAATGGGAAACAATAAACTACTTTGGGGATACATAGTGTTACCTCTTTAGGTGAGCAATGTTATATTATTCACTCATTTTCTAGTTATACCATAGAGTGGGATATTTGATATGATATTAAGATTCCATTGGTTATATAATATTTGTGTTTTACCTTACATGGTACATATATGCCTAAAGTACATTCACCCCAACCAAATGATCACAGTTTCAAGAAGTAAATACGAGTACACGCTATAATCTATGTTACCTCATCTTATCCATCCACCACCTTAGTGCATTGATACTTATATTTAATAAGAAATAATATTTTCAATTTTTACACCTATGCAAAATATTTATATACAACCAATTGAAAAAAAATTGCTAATGTCTTAAAAATAACTAATGTAAAAAAAAACATCAATAAAAAAAATGTTAATTTCACAAAATTCACCATCACATGAAACATATTATAAATTGGTGATACACATAAATCAACATGTTCTATAAAGAACAAAACATTTATATCAACATTATACTATTCCTCATTGGATTTCAAACCATTCTAGTTCCTCTAAAGCTACTCTTCCAACAAAAAATCAAATGAGTAATGATCTAGATAGTTACATTACAACACCTAATGCCCTTTTTGATTCTGACTGATCCTTATCTAGCACTTTTCATCCATGAAAGGTGACTTCTAAATTATTTATTATAAAACCTTATTGTGACTCTTGTCTCGAGGGGATAATTGGTTAGTGCATTTAAATTTTAAAAATTCAAAAAAAATCATAAACATCCAAATAATTAAAAAAATAACTATATGTAGCTTCTTGATTGCTTCATCATCTTATCCTTCAAGTTTTTACAAGTGATATATTCGATCAATTTTATAGCCCTTAGTTCTTCATGTCTAATTAGACTCTTGGATTTTATTTTTAAATTTCCTAATGTGAACATTCTAAAACTACTACTATGAGCATCATTAATACATTTATCTAAATTCAACACTTTAGGCCTTGAATTATATGTCACATACATGATTTTAATGATACATGTATTATTTTAGATATTTAAATCTAGATTCATATGTTAAACTAGTCTTATACACTTGATAAATATCACTCAAGGCTTTACCTTTTAGTTCTTGACCTTCCTGGTAGACAATAGGCTCGTATTCACCACCTTAATGGGCTAAAATTCTTATCTTATAGTCCCAACCTATTATTATAATTATCTAGATCACCTATAAACCACAAAACACTTAAATTATGATATATATCATTTAGTGTTAGTTACATAGCTCCGAAAAACTTTTATATTTCTTGATAGTTATATTCAAACTTGGAAAATATCATTGACATTATTGTCCATTCTCCAATGCAAGTGTCCATTCCTTCTAGACACTCAAATTTGAAAATATTTTGAGATGTATGAGTCAAATTATTATGTTTCATTAACCCTTTCATGAAGAAATTTTAAAAATAGGTGGTATAAACACAAGATAAATCCAACTCATTATTCATCTAGAAAATATGAAACAAACTATTCAAGCTCATTCAATCAATTTTTCAACTAATTTATTTTTCCATATTATTCATTATTTATATATTGGTCATATAATAAATCATATTACATGTATCGAGAATTCAAATAAAAACCCATCAGTAATATTTGTCATGTTACAAGAAAGATCAATACATATACTTGCATAAAACATTATAAACCATTGCTCACACATAAGCTAACACATAAGGGAGAAATAAATATGTATAAGGCCCTCTTCAAATTATTAACTATGTAGGAAATGCTTATTGATAGAGGGGTCCTTGAGGTTAGCTCAAATTCATGAGCCCACTTGCCCATTTTTGGCAAGGTGATAAGACCTAAGAGGAGGATCTAGGGTTTGAGTTATATTTTGATATCAAATGCCTGTGTACATGATCTAAATAAAAAATATGAAAGGTGACAAAAAACCCAAAAATAATTAAGTAGAAATTTCAATCAACTATCAAGATTTTGTACAAGACATAATGCATTGAATCACAAAAAATAGTGTTTAGGCAAGTGTCCACTAGAAAATACAAGTATCCATGATGATAGAAATCTAATTTTCATAATCTAATGAATGGATAAGAATCATCATACAATCTATTTTTACACCAGCACTACTAAGATTTTCCCACATATAAGTGCACAATCTGAGTACAATTTCTACTTTATATTTCCATTGTTAAATTAATAAATATTGTACTTTTTATATTTAGTATATTCTTAGATTTAATATTTCTTATCATAATAACAATAGAATCTAAATTCATTAATTAGTTCACTTTTTAAAATAGTCTTATCCTTGTTTTATTATACTAATCTTCTTCATATTAATTTTTATTTCTAAAAAGTGTTAAACATTTTGTTAAATTGACCTCTGAGTCTTCTCATGTAACCACTAGCTTGTTTTACAATTTTAAGCCATCTAAGGTTTCTATTTGTTGTATTTATTCATATTTTCTCTATAATTTGTATTCAAGCTATGTGTAGTCATATATTAGGTGGTTTTCATATTGAATATATTTATCTACCCTTTGGGCCACCATACCATGTCAAATTTTACTCATAACAAGAGTTCTAATAATGACAAAGAGCAAATTAATGAAAATTATTTATAAAAGATGAATCTAATCATGAGAATAATGAAACACATGAAAAAAAGGAGCATAAGTAGTCAAGATCAAGTTAAATCTATTTTAATATTTAGAGAGTGCATTTTTGAAAATCTAAAAGATCCTTAGTATTATATTGGAAGCTAAAAAATCAAAATATGTTAGTGAACAACCGTTGCTCTTTGTTGAGTATGATGTTAATATGGGTGCTTGAGTTTTATTTTTATAATTAGTATATTTTTATTTTTTAAGTTTTTTTAAAGGTTATTTAATTTATTTATGTCCTTAATTAGTATTTTATTCACTTTGGGATACTTTTCAATGACTTTTTAAAAAATAACTAGAATTTTCAGTTAACTATAATTTACTATGATGTACTCTAGTTAAATATTTGAATACTTATTGAGTATAAACCATTACCAAAGAAGAATCAAATTATGTATTGATTATATGACATAAATTAAATTAAATTTGAGTTAATTTATATTAATTAGCTTAGTTAGTTGACTAAGATGAATTTCTAATTGCATGTTTGACTTTATTATTAAAGAATGATTCTTGCATGATGTCAAAATATTTATAGTGAGTTAATCTAAGTTTATTTATTTATTTATTTTATTTTTAGTCTAACTGTAATTCACTTAGTGTTAAAATATTTTGTTATAATACTTTCTAATTTTAAACTTAACTCATAATGCAAGGTATCTTGTAATAAGCTCATTTTAGCTTTTTTTTATTAATGAGAATTATGCACAAAAGTGTAGTAGTGAATTAATTCAAATTGAGGAGATTATTATATGTTTTATCTCTGATATTATTAAATATATAATATTTTCAAGTTTGAATTTATTCAATACACTTTTTGATCAACAATTTCATTCACAACATGACTAATTTGACAACTAATTATTTTGGAACTATTTTGTTGATACATAGCTTCAATATTAAAGTGAAACAAATCTTATTTTATCTCATAAAATCATTTAAAAAATTAATTTAGTATCAGATCCAAATTTAAGTAAGATCAAAAAGGTTTTTAAGGTCATTTTTAGAAGATATAATGGCTTCAATAAATTTTGCTTCTAAGAATATTAATGTTTTCAAAAGTGACAACTTTGAGTATTGGAGAGAGAGATACATTGAAGAGAATTATAATGTGGAAATGAGTTTGAGATAATTTTATCCATGGATAAACACCACCTTAATATTATAAATTTCTTATAAAATATTGAAAAAGAATGAAAAAATATGAAGGAAGAAAAGATGCACATGATTTCTTCTATATTCAGAGTGCCACAGACCTAAACATTTATCCAAGAATTATAGGATGCAAGAATACCTATGAGGCATAAAATATCTTGGGTACTTAATATAAAAGATATATTAAGGTAATAGAATAAAAAATCCAAAATCTTAAAATTAATTTTGATAATTTGATAATGTTATATTCTAAAGGAGTTGGAGATTATTGCATAAGGATAAATAATTTAGTTCATAGAATGAGGGTTTATGGATAAACTATATAAGATAGTGTTATAGTAAGAAAGATTTTAAGATCTTTAAAAAATATATGATTTAATATTGTGATCAATATTTAAGAGTTTAAATATATTAACACTATGAGTGGTGATGAGTTAATGATTTCTCTCTTGTCTCATGAGGATAATATGCTATTATATGAAGGAGATATAGAACATGATCTAGAAAAAAACACTTAAAACCAAGGCAAGAGTTTAAAATACCAAAGAGATAAATAAAAATAATAATAAATTGAGTTTATAAGACTTGAATTCAAAGCTAAAATATGAATCAAACTTTATAGGTGAGAGAAATAAATACTTTACTTCTAATTATTGTAAAAAACATGACACATGATAAAATATTGCAGGATACTAACAATTGAAAATCAAGCCAATAAAGAAAAGGAAGAGAAGGATTTTAAAGATGAAAAAAGCAAGTTTCAATAATAATTATATTATTTTATCACATATTTTTTTTTAATAGAGGAATAAAATGATTTGTTGTCTCTTAATTTGGGTTGTTCAAATTATGTGATAAGTCACAAAGATGATTTCAGTAAGTTAGACGATTCCTTCAAAATCTAAGAGAAATTAGGAGATGGAAAGTACATCCAAGTTAAAATAAATGGTATAGTTAAAATCACTAAAATAAAAGGTAAGGGTGATATACTTTTTTCTATGAGTTCTGATCATAATATCACAAGTTATAGTGATGAAAGTAGGGCATATAAATTTTATAATCCTACTAGTAACTCCACAATTATTTTAGGAATTATAATATTTTTTTAAATGAGGCATATGATGATTATGATCATGTAGATATATATATATGTCATAAGTTATGGGGGTCAGCCTCTTTAATTTTATTTTAAAGGTTTACAAAGTCTTATACAGGGTTCTATTTCATCTAGAAATAATACTAGCTCTTTGCAAGAGATTGATCATCCATCCACATCAATGCCAAACAAGAACAAAAATTTGTTGAATCCTCATCTACCCAATTAAATTTTAGATAAAAATTATGAGATGAGGATAACAAGGATGAAACATTGTAAAGGTAAATTATTTTATGATGCTTATGATGAAAATACTATGTTTGCATTATCATCAGTGACTAGTGAACCTTGAAGTTATGTATAAGCTAATTAAAGAAATAATGAGTTGATGTTATAAATTAGAGATGGATTAAATTGAGATTATTTATAAATGTAATTCATTTCAAAATAAATTTAATAAATATGTAATTTATAAAAATTTCATTTACAATACAAAGGTTAAAAGTGCATTCTTTAATGGAGTGATTGAAGAAAAAAAAATGTGGGGCAACCCCAAGGTTTTGAGGTAAAGGGTAAATAATTTTAGGTATATAATCTGAATAAGGATATTTATGGGATGAATTAAGATAAAATATATTGGTACTAAATAATTATTATTTATTTATTATATCAATATTTTTTAAGAAGTCAAAATGAACCAACTCTTTACATACAAATATTAAATTCTAATGTTTTATATATTTATCTCTATATAGATGATTTGATCTTTACTGATAGCTCTATGGAGATGTTGAATAGATTAAAGAAATATATTAAATTATAGTTTTATATGACTGATATTGGATGTATGAATTACTTTCTTGGAATGGAATTTTATCAAAAGAAAGAGGAAGTATTCATTTGTCAAGCCAAGTATGCCCAAGACATGCTAAGAAAGTAAAATATTCAAGATTCTAAACCTATAGACTCTCAAATTATAAGTGGATAAAATATTATGAATGATTATGAAATAAATTTAACTGATGAAAATAATTTAATAAACATGGTGAGAGGTTTGATGTATCTCACTATGACTAGACTTGATATCAATTATGGAGTTTCACTAGTTTATAGATTTATGGGTAAATTGTCACTCAAATATTTAGAAATAGTTAATAATTTTTTTAGATATATAAGAGGTAATTATAATAATGGTATTAATTTTATACCATAAATATATTTATGTCACATTGGATATATATATATATATATATATATATATATATATATATATATATATATATATATATATATATATATATATATATATATATATATTCAAGATGATCTCTTGATGATAGGTAGTCAACTTTTGGTTATTACTTCACATTGAGAAGTGGGTTGGTTTCTTAGTCTTTAAAGAAACAACCTAAAATTGATTATACTCTAATAAATATGAATGTAAATTCATTAAATAATATTTTACAAAAATAATATAGTTGATATTTCTGAAGAAGATCCATGGAAGACTCAAGGAAACGATAAGAATCTTATCTCTTTCTATAAAAAGGAAAAATGTTGAGTATGATGCCAATATGGGCACTTGAGTTCTATTTTTAGAATTAGTATATTTTAATTTTTTAGATATTTTAAAAATTTAACTAATTTATTTATAAAATTAATTAATTTTTTGGTCACTTTTGAACACTTTCTAATGATTTCTTAAAAAATAAATGGAACTGCCAGTTAACTTTTATTTTACTGTAGTTCATTTATGTGTATTTTAGTTCAATATTTAAGTGCTTAGTTGAGTCTAAATCATTATATAATAATTTGAAAATATGAATAATTTGATTTATTAATTATATAAATTTAATTTAATTTGAATTAAATTTTTTAATTAATTTAGTTAGTTGACTAGGATGACTTTCTAGTTGCATGTTTGACTTTATTATTAAAGAAGGCTTCTTGCATGATATTCAAATCTTTATAGTGAGTTAAATTAAATTTATTTATTATATTTTTAATTTTTATATAGATAATATGTGATTATAATCATTTTATTCATTTCATACCATCAAATTATTTATGTCTTATTGGATACATAGATTCATATTAGGGAAGATCTATTGATGACAAGAAGTCAACTTCAGGTTATTGCTTGGCATTGGAAAGTGAGTTGGTTTTTTGGTATTCAAATAAATATGATAAAATTAAATTATATTATATTGAATATAAATTTATATAATTTACATCAAATTATACAAAATTAATATGGTTGATACTGTTGAAGAAGATCCATGGAAGACTCAAGGAGATGATAGGAATCTCACCTCTTTGCATCAAAGGGGGGAATGTTGAGTATAATGCCAATATGGTCACTTGAGTTATATTTTTATAACTAGTATATTTTAGTTTTTTATGTATTTTATAAGGTTAATTTATTTATGATTTTAATCAATGTTTTGATCACTTTGAGATATTTTCTAATGATTTCCTAAAAATAGTTGGAATTGTCAGTTAACTACCAATTCAATATAGTTTACTTTGATGTACTCTAGTTTAATATTTGAGTACTTAGTTGAGTATAAATAATTATAAACTCATTATAAAAAATGAATGATGTGGTTTCTTGATTATAGGACTCAAATTAAAGTTAATTTTATTTAATTAGTTTAGTTAGTTGACTATAATGACTTTCTAGTTGCATTTTTATATTTATTATTAAAGAAGGTTTCTTGTATGCTGTCCAAATATTTATAGTGAGTTAAATTAAGTTTATTTATTATATTTTTAGTTAAATTTCAGTTCATTTAGTGTTATAATATTTTTTTAATTATCTTTTATAATTTTATACTTAACTTGTAATGCAAGTTATCTTGAAATAAACTTATTTTAGCTTTCTTTATGAATAAGAAATATACACAAAAATGTAATAGTGAATTAATTCAAATTGAAGAACTTATTATGCGT
This sequence comes from Torreya grandis, assembly GCA_037957365.1. Classification (NCBI taxonomy): domain Eukaryota; kingdom Viridiplantae; phylum Streptophyta; class Pinopsida; order Cupressales; family Taxaceae; genus Torreya; species Torreya grandis. The sequence goes on from JARHVA010001503.1 coordinate 2,835,558, forward strand.
TTTATATATTATATTATTTTAATTATATATTATTTTATATTATTAAGTATATATTTTCAAGTTTTAAGCTATTTAATACATATTTTGATCAATAATTTCACTCACAACACAACTAGTTTGACACGTAGTTATTCTAGGACTATTTTGTTGATACATAGATTCAATATTAGAGTGAATTAAGGATTATTTTCACTCATACAATCAATAAAAACCTTCAATATCTATTGATACACATATTATGGCTACTAAATATGCATATCATACATCCATTATAATCTTCCTCCCTTCAAGCACAATGTTTTATACTAGATCTAGTGGGGGCACAAGCTATGTTTTGAAACCATTATTTCCAGAAGATCAAACAACTAATGACATATCCTCCATGGGAATAATTATTAATTCAAATCAATTATCAATTTCACTGCCTACATCAATACAAGTGGTTTTTTCATCCCTTTTATTTACTTCTCAAGTTTTAAATAAAAATCCTAGTGGATCTAATATTCACACTTTTTTCTAAGTTATGAAAGATTTAGAATCTAAGGTTACTAACATTTATCAAAATTCTATGAAATCAACTCATGCTATTGATTCACAAGATTTATTACATAATCCTCTAACACCTGAGATATCTTTTCACCCTTTTTTAATTGGTTTTATTGCACTCAAGTTCACACTTTATGATGGAAAGGGTGATCTTAAACAACATCTTTGAACTTTCTATGAAACATGCATTGATTATGATTTAAATAATAAACTTTTGACTAGATTATCTCCAAGAAGTATAAAGGAGTATGCTTTGAGATGGTTTTATGATTTACCAATACAATACTTAAGAGCATTCAAGCCTTTCATGGATTAGTTATAAACACATTTTCTAATTAACATTATAGAAAAAGATGTCATATACACAAATTGACAAGATTAAACAAGGAATCAAAGAGAATATTAATGAACATGTCTTGAGGTATAAGACCATGATAGAAAAAATGATAAATCCAATCATAGATAAAGAGACTCCATTACATTTTAAAGAAAAGTTTGATTTCTTTATTACATAAGTCTATTATTTTTAAGAAGTTAAAATATTTCAATGACTTATGCCATATTGTTCAAGATAGAGAAATGAAACTTATTTCATTAAATAAACTTAAGTATGTAGAAAACACATTGACTACATATAATAATAAATTTCATATCAAACTAAAATATAAGGTCAAACCTACTTAGGCTAAAAATGAAACAACCATCATGGTTAATATAGCGTCATAACAACCTAATGATTTTATCTTATCCAATGCACCTAAGAGATAATTTACATGGTTATTTGAGTCTCTAGCTTCACTACTTCTAAATATTTTAGAGTTCCATCTTGTACCTCTCCCTCATCCTATGGTGGTTGATACAAGTCAAACTCTATCAAAATGATATGATGCCAATTTTATTGTGGCTATCACCAATGTGTAGGGAATCATACAAAAATTATGTTTCAAATTGAAGCACAAGATATAATATAATATTGATAATGATCTACTTACCTTTTAGGATAATTCAATGGATTTAGGGTCACACCCCAATGATCATCAAAATAAAAATATATTAAATAATCCATCATAAGATCATTATAAGGAAACACTAGAAGTGAAAATTACATATCATGCACATACTCATCCACCACATTATGGACACCCATTATATGAGATTAATGGAAAAATTATACGTGAGATACCTCCTATGGTTTAGAGGCCTTCTATTTCATTTGATGATAGTGAGATTATAGATGATGAATCAAAAATTTATTCTTTATTTATTAGGCTATTTATTAAAAATCATATTATTAAAAGTGTCATGGTTGATAATGGTTCTAGTGATAATATATGTACCATGAAATTACTCATGAATTTTGGATAAACACATGATAGTTTATTTTATTTGACTAAAACGGTAAAATCAATCAATGGAAAGACACAAGTTTTTAGTGAAATTTATTTCTCTTTGCAATTTGGTCTAGCACACGTGACCTTAATATTTTTAGTTATACCACATATGAGATTTTTTGAGATATTATTAGAGTGACCTTGGTTTCATAATCTCCAATCAGTACCTTTCACAGTGCATGGGTGTCTTAAATATATTCAGGCATATGAGGTAATTGTAGTTTCAGGGATTCAATGTGAATATTCTTTGAAATAGGAAAACTTTGTTCCATTATAGCTAGTTATACAACCTACTAAGCTTAATCATATGTGAAATAGTAAGAAATAAGAAAATCCCATTTCCTAGGTAACCAATACTTGAGAGGTTATTTCATTAAATATGTATAGTGGACTCTTCAATATCCTCATTTACACCTTCATGGCTTAACTAGTTATTGACAATAGAGCACCATGTTTCAGAAATGGTACAAAGACCTAATATTACACCAAGTAAATCACATAGAATTAAAAAATGGGTTCCATGAACCACTACACCTTATATTACTACCTCATGATAACATAGTCCTATGAGGCATACATAGAGTATTACATATTATCCAATTATAGATTTGGCATATATACATGATCCTTGACATCATGACTAGTTCTATATACATATAATATTTTTAAATTTTATTAAATATTGATTATTTACATCTTGAAGGAACCCATCTAGACTCAATCTCTCTGAGTGTACATGATAAAGGGTACATCAAGAAAGGGGTGGGCAGACCATTGGTACTTAATAGGATTATTGTCCCTTATTTCCACATTATTACCAATCCAACCAGCTCCTAAAAACCATTCCCTAAGCTATTAATCCTATTTTTCACCCTCCTCTAGTATTTTACACTCTCCATACCTCTTTTCCTCACCTTATGTCCCTTTTGACAGTTGACCATACTAGGTCAAATGGGTAGACCCTATATAATTTTGGGTGATTTTCACTTAGGAACTACCTTGGCTCTTGGCTAACCTAGCTCATGACCTAGTGAATAATTGTCTAAAATTGTGATTTTAATCATATCAAATTCATAGTGAATATTTTTGGAAAGTTTTAGGGTCAAATTCACCTATATATGAAATATCATTTAATCATTATTTCAATATAAAATCAAGAGTTATTATTCACTTGCACTTCTTTACAATCTACTCTTCCACCATTCTAATTGAGGAGTCTTAGATTAGAGTTTCTACTTAGAGAATCTAGTCTTATTGATAAGTCTTGGATTATTTGGCCTTTCTTAGTGATCCTTACAAACCAAAAAAACCTCTTGTGAATCCCCTTTGGCCATGGGATAGATTAAGTCTCGATGGGTTCCTCATTCAGGTAAGTATTTTCTAATTTTGCTCCTCTCTTTAGTAAATACAAGTAGCATAAGTATTGGCTTTTAATATTATTAATATTATTATTTCATGTATTAGGGTCTTACTCATACATATCTTAATTGATATTCTCATATACATGTTTGTTTTATTTACTAACCCCTCACCGTGTGTCATAAACTTTGGTGAGCACTAGATTATATTTGCTTTATTTGTAATTAGTTTAGTGAAATATCAAAACACATAAATCCCTTAAGGTTACTACATGATTGTGATTGTCTGAAGGTTTTGAAATCCTCCCTATCATAGTGTATTATGGTAAGAGATCCCCTATTCAAGTTTAGTAGATCCCCATATTGGTCATGTTCTTACTTAACAAATGTGTCCCCAATAGAAAGTATATTGTATGATCTATCTTCTTTGAGTTAGGATTGATTCATAGACATGATGCATTTTTTATTGAATATATTCTAGTGAAATCGATGTGAATCTAACCCTTGTAGGTTTTATTTCACATTTTTCATCATTTCATCATTTTATTTTTTTATATATTTGTGATACTAAGTCGATAGTGTCAACACAGTTATAACTTTTATACATAAATTTAACAAAACAATCATATCAATATGACTCCATTCTATTTTTATATATTTTCCATACTTTATTTTAGACTACTAGGTTAACCCAATCAACCCTATACATTTTCAAGCATCCATTCTAGCATACTAGGTTGACCCTGCCGATGTAGTATATTTTTTAAGCTTTCAACAAACATGATCTATAAATCTAGGTCTACCTAGTCAACACAGTAAACATAATTTACAAGTATAAATTAGGATACTTTAACAATAATATTATTTTCCTCTATATCCTCCAACCCACCAAGGTTCTTTTCTATCCTTCTTTGTCATTTCTAACAGTTGTTATAGCTATATTTTTCATAGTTTTCAGTCTTTAAAATTACCCCTATATAGTAAACTAGGTTGACTCTATCAATGTAGTTCTATATTATGTATTGTATCTAAAAATATAGGTTAAATCTATTGACATAGTTCATTTTCATACCCTTACTTCCATAGTATAGAATTGACATTGTCAACTCTGTTTTATATTCTCTATATACACTATTGACTGAATCAACATTGTACTATGTTTCAAAGTTAGAATTAACCTTTATACAGTAATAAATATCTCACACTTTCATTTTATTTTTATTGCATGCTTCAAATAGATCACATAGTCTAATTAGGTGGTTTTTAATATACCATTTAGTTACATTATTTTTTATTTTATGCACACACTACCAAATCAAAAAATCTCAAAAAGAATTTTAACAATTATCTACCTCAGGCCTACCTACTTAGATTTAATCACCAAGTGGGAAGCCAAATTGGTTTTCTAGCCAAGTATAAACACATGGTTAATAGTATTTTTTTTTAATCACTCGATACCCTTATCACTATGATGTATGAAGTGAGGGGGTAGGCCCCAATACCAATCTAGTATTATTATCAATATAGATCCCTTTTAAGCTAAACATCCTGAAACCATCCTTAGATTGATTTTTAGTTCCTAACTTACAACCAACTTCTTATCACATCTAAAATTATATTATAATAATTTAACAACATCCAAGTTGACCACTTAGTTTTTACTTTACAAGTTGATTGCTTTCTCTTTACTCAATTGTCTATTACATTATAAAAAATTACATTAACCAACATTAGTGAAAGGTTTTGTGATATGTGCCTCAATTAGATCAACCTCATTGACCCAATTAATTATGTGTTTCCTTTTTTGCTTTTAAAATACTTGATTTTTTTCTTGTTTTAGTACACAATCATTCCTATTGACACAATCTTTTATAGACTATCTATTTTTACCCTACTTACTATACTAGGTCAACCTTATTGACTCTATATTGGTTCTAACCCTTATTGTTTATTCTAGGTTAACCCTATCTAATCTATATAGTTTTTAGACCATATTTTCTATAATAGCTTGACCCAATCAAATTTGTATCTTTTTCTAATTTCTCTGTTTGCCGATCTAGTTTTCTATTTCTCCTTTTTAGCATTATATTCATTTCTCTAAGGTCATCATAGAGTTTGTTAAAAAATCTTCTTGGAAAACTTGAATCCATTTAGATACTATATGGGATGTTAATTTATCCCTCTCTTTTTCTCTCAAGAGCACCATCACTCTTGGGTTACCTCTTCCCCTCATTCATCCATGACCTATAACATGGTGAAAATCACACCTCAAGATGAATTTGATGGGTCTAATCATTTCTATACCTACTAAGATAATTATCATCTTCAAAACCTTTAAACTAATTTGGGAGTAATCAATATAAGTTTAATCAATAATCCCACTAATAATCCATCTTCTAATAACCCTCCCCCTAATACCAATTTGGGGAGTGCTCCTACCAACACAAACCCACCTATTGATACAACTCAACTTCTTGCCCAATTTATCCAACAAATGAACATAATTCAAAACTCTAACATTAATCAAATGATGCAACTCCAACATCATTTGATTAATATGGATAATCAACCTCTGGCTATCCATCCTCAAGATAATCCCAATTACATTCCCCCACCTCTTAGATATGCCTCAAGAAATGTTATTCCTCAACCCATCATTAATAACAAGATGCTTCCAATTATTCAAAATGAGCCTTTTTCTCCCTTCATTGTGTCCATTGATATTGGTAACATATATCCAACTATCAAGTATGATGGGATTAAATAAACCACCTCATTTTTCAAAGCCTTTGACAAATTTTACAAAGAGTGGATCCAAAATAATACCTTCACTACAACTAAAATCTTATTTAAAACCTTTACTAGTGATGTATTAAAATGGTACAACCAATTAACCCAATATTACATTTGGAAACTTGAATATTTGGTCAATCCTTTAGTAAAAGAGTTTCAAGACAATGATCTTCCCAAAAATTATCTTAGGCACTTCATCAACACTAAGCAATCTCCCACTGAATCAGCTCATGACTTTATCAAAAGATGGAAATCCTTGGCTCACAAAGTTGACCATAACATGACTAATGATGACTTGTTCAAACTCTTTATAACTAATTTTATTCCTTATATTCAATATAAGGTTTAAACCTTTGTTACCAAAACACTTAATTAAGATCTTGATAAATCTAAATGTCAAGACTTGCTCATGAATAAACTTGAACCTAATCCTAAACTTTTAAAAAGATATTTTCAAACATCTACCAATTCTATCACTAGTAATACTATGCAAACCAAACTCAGAGTTACCAAAGTTGACATCCCTTTATCTTATCATACACCACTTTCTATGCAGTAAATGAAATAAATCTTATAGCCTTCTAAACCTTTCACTTACCCTAAAAATCGTACTAAGTGGTATAACCCTAATCAGTTTTGTTAGTTCCATGTCGACATTGGTCATTATCATGAATCTTATAGGGGGTTCACTAAATTTTTTCTCTTATATGCTTGGTGATTCATTTAAGCATGATGCCATGTTCAACCTTTGTCATCAAAAGTACACCATTTATTCTAAAAAATGATAGGTTTCTAAATCTTCTACCTCAATTAATCAAAATTATTTTTCAAATAGTCAACCAAATACCAGGGATGTTTGTGCCATTGATTCCAATTACGATTCATCTCAATCTATCTCACAAACATCCTATTACCAAACCTAAAAATCCATCCTTAGAAGAATAACTTATCAAAGATACTATAACTACAAATCTCACCTCAAAATCTCCTGAGGAACACATTCTTCCTTTCGAACCTCCAATCACATCCATTCCTTCAAAATCTACTTTACCTCCTAAACCTCATTTGGTTCTTATTCTAAATATCATTGGAACTTTATTGAAGAGCTCAACTCTATGCCTTGTAATATTCCACATATGGATTTGGTTCATACTTCCCCTATCATCAAAAGTTCCTTATGCAAAAACTCTAAAAAATTTAAGATCCATCCTCTATTGATGAAGAACCACCTTATATTGAACCTCAACTTACCAATGTCAATACCATTAAAACTAAGTGTCCTTCTTCCAAGCCTTCTATTGAATTTATTGAAGAGGACATGATAAGTGATGAAATTATATTTTATGCTAATGATTCACCAATATTTATTAAAATAGTCATTAATAATACCCTTATCCATAAAGTTCTAATTGATGAAGTCTATGGTATTAATGTGACATCTTTGTGGCTTATCCACTAACTTGGTTATAACAAAGATCATCTTAAGCAAACCCATCTTAGTTGTTGTGGTTTTGATAAAACTAATCAAAAACCACTTTGTTGCATTTGGCTTCCATTAACCATTGGATCCTAAGACTATTTCAACCAAGCTTATGGTCCTTCATTTACCATTATATTATAATATACTCCTTGGTCGCCCATGGACTCATAGAATGAGGTCCATTACTTCTTTCGATAGCCATTGAATTAAATTATTACATAATATAAAATAGTATAAGCATGAGGTTGATCCAAACCCTTAGAGTATTCAACTTCCTAATCCCAAATCTTGGTATCATATTCCTACCATTCCTAAGATTAATATTGCTCCTTTACCTGAGTTTATCAACATAAATCCTGATTTACAAGTCACTCTTATAGATTCTAATGATGATGAATCTAATTAATTTTAACATACTTGTAATACTACTGATCTACCTCCCTACATTTCATAATATCTTCCTCCTTTATTAACTTGGGACTGTACTATTCCTCTTATTGATGAGATTACTGAATTTCCTCCTCCATACAATACTCAAGAGCCTTTTTTACTTAAATATTCCTTCACTTACAATGATTTTGGAGTGGCTAAATTATTTTAAATGTCTCCATGTACATTTATTAATATTAGGATTTCACCTTTTGAAACTCCCCTAACTTTCAAGCATGTATAATTTATCCAACATATGATGATAATTACATAATGTCCCAAGCTGAATATCAAGATTTGGATGTCCAGCACTATCAAAAAACCTTAGCTCAAATTCATGCATTTAATCTAGATATCCATAACATTTTTATAGATCATGATTTAAATCCCTAAGGTAATGTGCCTCTTGCCAATTCTCCACTCCTTGACACTCCTTAGGTGATCAAAAAAATTATACCTTCTAAACCTCTATAAATTCTCACATCTTCTTTACTACCTATAGATCCAATCATTACATCTGATCCTTCTCCTATCATTAAAACCAATAATAATCTAATCCCTTCTGATCCATATACCTCTCCTACTCACGAGATTACACTAGATTCCAAGGAAATTGATGTCCATCAGATATAATCTGAGTATTATCATTATCATAATCAAATTCTGTATCTTGAAGTAGATGTTGAGTATTATGGTCCTCTTCCCACCTTGCCTAGTGATGAAGCTATTCTTTAAATACTTCATGCCCGAGAACCTCAACTTCCTTGAAAACATCATAAATTTGGGAATTTTATAGCTAAAACCCCTTGTTTTAACAACTTCATCACTAGCATTGATCCCAAAGATAATCCAATTTACTCTTTACCTAATGAACCATACCATTTCCAAGATGTAAATGCCATTCTTATCGAAGAAACCACTCACATTGAATATGGTACCCGATCCTATCCTCAACTAATTACAATTTCTCACAAACTCTCACCTACCAAACATGATAATTTTAGCTTATTCTTTAATAAATATCATGAGATATTTTCTTGGTCCTATGAGGACATGCCTGGTATTAACCTTAGCATTATGGTACATAGCATTATTACTTATCCTAATGCCAAAATTGTGCATCAAAACCAAATAAAATTTACAGTCAAGGTTTCTACATTATATCACAAGGAAATCATCAAATTACTCGATGCTAAATTTATCAAACTAATGGACTATTATGAATAGGTTTCTAACATTTTTCCCATTCATAAAAAGTCACTATGGTCATTCATATTTGTATTTATTTTCATAATCTTAACCTTGCTTGTCCCAAGGACAACTTCCCTTTACCTTCCATAGATGCCATAATTGATTCCACAGTTGGTTATGAAATGTTATCTCTTATGGATGGATTCTTGAGCTACAATCAGATTCACATTACCCTTGAGGACCAACATAAGACCAATTTAACCATAGAATGTGCACCTATTGCTATGTCAAAATTCCCTTCAACCTCAAAAATACTAGAGCCACTTACCAATGAGCAATGATTAATATCTTTCATGATCTTATCCACAAAATTTTTGAAACATATGTGGATGGTCTCATTTATAAATACAAAAGTCATAAAAATCATCTCTTCGATCTTGCTATCATCTTTGACCTTCTTCTCAAATATCAGGTTAGACTAAATCTTTACAAATGTGTCTTTGGTGTCACATCTAGAAAATTGTTAGGATTCCTAGTCTCTCTCTACAACATTGATGTTGACCCTATTAAGATTAGTGTTATCATCAACATGTCCATTCATCATTCTATTCTTTATATTCATACATACTTAGGGAAACTTGGGGAAGTTAGATGATTTTCCCCAAAATGGATTATTGTATCCATTCCATCAATTCTCTTAAGAAAATTAATGCTTAAATTAGATATACCCTTGTCAAAAGGCTTTTGATAACATGAAAGAGTAATTACTTCACATGCATACATTTTTTCCTCCTTATAATAATTGACCCTTGATCCTATATACTTATTCTACACCTATATCAGTTGGGGCAATGCTTGCCTAACAAGATGATATTGGAAGAGAGTATGTCATTTATTACATTATCCGCGGCCTCATCGATTATGACACACATTATACCAAAGTTGAACATGATTGTTTTTCCATCTATTTCATAGCTAAAAATATTTGACACTACATGTTATACCAGACCACTTATGTCATCATTAATTTTGACCCCGTTCATCTCTTATTCTCCAAAGCTTTTATTCCTAGAAATAAAATTGGCAAATGGATGGTCTTCCTTATGGAATTTGATCTCCACATCATCACTCAAAAAGATATCAAATGATAAGTCATAACTGATCAACTTGTCTTAACTCCTATGCCATCTAAAAATCACCTTCAAGATAGTCTTCCAAATGACAACATTCTCTATATTGAATGTCTTAATCAAGCTATTTCACTCAAAGATTATTTTCATATCTTTATCACTGACCCTGAAGCTAGTAATCTTTATGAATACATTATTACCCTTAATACTACTAAAAATAAATTTATCATTGAAGAGCTTCCTAAAATTAATTTCAACTTGCATGAAGATACTTATACCCTTCACTTTGATGGTGTTAAATGCCTTCAAGGAGTTAGGTCAAGTTGCATTCTTACCAGTCCTCTTGGAAAATCATACCTATAGCTTTTCACTTCACCATTGATGTCACCAATAATATGGCTGAATAAAAAGATCTAATATTAGGGATGAGACCCACTCTTTATTTAAACATTCAATACCTGCATGTCTTAGGTGACTCTTAGCTAATTTTCTACCAAGTCAACAGTGATTACCAATGCAAAAGAAAAAATATCATTTCCTATCATTAAATTGTAACCACTCTCACCAAGGATTTAATATATTTCATAATTTATCCTATCCCTCAAGATCAAAATTCCATTGTTGATTCCCTAGCTTATTCAACTTCTCTCTTTCATCCACACCAAGTTCTTTTCGATCACATTTTTCTTATATAAATAAGAAAATATCCATATTCAACTCAATAAGTAGATTAACTTATCTACCACATCGAGGATATTACCATTTGATAAAGACAATAATACAAAGACATTATTCAATTCTTGGAACATCAAACTTATCCTCCTAACTTAGACTCTTGTGAAAAGACACATATTCATCAACAAGCTTTTAAGTATGTATTTCAATATCACATCTATTATTATCACAATGCTAAAGGTACCTTGTTCTATTGTGTTATGAAATATAAGGTTCCTCATCTTATTGATCAAGTACATAAATCAATATATCTTATTAATAAATTAAATTGAATAAATGCACCATCACTTAATTCAAATCTTGCACAAATGTTCAAAATCCTAACAAGGGTTAATTAACATAAAATCCTAAGAAAGTTCTAATAAAAATCAAATTGAAATCATCCATGAGAAATTAAATTAATTATAAAAAATGAAAATAAAAATATCAAGAGCATCTTAAAAGATAATCATTACCTTTTCAAGTTGTCAAACACCTTTGAAAAACATCTAAAAATATCTTTTTGGAGACCCATGCCTATTTATTGAAAATCATGAGGGATTAACAACTCATAATTCTAGTTGAGTTAATTTTAAGCCAACCAAGGTAAGGATTTAAATCATTCTAAGTTGATTTCAAAATATATAAATACAAGCCTAGAGTTATTCATTTAGAGAGATTGAATAGAGTAAAGTTATTATGTAGGAATTTGAGCATGAATATAGACATAGTGTTATAATGCTCAAATCCTAAGCCAAGAAAAATCCAACCATGGTGCCAAGAGGAGATGGATATATCCAAGCCCCATTGATGAAAATATTTTGAGCATAATACAAGAAAGACAATGAATAAATCTGTTAGATCAATCAAGGAAGGTAAAGAAAGTTCTCTTTTCTTTGTAGTTTAGTTGGGTTTTCATTAGATTTATTCACTAAGCTTCCCATATGATCTAGGCCTAGATATGTTATATTTATAGTGTGTTGATTTAATTATTTTTTTAACTAAAAATATACTAACCTCCTCTATTTTTCAAATTCCTTGATCAAAAATGGCATGCCTGATGTGACACGATTACACACCCCACGTATTTGAACAAAAATGGATATTAAAGTAGCTCTTATTTTAAATATATTTAATTTTTTTAAAATAATTTTTGAAAAGTTTTTTATAAGGGCTTCATCATAACTCTCTCAAAATTTCATTAAAATTTAATTTTTATTTTATAAGTTATGACTCTTTTACTGACTATCACTTTTTGTTTTCTATTGTCTGGTAAAAATTTCTACTACATAGCTAATAAATTTTTTGTTAATCATTATTTTGATCTTATTTTTTACATATAGGTTCACCTTGAAGTTATTAAAAACCTTAAAAATTTTCATTAATAAATGATGTATATTTTAAAAGTTATGATCAAAATACTAACTTCTAGTGTTTATGTTTTATGTGTTCTATTTTATTTTTAGCCTTCTAATTTATTGTTTACAAGTTTTTGATATTTTGATATTATTTTTTGTTTCTTATTAAACTAAAAAGTATTTGTGAGCATAATTTTTTTTCTTTTGGTTTCATAGGTGAACACAAACCCAAGAGTAAAAAATTTAAAGTTGCTTGTCTCATTTACAAATATACTTCAAAGCTAAACAAGACTCTAATTTTTCTTGTAGGAATTGCATGGAAAAGTATTTTTTTTAAAGCATAGCTAATTATTTTAAAATTTAATTTGTTGTTTATAAATAATATAGGACTGGTTAAGTTTTATAAACATTTAGTTATTAGTGCTTAAAGTGAATCCTAAGTCTTCAACATTTCCTTTGGTGCTTTAAAAGGAAAAATTGCATGTTTATGTTGAATGTTTTATGATTGTTTTTCAAAAGTTTTTGTAACTAAAGGCCAAGTGGAGAAAAAACCCACCAAACACTTCAATTCAATGCTTTAAAACCAAACTCACTTGAAATTTTTATTTTTTTATAAGTCATCTATCATTGCTTGGTTGAAATTGTTTGAGCAAAAATGAATTTATGTATGTATGCTCTCCCCCTATCCCCTATAGGGAACTTGTGGGATCAAAAGAAAATTTTTTATTTAAAATTATTCCTTAGTCCAAAGGAATAATAAGGATATTATCTAGGTTCTCCCTAAAACCTACATGGTTTGGGTGATCTAAAACCAACTTATAAAACCTTTTTACTTAGATTTTATTTCATGCATTTTGGATTGTGAGGGGGACTTCATTACCCATAGGTTATATAGGGAAGGTGTGACCTAGGGTTCATCTATTAAAATTTTATTCAACCCATATCCATGGGGGGGGGGGTATATAAATTTGGATCACCCCACTGGGATAGTGGTTTGAGTGGTTAAACCATCTCCATTAATGGCAGGCTAATCTCATAACATATGATCAATTTGGACATTGCACTACACTGAGCAAGTGATGGATGTAGTGGTTGTGAAAAGGACAATACCTTTTCATAAAAGAATTATTTATGTAGACTCAATTTATGTGCTTATTCTATTATATGTATACATGAAAGTGTCTATATATGGGATCAATCTAGAACGTGCAAAATTTATAGTTTTTGTCAACCCCACTTTGCCACACCTTGATAGAATTTAGGACAATATAATTAATTGTATTTTTATCATTTATTATTTTATTATTTGGTATGTTATAATTAATTTTTTTTGTTTAAACCATGTCATGAATGATTCTTGTGTCCAACATCACTCCATTGTTTGAGGAGGCGTTATGCCATCCATTTGATACCTTGATTTAACTTATCAAACTTTTGTGTCAAAACATTGAGTATGGCACTTGATTAAGATAGGTAAAATTATAATACCCAAATCATTTCAAGTCTTTTACCTTAAAAGTCTTTGAAACATTAACATTTTCACCTCTTTTGGGAGTGTTAATGTCATTACACTGCCCAAATTGTTTCAAAAAGGACTTGTCTCTTTTTGTGTCTCAATTATCATTTTTACAAAAAAATATTTGAGCCTTGTTGGATCATTATTTAACACAGTCATGTTGTTCAAATTTATCTAGCTTATTAGTCATCAAAACCCTAGTTTACCTTAGTTGAGCCATTGATTAACTTTTTCAAGTTCGGATTCAAACATTGATTGATTTTTATTTAGGTCTCAATACATAGGGGCTGATAAACACATATTTATATTTTGGGTTTTGTAACTTAGGTTAATCCATTACTCAAATTTAGAAACTTTATTTTTTATACCTTTTTTTGATATAATCAGTCTATCTCTAAACTACCTTTTATTTAGTGTTTTCACCAACCAAATCACGTTTACGTCTAGAATCAAGTGCCTAGTCTTTACCAAACTATTTTAAGTTTGTTATCTTAATCATTATCAACCTTTGTTTCAAGTCTATATTTTGACACCACATTTGAACAAAAGTCCTATCATAGCCTGTTTGAGCCTATATTTTGACTCTGAGTTTGGACAAAAAACCTAGTTACTCTTTTCCCTTTCCTAGTTTAGACTAGTGTGTTACTTTTTAGAGTTTACAGAACTTTGATCCATCTTGTTGTGAAATATTTATCATAGATTTGAACATATCTCCATACTCATAGTGGCATCATGTATAATCCAAGGCTTAATATTGTGGTTGCATACAAAGAAATGGTTTAATACCCTTATGCAGATGATGTTATTTATGAGATGAATTATTATCCATCGTATAAAACTCAAATTGGGGAACATGGTCAAGATTCTTTGTCAAATTATTTGGTTAGCATGTCTCCATATATTGGTCAAGATAAAAAAACAAATGGCTTAATATTTAGTTAGTGTACCTACAGTTGTAGAAAATGTTGAACAACAACCTTGTTATGGTACAATGCCATCAAACTATGAGGTAAGAAATGAAAATTTTCAAAATACATCAAGAGGGACTTATAACATGTCATATAAAAATAATGATTAGGCCTCTTTTAGAAACCCTAATTCCATAGTACCAATACCATATCAAGATCTGTGTATGCTTGTCTTGTAGAGAGGCCTTATCGAAGATCACTTCATTAAAATGCATATAGTATACCAAATATATAGAGACCTAACACATAACTTTAATTAGATGACCATGCCAAATAAGACTTTGATTTAGCTCCTTCAACAGGAGTTTTAATGAAATTGACTAGTTAATAAAATTAAGTTTTAGACCTATTTATATAAAACACTTCGATCAAAAACATGTTCAATACCCCAAATCTTGAGGAAGTGTCTTTTGATTCTATGCAACTCATTGAGAAAAATATAGTGGATAATACACAAATAATGTCCAATCCAAACCAAAGTGGTGTTAACGCACAAACACACAGTCAATAATAAAATGTGCCTTTCACTAGTACCATTAGTGGTTCACAAACTCAGGGAGTAGGAGTTTCTACTTCCCAACCTCAACCAACTACCTCTAATCCTCAAATAGCTACTTATAACACCCACCAATAAGGATTAAGTAGTCAGCCAATGCTTAATGCCATGCTGTAGTAGAATGTGATGAATCTTACTCCTCCTTAATATATGATGAGTTATATTCCACAAAAATAGGCATCATCCAATCAGTCCATGTATTAGAGGCAAAACATATTTCAAAATCAATAGGGGAAACTAATGTTCCACCTTACCAAGTAGCAGTAAATATACCTCTTTCATCATAGACTAACATGTTGATCCAAAACCAAATGATGTTTAACCAATAATGTATAAATATTGGTCAGTGATAGATGTCAAATCTCTAACATGCATCTACTTCCCAATTAGGATTTATGTAACATATATATTCTAGTTTTCCTCAAGTACCTATTAGACAATAGTTGCCTTTCATGTAGAATATGCCACAAGTTCAGCAATAGGGTCTTGGTTCATAAATCTGTCTCGATTAGTAAGGTATGACTAGTTGGAAACATATCCTTATTCAAACTCAATAGACACAGTATAACCATATACCACCATCCCAACCTCAATATTTTCAACATCAAACCTACATACCCAACTCCAACTAGAATATCACACAACCACAAGTGCAATTTCAACAATTGCATCTTAATCCATGCATGCATATTCTTGGTTCATTTCCTAGCTAATCCAACATACCCAAACAAACACTTCCATCATACCTTGATCAAAGTAATCCACTTATGACTGCTCAACCATCACCTCAGGATAATATTTCCATAAGTTTATTTGAATAAGAATTACACAAATGAAAAATGTGATCACCACCATCTAAACTAGGAAATAAGTCAAGAAGTTCAAGTTGGATGATGTGTGTTCTTACCCTTTCAACATAGAGTACTTACGGATACCATTTCCTCTAGGGTATGAGCCACCAAAATTTGATAAATACAAAGGGAAAGGTGACCCCAAAGCCCATATGATAGAATTATTTATTGCATGCCAAACAGTGGCCTATAGATACATCTATTTGTTTTTGTTTTCAAAAAGTCTAGTTAGACAAGCCTTGGAATAGTTCTTGAAGTTACCAAAGAATTTAGTTTCTAATTTCGATGATCTTTCATAAAAATTTATGTAGTATTTCTCTTACTATCTTGAGCACAATATTTTATTAGTAGACTTGAAGCAAGAAAAAAAAACTAGGTGAAAGATTTTCAAGTTATTTGCACTGATGGAGAGCCCTTGCAAGCCATTTTACCCATATTCTACTAGACAAATAACTAGCAACTATGTTTACCAAAAATCTACATAGTGAGATATCTTACTATTTCAAGTTTTAGTGTGCACATACATTTAAAAAAACCATTGAAAAAGGTTTAATTGATTTAAATATCCCTTATTGACAAGGGGATCATTAAATTAACTTCATAAAATTAGAATAATGGCTAGAATCAAAACATGAATAGTGGCCAAAATTCACATCTAGTCTAAACACAAGTGTCACAACTAAGACATGCCAATATTAATGACCAACATAATTAATTCAATCACAACAAGAATATTGTATGGAATGGAGTAATAAAATCATGATATGTATAAATGGTGTAATCATCATCTACTCAACCTACACCACCTTTCAAGCTTACTCCTAACCAATAACCTTTTTAGTATCTGTAACCCGTAGAACAAGCATAATAACCTATATTAGCACTATAAATGTAACAAATGTATCAAATACCTTTGCCTTTTTAAAACCCTCCTCCTTCAAGGAGAAACATGCCTACTCATCATGATTTTTCTAACCTTAGAGAGCTCATAGAACCATTATATCTCAATCTCATAGTAGCTAACTTGATTATATGGCTTGTTTCAAAAGAGCAATTAAGTGAGGGTACTAACATGCCAAACTATCATAATCTAGAACAATTTTGTAATTTCCATAGGGTCAATGGCCATAATTTGCAACATTATGTGCAAATTGGACATGAAATTCATAATATGTTGGAAAATAGAGAAATCATATTGGATCATGGAGCTTTTACCTCTAATTAGGGCCTTAGCATCTATCATAATCATTTTCCCAAACTTAATAATCAAAAAAAAAAAAAAAAAAACCATAAAAATAATAACAATGGTCAGTATAAAATCAACAACAACAATATCAACAACCAAGGCCAAACCAATAGACTCAACCAACCAACAACATCAATATAGTGGACAAAACCAAGGTCAGAATGATAACAACCAACAAACCTATCATGTAGTTGCACATGACTACAATGTAGTTGTAGGCCATATTGTAGGAGGTCATGTTAACACCATTTCCATTAATCCTAGACCAAGTACCAATTAGACAAGATCATTTTTTGATTAACCAGTCAACCAAACCATTCTAGAAATCCTTCCTTGACTTAGGACCATACATAGGAAAACTAATAAGAAGGATTCCCATATTAGGACCTTACACTGATAACTCATTGTTAGCCTATGATAACACACAAGTGCATTGACAACCAAGAATTATCCTATATGGTCCCCCTCCACCATAATTTATTAGCAACAGTGGTCATGTGCCTAATCTTGATTGTGTTGTTATAACTTGGTAGTCAAATATTACCATAGTAGGCCCATAACTATATACCACTTCACCCATCATCCAACCAACTGTTCTACCTTAGATCAAACCATTTACCACTATCCAAGAAAAGATGTTTGACATTGTGGAATAATTGTAAAAGACACCATCACTAGTCTCCATTTTAAATTTTTTGCATACGTCCACAATCCTTAAAAATAACTTGAAAGAGTTCCTTGGTCAATCCAAAATTTTAAATGACATATCTCATGACAAATTTCAAGATTTGGTTGAACATATAGCTCTAATCCAACAAGTAACCTTCAATCAAAGTGATATGTCATCCCTTGGCCTACTACATAATAATCCATTATACATCAAAGTTTACATAAAGAGGCACAAAGTGAAGTGTGTCCTTATAGACAATGGATCAGGCTTGAATATAGTGTCTCTAAAGCTTATCAAGCTTCTCTAGTACATCTCAGCAGATGTCTAGGTAAAAACAATCACCATCAAAGCCTATGACAATGAAGAACGAGAGTCATAAGGCACTATTAGCTTATTAGTTATCATTGGGCCCTTGACCCATGATACACTTTTCCATGTAATAGATCTCTATTTGTCATATAATATGATTTTGGGTGTACCTTGGATATATACAATTTGTGCATTCCCATCGACACTGCACCAGTGTATCAAGTTTTCCCACTCAGGCATGGAGGTTAGTATTTTAGGAGATCTACATCCATATGAGCATTAAAAACATCTTGAGGTCAAGTTCAAGAGCTACAATTACCATTTCAACATGAATCTAATCACCAAATAGGACAAATAGAAAGCCATACTTATTGATTTACCTAAGGATAACTACATTGACCTTGATATCCTTGATTCACTTTCCCATATGCCACCTCCTGAAATGTCCAATCATTATACCATCTTGTTTAATGGCCTAGGAGATTATTTTATGCATGAAAATTTTCAAATTTCCAAACTCCCATATCATCCAAAGTCTTTTGAAAGACCAAAACCCAAACCACACATGTAATAACAAAGAAAATGAAAAGGTAATCAACATAGTCTAGCACCTGTCGCTTTCATACTAGCCTTTGGCCAAGCATAAAACCCCATTGATGGTGATGAATCATGGTTATACAATGAAAAATTGGCTGATTTTTATAAGAACTCAAAGTATCCCATTACTAAAGACCTTTTTGCAATAATCCAAGTGCCTCAGACACCTAATTACATGATTTTATTTTACATTGTGACATGAAAGTCATTGTGTAATTAATTCCCCTAGAAACTTTCAAAAACTTGTAGATCTTAGACAAATCCCCACTTGATGTGGAAGTGTTATTGGTGCAAGGTGTACCTCAAGGTCCATGTTGCAGCATTGTCATTTGAAAGAAGGGGGGTGTAAAAACCCTACTATATAATGCACATTTACTTTTGGATGAACACTTAAAATCCTCTCAAATGATGTATATTGACATATTCCAATAATACCAAATAACCTTTTTAGTTTAGGACCTAAGAATAGTTAATTAGTTGGTTTTGTCCTAGATAAAAGTTTTGTTTGGAGTTAAAACTTGGTGTGTAAAAGTAATACAAGACAAAACACACGGCCCTTATTTTCCTTTGAATAAAGAGGCATTATTCTGCCCATGTGAATCATCAATTTGCCTTGTTCAAAGTTCATCAAAACTTGGAGTCACATCATCCACTTTAGCACAATTATGCTACCCAATTGAGTCTATACTATTACCAAACATTGATTAAATTCCTTCATTTATAATCCAAATTTGAAATTTCACCTTCATAAGTTCATAGAGTTGATATGATAAGTGGGTTCACCATTTGCAATAAATTTGAGGGAACTTAGGTTCAATTTATAATTTGGTTTGAAGGTCATTTAAGACTCATAATCATTATCACCACTTGATAGACTTAAGTCATTTTGTGCTAAACACTTACACTTTGAGTCTATGCACCAACCATTTTGTGTTACCATCCTATTTCCATCAAGATCATTTGAATACATACTTTTTACCTTAGAGATATTATCAAAACTTTGAAGGTATGTATGTCATTTGAGTTAATAAAGGTAGTGTTACACTGCCAAATTTGTGAGAAATCATCTTTGCCTTAAAGAGTTTTTTAAATAAACATTTTGTCATGTCATTTGAGTAGTCTAGCATTGTTACGCTGCCCAAAAAATTTCAAGCATTGTTTCATAGACCCTCTTACATAAAATGCAAGTTTGTGCACATTTTTCAAGCCAATCTGAGTATACCTTTGTGAATCTTTGTCTAGCACAGTTACGATGCTCAAATTTTTCTAGCATATTTATCAAAGGAACCAAGTTTTATACCATTATTTACAAGAAAACAAACTATGCCTAAAGTGCCTTTTGTTTCATACCTTATATCTATTTGATTGAGTTCATGTCCAAGAGTCAAATTCCTAGTTTTTGTTATAAGTTTTTCAAATCTATTAGATTAAAATCTCATCTATTTCAAAGTCTAGCTTTTGATGCTATTTTTCCAAGAGTCTTAGAACATACCTTGTTTGAGAATAGGTTTTGATGCCTCATTTGGCCAAAAGACCTAGCAATGATCTATTCCTAGATTAGACTAAGTTAAAACACTTCAACATTAGATTTTGGCATTTTGATTTTTGGTCCTTTTAATTAATCATTTTGTATAAGATGTGTAATGTTAGATACTTAATTTTAGCTTGTTTTATCACAAATAATTGCATAAACCTTTCCATCCTTTTGATGAATCTATACCAAGTTTGAATATCATATTTTAGACATTATCTTTTTAGAGTTTGTATAACTCTCTTCCCTTTATATTGCATAACATTCACTATGGATCCCAACATGTACTCATACACTCATAGTGGACTCACATATAATCCAAGAATTAGTAATGTGGTTACACAAGAAGAAATGGTTCAAGACCCCTACACAGATAATATTGCTTATGATATGGATCCTTATCCCTCTTATAATACTCAAATAGAGGCACAAAGCCAAGATATTGGCTAATTATTTGGTTAGTATGCCATTATATTTAGTTAAAGACCAAGAATAAACCACACAATACCTAGATATGATACCCATAGTCGAAGAACTAGTACCTCAACAATCATACTCTATTAATATGTCTTCCATGTATGATCCATTTTTATTTTAGCATCATTTGTTGGAGAAAAAAGATGAGATTTTAGCTAGAGCCATATAAGTAAGGGCCAAGTTTTTGAAAGACTTCCCCATGAAAGTTTACCAAGTCTAGTAAGAATTCCTCACAACATATTATATAGTCAATAGGTTTCTTATAGCAATCCTTTAGCTTCAGTCTAAAAAACATATCAATACCTTAATATTCCTAACAAAGGAAGGAACCTCATGGACTACCACTTTAAATAAATGTAGGTAGCATATCAAACCTACTTAAATCTAGCACAAAATTTCAATTAGATGACCATGGTGAATAAACCTCTTATTGACTTAGTTCCTTCAACAGGAGTTTTGATAGAGTTAACTAGTTAAGACAATCAGGGTGTAGACCCATTCATGCAAAATACTCTAGTTGACAGATTATTTCATATGCTAACCATCAAATAAGTATCTTCTGATTTTATACAAAATAGTGGCTAGAACATAGTGGGTAATGTGCAAGCAACATCCAATCCAAATCAAAATGGTACTAAAACACAAACAACTAGTCAATAATGTATGCCTTTAGTTAATACCATGAGTGGCTCTGCAAACCTAGTAATGGGAGCTTCTACACACCAACCTCAACTAGCTACTTCATTATGTGCACAACCAATAGGATTAGGTAGTCAACAAACCACCAATGTTGTACCTCAATAATAGAATTTGATGAATCCTATTCCTTCTCAATAGGTGATGAGTAGCATTTCACAATTATAGGCACAAATAAATATACTAATGTAATAGATGCTAAAGATATTGCCACCTCAACAAAGGTCAACTGATGTTCCACCTCATTAAGTAGTAGCAAATGTACTTTCTTATTCATATACCAACATGCCAATTCAAAACCAAATGATGTTTAATCAACAATGTATTTATGTTGGTCAATGACAAATGCCAAATATCTAATATGTCTCCACTTCATAACTAGGATTCACACAACAAGGGGGTTCCAATGTATAATTGCCTTTTGTATAGAGCATACCACAAATTCAGAGATAGGGTATTGGATCACAATTTCTCACTAAAAAAAAAGGTCTAATTAGTTGGTAGCATATCCCTTTTCAACCACAAAAAGCATAGTACAATTACATCCCTTCATCCCAACCATAAAATCCTCAACATCAAACCTTCATAACTAACCCTAATCAAAATATTACACCACCACACATGCAATTCAAACATTCAAACCCTAATCTATGTATACATATTCCTTATCTATTTACTAACAAATCCAGCATACCCCAACAAATATCTCCATTTTACCCCCTCATGACTAACCAACCATCTACCTAGGTCAATATTCTGACAAGTTTCTTAGAGCAATAATTACAATAGATGAAGGATGTAATCACTATAATCCAAGTTGGGAAACAAGGTAAAAAGTTTAAGTTGGGTGATGTGTGTTCTTATCCTTTTAACATGAGCTACTTACATATTCTATTTACTCTACGATATGAGCCCCTAAAGTTTGATAAATACAAGGGGAGATGATCTCAAAGTTCATTTAACAAAACTATTTGTTGCATGCCATCCAGTGGCATATAGTGATATATACCTTTTGTTGTTGTTTCCAAGGATCTTAGTTGGATAAGACTTGGAGTGGTTCTTAAAGTCACCTAAGAGTTCAATAACTAATTTTGATGATCATTTAGAAAAGTTTGTACAAAATGTTTCATACAATCTTGAACATGAGATTTCATTGGCTGACTTGACACAAGCAAAAAAAAAGATGGTGAGAGTTTTAAAAGTTATCTATAGTGATAGAGAGTAATTTCAAGTTGATTCAATCATAGTTTACTAGATAAACAATTAGTCACTGTATTCACTAAAAACTTGCATAGTGAGATAGCCTATCATCTGGAATTGCATTGTGTATATACCTTTAAAGAAATCATTGACAAAGGTTTGTTGATCGAGTGAGTGTTAATTAATAAATGAGTCATCGATCTTAATTTAACTAATCAAAACCAAGGTACCAATTATGGAAGTGGCTAAAACCAACATCCAATCCAAGTGCAAGCATCACAAGTAACACAAGCTAATAACTAAAATAGACCAAAATAATTTAACCATAATAGGAATGTTATGGGAAAAGGAGGAACCAAGTCATGTCATGCCCAAATAGTGCAAACATCATTTGCTCAACTTGCACCACCTTTTCAACTTACTCCTACCTGACACCCTCTTTAGCCAATGCCATAAGCATAATAACCAAGACCCATGCAGTAAATGACACAACCCTTGCCATTACAAAACCCTCTTCCAAGGAGAACTGTGCCTATGCATCATGTTGTTAATGACCTTGGAGAGCCTATTGAGTCTATATTTTGCAAAATTTCCATCATTAATGTGACTAATTAGCCTATACCAAAGCATTATCCTCAAAGCATTCCTTATCTTGATTGGTACCATGAAAATGAATCTTGTGAATATCATCACGTCAATGGGCATAATTTATGAATATGTGTGCAAATCAAGCATTTGATTAAGAATATGTTATAAAATGGGGAGATCACATTGGATGGTGGTACTTACACCTCTAATCAGACTCTTGGCATATATCAAAACCCTTTTCCACAACATAACTAGTAAAAACAATGAAAACAACAACCTGTGCAATAACACAATCAACATTATCAAAACCAAATGTTGAACTAGCTAAAGCAACCAAACTAATAGAACCAATAGAACTAGTAAAATCAATAACAAAACCAAAAATGTCAGAATAATAGACAAAACTAAGGTCAAAATGGTAACAACTAATAAACCTACCATGTAGTTGTACATGACTAAAATAGGGTTGTAGGTCATATTATAAGGGGTATCATTAACACCATCTCCATTAATCCTATACTAAGTACCAATCAATCCAGACCATTACTAAACAATGTCATTCATCCAAACTACATAGATAATATTTCTTTGAATTGGGACCACATGTAGGAGAACTAGAAAACTATGATTTCCACTTTTGGACCTTATACTGATAACTCATCCTTGCCCCATGATCACATACAAGTGCATCAACAACTGAGACTTATCCTATCTGGTCCCACACATGCACCATAATTTATTAGCAATCATGGTACTATATTAAATCTTGATTATGCAATAAAAACTCAAAGGTCAAGGATTACTATCCCAAGGCCATAACCATCTACCACTTTACCCATTATCCAACCATCCATTCATCCTCAGATTAAGTTGTTTACCAATAACCTAGAAAAGAAGTTTGATATTGTGGAACAATTGTAGAAGACACTAGCCCATATCTCTATTTTAGATTTTTTTTAAACGTCAACAATCCACAAGAACATTTTGAATGAGTTATTAACCCAATCCACTAATGTCAGTCATATATCCCTTGATAAATTTCAAGCTTTGGTTGGACACCTAGCTCCCACCCAACAAGTCACATTCAACTAAAGTAGTATGTCTTCCATTGGCCCACTCCATAATTATCCATTATACATAGAAGTTTATATAAAGTGGCATAAAGTGAAACATGTCCTTATATATAATGGATCAGGTCTCAACATAGTGTCTCTAAATCTCATCAAACTTCTTGGGTACATAATGGTAGATCTCTAACTAGAAATGATAAATATCAAAAACTATGATAATTATGAAATAAAATCATAAGGCACCATTAACCTGCTAGTTATCATTGAGCCTTTGACCCATGATACACTTTTCCATGTACTTGATCTTGAGTTATCAAATAATATACTTCTAGCTAGGCCTTGGTTATATGACATTTGTGTAGTCCTGTCAATGCTGTACCAATGTATCAAGTTCTCCCACTCAGGGATGGAAATAAATATTCTAGGATATTTTCACCCATATGAACACTACAAACATCTTGAAGTCAAGTTTTAAAGTATAATTACCAATACGACATGATACCAAGTTCCAAGAAAGATAAAGGAAAGGCCATACTTATTGATTCTTTAGAATATAATTACATATATCCTAATACCTTGGATTCCCTTTCCCACATGCCACCTCCTAAAGCTTCTAATCATTACACCATTTTAGATAATGGCCCAAGAGAATATTTAACACATGATACCTTTCATATTTCCATTCTTCCTCAGAATACAAAGACCTTTGGAAGACCTAAAGTTGCCCCATACATGAATTGGAAACAAAAGAACAAAAACAAAGGACCTATCATGTTTATACCAACATCTAACCTAAAACCACACCCTTTCAAGGGGGATGAATCATGGTTATACAATGACAACCAAGCTAATTATTATAAGATTGAAAAGTATCTTATTCCCATTAGGATCATGGAGAATAAGACTATGAAGGAAGAGGCTTCAAACCAAATCAACAAGGAACCATTGAGCCAATTCGCATGACCAAATACAAAAGACACTATGGACTTGGATTTAAACCACCTAGGGGTGATCCCACATATATTATTCACATTCCATTATCGGTGACTAGTGATGATGATGCTGACCGTGATGTAGAGTTTGATCATAGACTTACCTTTGATGACCTAGCCAAGACTAACCTGTTTGATAATAATGTCATATGTACCATTAGCCCAATCATTTATAATAACCCATTACCATTATACTATCCCCAAATGATAGATTGGGACAAAAAATAATCTAGTCTATTGATTGATGAGTTTTAGAATGATGAGGTATTTTGTGATTTTTTAGGCCTTAAAGACAACATTCCATTGGGAGATCATAAATAAGGATTCTCAATCACATTGGATCTTGAAGCCTATTTTAGAGAGCGAGTGAACACCCTTAGCCAAAAAAAAAACAAATAAACCATTGAGCTCCCAAAGTGAAAACCTCTTTGAGTCACTTTATAACTAGGGAAAAAGTAAAGATAAAGTCCAATCTAGTGGTGAAAACCTATTTTAGGTGCCATTAGATGGGGGTGTTCACTCTTCTTCAAATTTAGACCAAGAGATCACCAATGATGAACTTGCCTATGGATTTGAGTTCAATTTTGAGCTAAAAAAAGTGTTTGATTGAATTCTTTAAGAATTTTAGACTATTTATGTCACATGGCTAGATCTCTCATCAGGGGACTCATATTCATCATGCTTATGAGAATTCAAAAAGTCAGTCCTAATAGAGGACCTGCTATAGTCTAATAGTTCAAATCTTTGAGTATTATCTTAGAAGATGGTTCAACCTTCTAGTCAAAAATATAATAGAGGCACACATCAAGACTCTATCAGACCTAAAATGGATAAAATTAGGTGCATCCCTCACTGAGGAGGAATGTGAAGTCTTTACATCTCTATTGAGAGAATTTGTAGATATATTTACATGGGTTTACTCTGACATGCTAGGTTTGGACCCCACCTTGGTTTTAAATCAGAATGTGGTAAATCCTAATGCCAAACCAATTAAGAAAAAGTTACATAGGATTCATCCTTGTATTGATGTATTAGTAAATAAAGAGTTTGAAAAACTCTTAGAAGCAGGATGTATTTGATCCATTGACTACTCAGAATTGATATCTAATATTGTACCTATTAGCAAAAAACATGAAAGAATCAGAATCTATACTAATTTTTAAGACAAAAAATATTAACCTAGGAAAAATTTCCATTTCCTAATATTGACATGATCATTGACTCCACATAGGGTTATGAGATGATTTCACTTGTGGATGGTTTTTCAAGATACAACTAGATCAGCATAGTACCAGATCAACACAAAACAACATTCACCACTCCATGGGGAGCATTCAATTATAAAATAATTCCATTTGGTCTTAATAATGATAGATCCACCTATCAAAGAGCCATGACCATCATATTACATGATATGATTCGTGCTATTATTGAAGACTATGTCAATGACATACTAGGTGAATAAAAAACCAGGGCCAACCATCCAACAGTGCTACATAGAATATTTGAAAGACTACATGAGTAAAAATTTTGATTGAATCTAAATAAATATGTGTTTTGAATAACATCATGAAAATTACTTGGATTCATCATGTCTCATAGAGGCATTTAATTTGATCTGATTAAAGTCTAAGCTTTAACATAGATGCCACCACCAACCAATTTGAAGCAACTGTGTAGTTTACAGGGTAAGATCTAGTCAATCTGATGCTTCATATCTTAGTTAGTAGACAAGTGTCATCCATTTACACATATTTTTAAGAAATAATTTGCATTCCACTGGGATAATCACTGCCAAATCACTTTTTAGTACCTAAAATATTACCTAGCAAATTTGCCTATTTTGTTACCTCCTGTGCTAGGAAAACCATTTTTGTTGTACTTATCAGCTATAAATAATGCTTTGGGGGCATTTCTAGCTCAACATGATGACAATGGAAAATATCATGCAGTATAATACTTAAGCTATACATTGGTAATATATGAACATAACTATATTCCTATTGAAAAAGCCTATTTAGCCATGGTATTCATGGCTCAAAAAGTGTGACACTACATGTTGAACAATAAGACCATGGTCATTTCAAAAGTAGATCCACTCAAGTATCTACTATTTAAAATATCTTTACAAGGCATAATGGCCAAATGGATCATGATTATTAGTGAGTTTGACATTAAATACATCAATCAAAAAGCTATTAAGGGGTAAGTTATTGCAAATTAGCTTGCTAAAGCAACCCTTGTAGACATAGAGCCTCTCACATTCCAATTTTATGATGACTCCAAATGACCATCATTGACATACCTATTGAAGAGTAGCACTGAAACCTATATTTTCATGGATCATTTACTACACATGGATCAGGGGTAGGCCTCTTATTTATTAAACCATAGGAGATCTAATTCTTAAGCCTTTTAGAATCAATTTTCCTTGTACCAATAACATGGACGAATATGAAGCACTTGTTGTAGGGATTTGCCATGTTGTACAATAGAATGTATATCATCTAAAGGTTTATGGTGATTCTTAGTATCTCATCTCAAGGCCCCACTGGGAATTCCATTATGTGAACTAGGAATTTGACTCAAGAGGGGATGGTTAGTATTGTGTTAGTCCCAAAATGAAAACAAAATGAAATAAACACACTAGCATAACATCTCTAGGCCTAGTT
The DNA here is from genome assembly GCA_037957365.1 of Torreya grandis. Classification (NCBI taxonomy): domain Eukaryota; kingdom Viridiplantae; phylum Streptophyta; class Pinopsida; order Cupressales; family Taxaceae; genus Torreya; species Torreya grandis. The sequence goes on from JARHVA010001503.1 coordinate 2,863,887, forward strand.
ATTAGGGAGAGATTAGTTAAAAAAATAAAATAGAAACAAAACTAAAACATGAAATAAAGACCTCCCTTCACCTTCCTTCAATGCTCTAAAATGCTTGTTGTAGTGGTTTGTTTGATTTGTGCTCATGAAGTCTGCATCAATGAAAGTTTGGCTACCTCCATCTCTCCTTGGCACCTTTTGTGGGTTTGGCTTAGCTTGGCTTAAATCAATATTTTGGAATTATAATACTAATATGCAATTATTTTAAATTCATTTGGGCATTATAATTTTGGCATAAAAGAGCTTAGAATTCAATAGGCCAGGCCTCCTATTTATAGATTTTCAAAAATAGTTATAATCAACCTAAAGCATCCATCTAAAGATGGAGATATGTGGCTAATGATTAATTTAATTCTGAAATTAAAATTCATAAATAGGCTCATCAATATTTGGGATAGAGGGGCATTGAATAGGCATGGAGGGTCTTAATGAGGCATGGGAGGGGTTAACCTTAATATTTTATGCATTTATGGCCTAGGGATGTCTTCCCAAGAAATGATGTCACCTGATGATGCATATATTCAATATTCATTTCCAAAAATAAATTATTAAAAAAATACATGGAATTATTAATTAGGCTCATGATTTTATTTAATTATCTTTTAAGCATGATTAAGTACTTTGATGCAAACCTTGGCTCTTTGTGCACAAATTACTCAAATTGGTTAGAATGTCTTGTTATTGGCCCAACATTTGATTGGATTAGAATTAGAAGTCAATATTAGATGTATTGGATCCATTATCTCATTTATTATGTTGTCAACACAAAATAACAAAGGCACGTGTCTCATGCAATAAATTTGATAGAAAAGAGCAATCCAGAGTACCCAAGTGCGTAATTGGCATTTTAACTCAAAATAATCTGATCAAAGTTAGCTATCCCATAAATTGCATTGTTTTATTTATTGATACTGTGGCCAAAATTGGCACTTGAATATGTCAATTTCAAAGATTTTAATGCATTTTAGAGTTTTATGCCAAATTGTACATTTTAGTGGAAATTGGTCAAAACCTTGATTAGTAGTTATTGGTGGTCAGATTTAGGTGTCTACAGTAATAGGATCATGGAGAACCAAGATTATGAAAAAAGAGGTCTCAGGCCAAATCAATAGGGAACACTTGAGCCAATTTATATGACTAAGTATAAAGGAACCTATGGACTTGGATATAAACCACTTGGGGGTGACCCCACATATCTTATTTAAGTTCCATCACCAATGACTAGTGATGATGATGTTAGTAGAGAAGAAGAGTCTGATCATAACTAATTGGATGAATTATCCCAAACCAACCTATTTGATAATAATTTCATTTATACCCTTTGATTAGTCATTCATCATAATACACTACCATTATATTATCCCCAACTAATAGATTAGGGCCAATATGAATCCAACATGTCAGTTGATGAGTTTCAAAATGGTGAGGCCTTTTTTTAATTTCTAGGCCTTAGGGATAATGTTCCATTGGGAGATCATAAATCAAGATTCTCAATCAAGTTGGATCATAAAGCCTATTTTGGAGAGTGGCTGAATACCCTTAGCCAAAAACAAATAAATAAAAATTTGAGATTCCAAAGTGAAAACCTCTTTGAGGTGATTTATAACCAAGGAAAAAGTAAAGATAAAGGCTAGTCTAGTGGTGAAAAACCTATTATAGGTGCCACTAGATGGGGGTGTTCAACATTATTCAAATTTAGACTAGAAGAACACCAATGATGAACTTGTCTATGAGTCTTAGTTTATTCTTGAAGAACATCAATATTTTGATCACATCATCCAAGATCAAAATAATGAAGAAACTATCTACAGATCTAAATTCAATCTTGAAGAACAACAAGCCTTTGATCAAATCATACAAGAGTTTATAATTTTTCTTATCACATGGCCATATCTCCCCTTAGGGGATTTTGATTCATCATGCCAAGCTTAGTTTGAAGAGCAAGTCCTAATAGAGGACTCTAACATTGCAAAAGTGTTTAAATATTTTACCACTATTCTTGAAGATAGTTTGAACCTTCTAGTAAAAGACACAATAGAGGTAAACATAGGGTCCCCAAATGACCCAAAGTGGATTAAATTAGGAATTTCTCTCACTAAGGAGGAGTGTGAAGTCTTAATAACCCTATTGAGGTAATTTGTAGATATATTTGCATGGGAATATTCTGGCATGCTTGATTTGGACCCTGCCTTGTTTATTCATCACCTTGTGGTACATCCTAATGCCAAACTAATGAAGGAAAAATTATTCAAAATGCATTCTTGCATTTCTATATTGGTAAATAAAGAGTTGGAAAGATCTTAGAAGCGAGATGTATTTGGCCAATTGACTATTTTGAATGTATTTCCAATGTAGTGATAGTAAAAAGTTGGAAGGAATCATAATTTGCACTAATTTTAGAGATTATAACAAAGTTTTCCTAAGGACAACTTTCCATTACCAAACATTGAAATGATAGTTGACTCCATAGTGGATTATGAGATGCTTTCACTGATGGATAGTTTCTCAGGATACAATCAGATCAGAATCACACCAAAAGACCAACACAAAATAATGTTCACCACTATATGGGGAACATTCTATTATAGGTTATGTCATTTGGTCTCAAGAATGTAGGGGACACCTATCAAAGAGCCATGCTAGTCATATTTCATGATATGATGTAAGACATTTTCAAAGATTATGTGGATGGCATACTAGGCAAATCAAAGACTAGGTCTGATCTTCCATTAATATTGAGGAGGATATTTGAACAATTATGTGAATACAAAGTTAGTCTCAACCTCAAGAAATGTGTTTTTGGCATTACTTTTGATAAATTTCTTAGCTTTATTATGTCTCATAGGGGCATTGAAGTCAATCTAGCCAAAGTATGAGCCATAATAGAAATGCCACCACTAACCAATCTAAAGTAGCTCCATAGTTTGTAAGGAAAGATCAAATCCATTAGATGATTCATTTCTCAATTGACCCATAAATGTCACCCATTTACACACCTATTAAAGGAGGGTGTAACATTTATTTGGGACATTTATTGTCAAAAAGCTTTTCAATAGCTAAAGGACTATCTCATGCATCCACCAATATTATTACCTCTTATGCCAAGAAAACCATTCATTTTATACTTATCAGTGATAGATCAAGCCCTAGGGACACTTCTATCTCAACATGATGATAATGTAAAATAGCATGTAGTGTACTAAATAAGACAGACACTGATAACATATGAACATAATTACACATCCATTTGGAAATCTTGTTTGGCCATGGCCTTTATAGCTCAAAAGTTGTGAAATTACATGTTGAAAAATAAGACCATGGTTATTTGAAAAGTAGATACACTCAAGTATCTACTATCAAAAATATATTTACAAGGCCACATGGCCAAATGGATCATGATTCTCAGTGAGTTTGAGATATAATATGTGAATTAGAAATCCATCAAGGGGCATGTTCTTTCAGATCAACTTGTTGAAGTGCCCCTTACAACCATAGAGCCACCCACATTCCAATTTCCTGACAAATCCATCATGACCATAATTGATACACCTCTTGAGGAGCAACATTATAAGTTATATTTTGATGGATCATTCATAACACATGGATCAGGGGAAGGCCTTTTGTTTATCACTCCATAGGGGGATTTAATCCCCAAGTCATTTAGAATTATCTTTCTTTGTACCAATAACATGGATGAATATGAAGCACTCATCATAGGACTTCGATATGCAGTACAATGAAACATACATCATCTAAAGGTTTATGGTGATTCAGAGTTAATCATCAATTAGGTTATAAACCACTTTCAGACCAAAGATGACAAGTTGGTTCCATACAAGTCCATGGTCGACACTCTCAAGCAACAAATTATTGACATTTAATTTGAACATATACCAAAGACAAGAAACAAAATATCAGATGCAATGGATACTATTGGGTCACTCATTCATACATACATGGAAAAAGACTATCAATTTCTTGTTGAAAATCTACTAGTGCCATCTCATGAACCTTCAACCATCATAATTATTTGTCATATTATTAGTTCTAAATCTACTTGGTACTTAGACTTATACACTTAGTTCCATGACTAAATTATATCACCAAACTTATCCCAAAAAAAAAACCAAATCCTTTATCCATAATGCACAATGTTATACCTTACTCGGACCAACCCTGTACCTTCATAATTTTGATGAAACTTTGCTTCATTTTTATCTTTAGTAGAATCTATAATGGCATTACAAGAATTTCATGAAGGGGTATGTGGAACCCACACTAGCAGGGAAGTCCTATCTAAAAATATCCTCCTTACTAGTTATTATTGGCCCATGATGGACACAGATGTAGCTATATATGTAAAAATATGTGATAAATGTCAATGACATGCTAATCTAATTCATTCCCTGGCTGAGACTCTGAAACCAATGTTGACACCATGTCCATTTCCTACATGGGGTCTTAACCTCAATGGGAAAATAAATCCCACCTCATCAGATGGCCATAAACACATCCTCACCACCACTGAATATTTCACTAAGTGGGTCGAAGTTATACCCCTCACTTACATAACTAGAAATAAAAATTCCAAATTCATTTTCAACCACCTCATTTGACACTAAAATATTCCTTCTAACATTATATCTAATATGGAGGATCATTCAATAATAAGGATTTTGAAAATATATGTGACGAATATAACATCACACATTACTTTTTCACAACATATTACCCTTAAGGTAATGGCCAAGCTAAAGCATCAAACAAAGTAATTGTTAACATCCTAAAAAATATTGTCAATGATACTGGTCATGATTGGCACCTTTAGATATTTTGTCCCCTTTGGGCATACCATACAAATCACTACACCCTAATAGGAGCCACTCCATACTTGTTTATGGTACTGAATCCATTCTTCCCATTGAGGTCAAGATACAATCATTATGAATCTCTTTGAATCATGTTTTGGATGATAAAGACTATTGATTAGCTCACCTACAAGAGCTAGAGTTTCTTGATGAGAAATAAATGGATGCATTGAATAATCTTTAGGCATATCATAACCACATCCATGGTTAATACAATCAACATGTGAAACATAGACAATTTAAACTTGGTGATCTTGTCCTCAAATCAAACCAAAAGAATAACACATTTGAAAAAAGCATAAAGGCAAGTTCAAACCCAATTGGGTAGGTACTTTAATCATTATCATAGATTTTGTCACTAGAGAATACATGATCTCTACATTAGATAGGGACAAACTCTATGAGCCTATGGACATTATACACCTCAAGTAGTATTACACTCGAGTGATATGATGTATTATCTATGAGGCCCATTTCAAGTTGTACCATATTATCCATTTTCTTCCTTTTACTAGACCATTCTACCATCTTATCATCTTATCATTATATCAACCCCTCACTAGCCTATCACTTAGCCATTATACCATCCATTTCTATCAACCTAACATGTTTTGATCACATCCCATCCTAGCCCATTTGACCTTGGTTCATCCATTGGTTCTACTTTAAGCATGAAGAATCATATTAGTTTTAGTAGTTGTTTCAAAAATTCTAGATAAAGGTAGTATTTTGGAGAATTAAGATAGAAGTTATGGCATTTGCATCCTTCATTTCCTGTTCCCTTCTTATCATTTTTGTTTATGTGAGCTTGATTATATCTGCCTACATGAACAAATCAATGTTTCACTAGTCTTGATAATAATTATAACCACCTATGGGAAAATTAGTTTCATTGATCTGATTAGTTGTATCTTAGTTCTAACTACCTATGGAAAAACTAGGGGAAACATTTGGTTATTGGTACATGACATACCAACTAACCATTCCTATGTCATACTTTTCCATCATACCAATTATGCCTATTTTGTTTTGAATTGGATACTAAACTAGTCAAATTTCTCCATTGTAAGGTGGAACTACTATGACCTAGGGCCATTTTAGGAATATGTGGGTTGTACTTGATTCATGTTGAGGTTAGCTTAGCCCCCATTTTCCATCATTCTCACTCCATTTTGAGAGCATTCCTTCAAGTTTTTACATGCTCTTACTATTTTTGTGATCAACCATTTCAATTTAGAATGCTCTTGTCATTTTGTGAGTAACCTATGCAATGCTCTCACCATTTTATGAGCATCTTTTCAAGTTTTCCATGCTCTCAGCATTTTTTGAGCTTGGAACATTTAGTATCTCATCATTCTCAATTGAGTTGGGATAATCCAAAATTCCAAAAACATTTAAAATTTGTTTAAAAAAACCAAAAACATTAAACACTTCATTGCCTTAAGGATTCTGGGAACCCTTAATTAGTTACAAGACAATCACTTGTTACTTAGTTTCTCCATCCTTTTTGGTTTTTTTATACCACAGACTTGCCGTTTTTTAAGCTCATTCCTATTCTTCTATCACATTCATCAAGTTTGTTTTTCACCAGTTATCATTTTCTTCCCATTTCTTGGGAGAACTACATTCAGTTTGAAGTTTTATTGAATATATCATCCATTAAACTATGTAGGCAATGCCCACTTCCCTAGTGCATATAGAGATAACTCAGCCACCCCCTTCATTTTCTTCTATTTCCCGATTTTGTTTATTTGATAGGTTGTCACCTATTTTCAAGGGACAATGTGCATCATATTGTTTGTTTGTTTTTGTTTGTTTCTTGTTTGTGTGCCTATTTGTTTGATTTAAAAACTATTGCCTTGATTCAAGTCTATGAGAATTTATTGGGTGATTCGTTACATAATTATCTTGAATCCATCCATATTCATATGTCTACATTATCGTCATGGTTTTTTATTATTTGTGCATTTATTTCCATTGAGTATTGGATCCCAGAGTCAGTCCTTATGCATATTTTGGCCAAGTCCTCATGGCATTCTATCATGATGCCTATCCTCATGTGATATATCAAAACTTAGATTCCAAAATTTTACATAATCAATGGTAGTATCAGTATCTCCTTGGTACTAGCACCACCAGTAACCCTGAGCTAATCTAAATCATATCCCAAACAAAGTAATTAAATAATGAAAGAATTTCAACCTTTGTTAGTTTGAATGAGTATCTCCCTATTTACAGGTTATCCCAATTCATATTTATCCTTTGTATCAAGTTATCACCATCCTATTTTCAATCATTAGTTATCAATCATGTTTTTCATAATCAGGGTCCAATGATTATAACCACTATGGGAAAATCATTGTACACCATCCCACTTGCATTCTCAATGATTCTAATTGCCTTTGGGCAAATCATTATGTTGTCATCAATTCTAATCATTTAATTTATTTTTCCCACATAGGGCATGCTTTTATCCTATTTGTCTGTCCTAACTAGGACAACTCCATCTTCTCAATGACTATAACCACCTTTAGGCAAATCATTGTGTTATCATACCACATTGCCACTATTGGGGTAAAATGCTTGTAACCACCTTTGGGAAAACCATTTTACACCATCCCAATTGAATTCTCAATGATTTTGACCAGCTTTGGATAAATCATTATGTTATCACCCCATCATTTTCTTTTGTTTAGACCACTAGTTTCCTTCTTTCTAGGAATCATTTGTAGACCCCTTTGCCAACTGCTCCCTCAAGGGGAAACTATAGTTCAATCATCACCATCGAAGTCATAAGTACAAAATAAATTTTTTATTCTTTTAAAATACATTATTGTGCTTATAACTTGCAATGCCTTCCCAAACAGGGTAAAACTATAGACACCTAAAATTAACCACCAATGGCTTCTTATCAGACTTTAAACCAATTCTTACCATCCATTGACCATCTAGCCTAAGAATTTCTAAATGTATCAAATTTAGCTTCATAACCATGCAATAAATAAATTTAGCCTATTAATAAATTAAATTGAATAAATGCACCATCATTTAATTCAAATCTTGCACAAATGTTCAAACACCTAACAAGGGTTAATTAACATCAAATCCTAAGTAAATTCTAATCAAAACACAATTAAATTCATCCATGAGAAATTAAATCAATTATCAAAAAATAAAATAAAAATATCAAGAACATCTTAAAAGATAATCATTACCTTTGCAAGTTGTCAAATCCCTTTGGAAATATCTACAAATATCATTTTGGAGACCCATGCCTATTTATTGAAAATCATGAGTGCTTAACAACTCATAACTCTACTAGATTTACTTTTAAGCCAACCAAGGTAAGGATTTAACCCATTCCAAGTTGATTTCAAAATTTATAAATACAAGTATAGAGCTCTTCATTTAGAGAACTTGGATAGAGTAAAATTATTATCCAAGAATTTTATCATGAATTCAAACATAGAATTATAATGATCAAATTATAATATAAGCTAAGCCAAGCTAAATCCAACCATGGTGCCAAGAGGAGATGAAGATATCCAAGCCCCATTGATGAAAACCTTTTGAGCACAATTTGAGCAAGACAACGAAGAAACCTTTTGGAGCAATGAAGGTAAGGAAAGTTCTCTTTTCTTTGCATTTTAGTTGGGTTTTCATTAGATTTGTTCATTAAGGACCACACCCCCCTGCCCCCCCCCCCCTCCCCCGCCCCCCCATTATATAAGACTAGAGATGTTAGCTTGATAGTATGTTTATTTCATTGTTTTTAGAACTAAAACTATACTTGCCTCCTCTCTTTGTCAAAATCCTTAATCACAACTACTATCAAATATTTTACCAAATGGGTTGAAGTAATGCCCCTTGTTAATGTGACTAGTAACACCATCTCCAAATTAATTCTTAATCAAATAATTTTCCACTTTGGCATTCCCCATAATATCATTTCATATAATGGTGGTAATTTGAAAAACAAGGATGTCAAATAGCTTTGTGAAAAATTCAATATCAATCACAAATTCTCCATGCCTTACCATCCACAATGCAATGGCCAAGCTGAGGCTACTAACAAAATTATCCAAAAGACAATTCATGAAACTTTCATGGATTGGCACCTTCATCTTTACCTTGCTCTTTGGACCTATCGGACTAACATACATATTGCCACTAGGGCAATGCCATTCTCTATAGTCTATGGTTTTGAATTAGTTCTTCCATTGGAAGTTGAGCTTCCCTCTCTCCATATATCTCTTCATGGCATCATTATTGATGAAGAATTATGTGAAGCTTGCCTTAATTCCCTTAATTTACTTGATGAACACCATCTTTCTACTTTACAACATAATCACCAATACAAGGCCCATATTGCCAAACAACATAACAAATGTGTTAAAGTTCGCACATTTATTATTGGTGATCTTGTCCTTAAATTAGACTACACTCATGATAAATAAGATAAATACATCCAAAAATGGTGGGGTCCCTATTTAGTCAAAGATATTCTTGGTCCAAGTACCTACTACCTTTAAACCAATAAAGGCCATGTTCTTAGAGAACCCACCAATGCAAAATTCCTAAAAAGTATTTTGCCTAAACATTTCCTTCTTTTCATACTTTATATATGTTATATATCTAACACTTTTTTAAGGTTACTTACATGAGTCTCTCCCTTTATAGTAGGTCTCTCTTATTACAAACCCCTAGTCCTTTCTTTTTGGTCTTTTGATTTCCTCTTTCTTTCATGAGTTGCATTGTAAAACTGCGGATAGGACCTAGTCTTCCTCATGATATACCATAGTTTTCTTTCTTTTTGATACTCTTTTTACACAATTTTTGGCATTCCTTGGATTTCTATTTTGTGAGTTGTAGTGTAAGACCATGGATAAGACCTATCATTCCTCACAAAATACCATTTTTGCCTTTTTCTTGTGTATGTTTTAATGTTGTTTGGCACCTTCATGGGTTTATCTTTTATGAGTTACAGTGTAATACCATGTATAAGACCTAGCCTTCCTCATAAAATCACCATCTCTTTACTCCTGATCTATAATGTGTTTTGTAATGGTTACAAGTTATTGATCCTTTTTCTTAGCTTTAGCCTTTACTTCTTTTGAAAGATGAAATTTTCACAACAATATATGTTAGCTTGTTTCCTCCACTTACCTCATTCTTATGATAAGGAATCACAGTTTACTATCATTGTATCCCTTTTTCACCCCTGGTCACTTTTTTTTATGATTTGAAGTAATTCAAATTTTTCTATGTGTCCTTCCTCTTGATTTCCTTTCCTTTCACTCCACATTAGATGAAATAAGGTTGAAGTCAAGATAACACTTTTATTTTACCTAGATTTATGAGACTCTTAGACCCCATGCTCTCTAAATTTCTCTCTTTTAGCAACCAAGTCCCAAGTATTCAAATAAAACTCATCTTTAGCACCCGTTTTTGGTTTTCTAAGCCAACTCATTGAAACAAAAGACAATGATATACAAAAGGCAACATGCAAATCTCAAAATTCAAAATTACACCAAAAGATGTGATTACAAGCACATATCCTATCTCTAATAAATGATCAAACTCCAAAGTTAGCCTCATATAGAGCTGAAGTCTATTGAGGTATGGTAGGTCAGTAGATTGGAATAGAATAATTCAACAAACTTTATTGTGCTACCTACTTTTTCATGTAAGTACCCAATCTTCACTATAGATCGATGGCTCTATAAAGGGTCCTAAGGAATGGGGAATATTTTGTCGGAAGGTAGGTCCATTTTAAGTTTCATGCATATAGTAGTCATGGGATGATCTATATATTGTATTTATTTACCTAATACTTGTGTATCTAAGAAAAGTTCTTCAGAGTCCTTAAGGTTGAAAGTCCTCTTGTTTTGACAAACCTAATTTGAGTGTCTTGACTTTGATAAAGATTTCCTCTATCTTGGATTTTCCTTCATTATACCCTCCACCCATTTCATTTCCCCCCTTGAAAGGAAAATTATGATTCTAAATATATTTTCACTTTTTTTTATATATTCCCTTCTTCTTCCCCCACTAAAAACATGATAGCACTAGTTTGTTTTAGTTTTATCTATCCTTAGAGCAAACCAACATGTTTGAGTAACTATGGATTAATTTATTTACACCATGGATTTACATTTCTGTATATGCCTTAATTTATTTTTTACCATTTGTCATTTATTGTATCAC
>JARHVA010001503.1:2880000-2907500 GCA_037957365.1 Torreya grandis
AAATGACTGCCACCCATCTATATAGATAAGCCAATAACTACCCCATGCCACCCGACCTCCCCTCCCCTCCACTTTGAGTTGTGTTTCTTATATATTGAGAGGGGAGAGGGGAGAGGGGAGAGGGGACCCTCATTAGATATATATATATATATATATATATATAGGCCTTGACATAAAAAAATTAAAAGACAACTCAATAAAATAAATGTGTATTGTATACAACATGGTATGCATTTATTTCATTTAAACTAGTAATTTCATCCTATGCATTACTATATTAAAGGGAAAAATGTAGATTTAAACTAGTCTTGTACACTTGACAATTATCACTCAAAAATATACCATTTATTTCTTGACCTTCCTAATATATGTTAGGTTCACATTCACCAACTCATTGGGGAAAAATGTTTATCTTATAGTCCAACACTATTATTCTGATTTTCTAGATCACTTGAAGCCCACAATATGATAAAATTATGATATATATCCTAAAATATCAATTTTAGAGATAAAAAAACCTTATATATTCTTGAATAGTTATATTTAGACTTAGACAGTAGCATTAATGCTACTATCTATTCTCCAATGCAAGTGTCCATGCCTTCTACACACTCAAATATACAAATATTTTGAAATGTACATCTCAGCCTATTATGTTTCATTAACCTTCTATGAGGAAATTTTCAAAATAAGTGGTATAAAATAAAATTAATTTAACTAACTCATTATTGATCTATCAAATACCAATCAAACACATATTCAATCTCATTCAATCAATTTCATAACTAAGTTATATTTCCCTCTCTTCCTTATTTATATATAATTCATAGGAGTAGTAATATTATAATTATAAAGAATTAAAAATAAAACCCATGAGTAGTATTTATCAAGTTATAATCTAGATCACTACATGTATGTGCATATAGTATTATACACCATTATTCACACACAAGCCAACACATAGGGGAGAATTAAATATGTCTAAGGCCCTCTTTGAAGTATGGGCTATGCAGGCATCACTCATTGATAGAGGGATGCTTGATGTTAACTCAACTTTATGGGCCTACTAACCAATTTTTAGTAAGGTGAAAAGACCTAAGATGAGGGTATAAGGTTTGAGTTATATTCTGATATCAAAGGCATGTTCTTGTGATCTAAACACATAATCTAAAAGGTGACAAAAACTTAAAATACTAGGTGGAAGTTTCAGTGAATAGTCAGTGTTATTTAGAGGATAAATACATTGAAGCATGGATAGTATCATTAATGCAAGTGTACACAAGATGAGGCAAGTTTTTGTGTTGATATAAATCTAATTTTTAGACTCTAATGACTGGAAAAGAATCATTATATAATCTATTTTGACACCTATACTATTCATATTTTCCTATGCATAGGTGTATAAGCTAAATATATTTTTTCCTTCATATTTATATTATCAAAATATTGAATGTTATACATTATATATTTTGCATATGTTTAAATCTACTATTTATTATTATAATATCATTATAATCTAAATTTATTAATTTTCCTAATTTTTAGAGTAGTCTTCTCCTTGTATGATTAGGCTACTCTTCATATTTATCCTTATTTCCAAAAAGGGTTAAACACTTGCAATGATGACATACCTATTCACATATGCTATGGAATTCAATTATTATATCTCGATATGCATGATAAATTTAACTTTAATTTTGACATGAGTGACTTTTAGGGCACATCCCTCACCTCAAATGGGTGGGGGGGGATTTTAGTAGATTTTTCAGTCATAGATAAGCCTTAATAAGCAAAAAAATAGTTTTGGGTATGGAATATAGTCTCAAAGAATTTTATAATTATTCATAATTCATTTATTGGTATATATTATGGGGGTATATTCATTCACATTATAGGAACATATTAAAAACTCATACATTTTTGGCACATATGCACGGGCATTTGTGCACAAGATTCAAATAGAAATTAATTTTTTTACATCTACATATAGTTACATATTTTACATTTATGAAATTGGGTAATGAAATAATTCATGTACATTATACTATTTTTTATATTTAGGAGGCATGATACTAATTCATTCAAACTTTTTTACAAGTACACATTCATAATAATGGCAAGGATACCCTTCCCTTCTTCTATGAACATTTGAAATTTGAAATTTCTATTAAAAGTATCATAGTAACTAAGAAATAAACTAAAAAGAATCTATATACCATTTTAATTGGTTGATTCATGTAAGTTCATAATGCATAGTGGATATTTAGCACCCTTCAACATTATAGCCTGTGAATCCATTATGTATTTTAACTTGTTTCCATCTTGGGGTTACAAATAAAAATAATACAAATTAAGGTTATAAGACCCTCAATGGGTTTTATTTTATATACATGTTCAATTCATGTTGGGGCTTGATCAACCTTAATTTTCCATGGTTCAATAGAGGAACCAATCCCTCAAAGTACTTCGTGGGAAGCAACAAGTCTCTAATGGTTTAAATATTCATTGTCTTCAAGAAAAATTATAAGAGAAAAATTGGTTCCACACATATAGGTGTACTCATTTTTATTTATTTATAATATTTTCAATTTCTATGCATATTTCAATTTTAAATTTCACATATGGACATTAACCACTTTTACATCATTATAGTATTTACTATGGAAAACCTTGCATGATTGGAGCTTCCTTCAAAAGACAAATTGTATTATACACACTCAGGTATATCATTATTTATACTCTATTAATTTCATTTATATATAATGGGGGTAAATTTAGATACTAAAATTTAGTCATGTATACTTGATAATGTCAGTGTCGGCCCACAATTACCTTAACTTGAGATCTTAAATTAGTCCTATTTTTACACCTCATTCTATCTTAAGTACTTGTATGGGCCCATCCCTTTAAATTTATTATTTTACAACCTTATAAATATTATTTATTATTAAAAACCCCTATAATCATTTGTATATACATTTCAAATTCTTAAGATCAAACATTAGACATTCTAGCTAAAAATCGACATGTACAGGTCAGGATTACGAATTGATCCTGACCTTTATAATTCAATCTTTTCCTTTACCAAAACTGGATCAGTTTCAATTTTAAACCCTTATTTATAGTTAATTATGTATATTTAGGATAGGTATAATGGGTTTTCACCCATTTTAGGATTGATATAAATGCATATTTAAGCCACCTATTATTATACTTGGTAATTTCACTATTTGGGCAAACTTATATTATTGCACACCAAGTAAACCTTACATATTATTTCCAAATTTGATTCTAATAATTTTAATTATCCCTTATCCAAGTCACATGCCCATTTTATCTAAGTTAGGAAAGAATTATCACGTAATCACACCATCTTTATGTGCATACATGTAACAAAGGATCACTATCACACTAAGCATTCTGAGTAGAAGAATAACGTGAAGATTTATTATCTCTTTGGATTAATCTAGATACACAGGTAAATTTTAATCATCATAATGTGACTGGATTCAATTTAACCTATTACACTCCCCCTTCTCATTTTGATGGTTTTCAACTACACAAGCCCTAGTGAGGTTTCAATCTTGAAGAGGTCATTTGTAGGTCATTCATGCACAACTGGATGTCTAAACTATAAAAAGATTCATATTTTAAGAGGATGTAGTGATTACACCATTAGTTTTTTAATTTTATATCATAGGTCAAAATAAACCCATAGGGGTTAAGAGCGATGATTCTAATCTAGAATAATGACATTTATTATTTTAGTTGCATGCACATAATCAAGTATGAGTTAATAATTTCCAACCATATTTTAGTCACACATAATCATCTTAACTTTTAATAATTAGTGAATTATTCTTTCACTCTTTTTTATTTTCATACTTAGCTTCATGAATTCATTCAATATTTGTCCATTTCAATACTTTACTTTCATTATGCTAGTTACAAGTCATTTATAACATTTGTTACCCTTCAATTCATTTTATCTTAATTAATGTTAACATCCCATTAGTTCTATTTTTTGATTAAATAATAGGACTGAACTGATGAAACCAATTCTAACCTATTGACTTAGCACTACCATCATCAAGAAGTAGTGATTAATTAAAAGAAACTGCTTTGTCTCTAATGTCCTTTAGTTCTTCCATTTATACTCTATTTGATGTAATTATTTTATCTCTTTTGTTAATCTTATGGATCACCATAGAAATATATAAAAATGTTTGATTTTATACCCATCATTGAACCAATAAAATCTTGGATTTTTTCTTCCACAAATTTTCATCCTTTGTTAGGTGTGTCTGTGCTTCGAGTGAAAGACTATGTTATATATCAACTAAGTATTTATCCCATACACCACTATCCAAAGACACCTAAAATTATCTTAGGTAAGTCTCAAAATGATCCTTATTGTCAAGAAGGTTAACACATTTTTTTGTATTCCATGTTATTGTAGACTATTTGACTAGATTTAACTTTTGAGAAATGATGAAGCCCTTTAAACCCTTCACCTAATTTTTCCAACATGTCTTGACAATATCCTTGAATGAAGAATATCTAAGCCACATAAATTACAACTCAAAAGTAACATGTCTAGGTTTATTACCAATATCCATTTTAAAGGATATTGGCTAGTGATCAGAGCTAACAAATGAATAACTTTAGTCATGAACTTGACATTCCTTGACATTGTTTCTAATTTTACCATGAATTTATCTATATTTTCCATCATTAGTTGATCCTCTTATCTTGTGTTTTACCAAGTGAACCAATAACCATAAGCTTTAAAATCAAACAACCCAAAATCTAAGAATAATTATTGAAATCACACATATTTTAACATTGAAATCACCTCCAAGAATCCATTCCAATGTTTGTATTCCCCCATTCAGACTATATAAAGCCTCTCAAAGCATCATTTATTCTACAACTTCCACTTTCCCATACACATTGGATAAAATTAAATGTGTCATAATTTCAATTTATTTTACAAAAAAATTAATAACTTGGATTTTAGAGGAACTAATAATATAGTTTCAAACCTTTGGGTTTGACAAGATAACTAGTCCTTTAGCCTATCTAGACACATCCTCATTGATCCATTATTATTTATTCCAAATTTACTTAATTGATATTTCAAATTGATTTTTCCCAATATTTTTTAATTGTAAAATTAAATTATCATGTTTAGCTTCCTTTAATAATAACCTAAGAAGATGAAATTTATCAAGGTCATTTAAACCTCTAAAATTTCAACTTGATATTTTCATCATATATTAGTGTGAATAGTACTCCTACCACATTACTACATGTCCATGATAATTTTTTTGGCTCTCCTACTCTATATCAACATGAGTTTCCACATTTTTTTTTTGATTTTTTGATTTTCTTCCATGAGTGCTTAAAGACCTTAATGAATCTTCTAATTCAAATTCCATGGAACTGAGCAAATTTTAGGATTTCATAAAAATATTTTTCAAATTTTCATCATTTAAATGTTTTGTGAAAAAGTATAAAACCTTGCTCATAATGTCTTGAAGTTATAAATTGCTTATGTCTTTGAGAACCTCCATAGTTACTTAATCTATGAGGATATTTAATATTTTATTTACTTCATAATCCATACACTTTTCTAAAGTGCATTTTCCTTCTCTTTGAAAGATTTTTCCACCGATTGTAAAAATGGAACATGCGAAGGAAAGTTTGAAACTTTGGATTTTAACAAGTGTTTGCCTTCCCTTCTTATTTAAGACATTAATTGTAATATAAATTATTTGAAGAAAGAGAAGTGAGATTAATTTATTCAAGTGAACCATTTCTTTCTTTCTTTGGATGTCTTTTTTCCTCCACTACCTTTTAGATGAAATTTATCCACCCATTTTGCGGCTTCACTTAAGGCCCAATTTATTTTCCTTGTTTTATATCTTGTTTTCAAATCTCATTTTTTATAACTTTTCCATGTTGTATCTAGACATGATTTTTTTAAACCATTTGATCTTATGATATTGAAAGCATAAAAAATGAAAACATAATAATTCAAGTTCAATTTATCCTACATAAATATTGATAATTTCCTCAACCCAACATTATAGGGGGAGCTTGTATAATATGACTTAGATATGAAATTTTAAGATAAGTTCCTCAATTAGATTCAAATTGTGGGACCACCTATAGAGATAGATTCTTGTAATTCAAATAAATCATGAGCCTCTTATAAACACTCAATCCCTATCACTTAGGTTACCAAAGTTACTTTAAAATATTATTGTGATAGATGTATAAATTTGACCTAACATAGAAGGACCAGCTAAGCCCATGGATCCATTGTCAAAGGTCATATAAGCTCAACCAAGTAACCCAATTGGATTTAAAAATTAAATGTCTTTTATAAAAATTAAAGGAAAACACCATATTTATCATTTATTCAATTGTTGATTTGTATGTTAGGAATAAATTAAGGGACTTGAACCACCAACCTAGTTTCCATGATGATTTTCTCAAACATTGCTTGATTACAAACTCATTTATTTTTGGATTTAGAATTTTAGGATGCATCATTAACATGTTAACCCTCCCCTTAACTCAAGACTTTGATAATCTTGTACTTCATCTTATTTTAAATGGCTTCTCTCTTTGTTTGGATCCACTGCCCATTACTTTCCTTCACTTTACTCCTCATTTGTTTCCATTACACCAACCCTCTAATATTTTATTTTAAAAAAATATCTTTATTTTTTATAATTCAAACCATATAAACTAAAATTTTAAATCTCATATATATATATATATATATATATATATATATATATATATATATATATATATATAACATCAAAATATAATTTATCAAACTTAATTATATATTAATTGATGTTATACTACATTTGGAATGGAACATATCCTATGTCTTCACATATATCACAAAGTGTGGAACATAAAATTATTCTGACTTATATCACATACACAACATGGGGTAAAGTGAGTCGCTTAGGAATAATTTGGTAAGATTTCAAAAATTCAAACTTGGTGTGCTTCTATGACTACTAACATAAGTCTAAAGTCAATTTTGTCTTTCTTCTACGACTACCATATTTTATTGTCAAGGATATTTAATCTCTAGTTAAAATTTAAGATATGATATAGATTTGATATTCAAAACATGTATATTTTCACCTAAAACACATTGACATAATAAGGACAAAATTTGACTATCAACTCTATTTTTTTTGGTTGATTTTTTTGGGTTAGATATAATTAGAATATAATTTTAGACTACCAAATAAAATGAAGAGTAGGTTTGAGGAAAATTACATATGAGGTTGAAAGTGAATGGTACTAAGTATTAATATAGAAGAAAATAGGTCTTTCAACTAATGAATTCATGGGCCAAGTTCTAAGACAAATGTTGTATCTAAGAGCCAATGACCAGCCTATCCATGAAACCAAAAACTCCCACCATCCAACGCATCAATGTAACATTATGACCATATACAAACTGAAATCTCACACTTGAAGTTGTGTGAAAATGTTAGAATGAGTTCAGTGTCTTAGATTTCATGAAAATTGCATTGAAACATGCAATTGGTGCATCGAGGAAGGTAAATAAAATAATTATATTATAACAGTAACCATCCATTATTTTTTTCACATAATATCATCAAGTTTGAGTAGTTTTTGACATTAAAATTATGTAAGCCCCAAAACAACATATGAAATATTACAATTATAAGCACCAAAAAACCAAGAACCATCCTTTGAAATCTAGTCAATGATAATTATATTCTAGAGATCCCTACCAACCTCATTGTATTTTTCAACTCCATGTCTAAGTTTGGTTTCTATTGTAATCCCATAAGGCCCATCTTCATCATCATTCAAGAAACAAGGTTGATGGATAAAAACATGATTTGAATGGAGATAAGATCTAAGTCACTCTTATAGGAAATATTTTCTTTTACTAATTTCCTTAAGATTGTCTAGAATTATATGCCAATGATCCAAACCACAAATACCCACCAAATTAAGGAGAAATTACAAGTTATTATGTTCTTTGTGCACAGTGTAGGTACCAAACACATTTTAGAGAATATTATAAAAACTTATGAATTGATCAATCTTAAATACATTCCCATGAGATAAAGACTACTTAGGGTTAATATTGCATGAATTAAGGAATTTTGAGATGTCCTTAAATTTGACCTCATCTATCTTGATAGTTGCTTCCCACATTTAGAATTATATGCCAATTATCCAAACCATCAAGACCCACCTAATAAAGGATAACTTCCAAGTTTTTTTGTTCTTCATGCAAAGTGTAGGTCCCCAACATATTTGAGAGCATATTAGCACAACTTAGGGATTGAGCAATCTAAAATACATTCCCATGGGCTAAATACTATTTCAGGTCAAGATTGAGTGAATTAAGGACTTTTGAGATGTCTTTACCTTCCACCTCATCCATTTTGATAGTTTATTCCCACATCCTAATCAAATAAATACACATGTGAAAGTTATGTATTTCTTAATCAATATAGCTTATAAAGTTCCCTGATACTATTTTTCTATTTTGTCACTTAACAACATGCTTTTCCTTACCATCTTAGGTCTTATAAGGAGAGCCTTCTTCGCTCTTAATGTATTTACCTCTATCCATACTGAGAAAAATCAACTTACTAGACAAATTTCTCACCTACACTCATGTCGAGCCCTATTTAGTTAAAAAGAGAGAAATGTGTTTCTTGTTCCAAAAATGAGTGGCATTCCTTGCACTGATTATGAATAAAGTACAATTAAATCTAGGTAATTTTTATTTAGATAAAAATCACTATGAAGAATGCCACCCAAATCAATGACGAGATGTCATTGAATGAATAGAGTGTGGAACTAACAAAACTAACCTTATTGAGGTTAGTAATAAGGAAACTAGTGAAAAGTATCCCAATATCGAAGGGATTACAAATCATTAGAATAAGAAGGTTACTAGAAAGTAAAAAAAAAATTATGGTTTCCTTGAGTCCCATATTTGTAAACCAATCTAACACTTTATTATGTTACCATATTCCTCAGTATGTTGGAAACCAATGTAATCAAGTGAGGGAAACTATGGATAATTTCATCCATTAGAATTTTAATTCTCTAAATTATGATAGGTTCCTCCCAAATCTACATTAAGGATCACTTGAGAGTCCCCTTACACAATATGGTTTTTCTGATCCTTCATTCGATAGATTTGAATTCCCTTCATAAAAAATTTAGACTTGGCGATATTATTGGAATAAAATCAAATGTCTAGGGAGAAAATTAAAATTATTTGGCCTCACTAGCTATGAAAATTCCCCCATAACCATAGGAATAGAGTTTCTCTTAAAGGCACCCTCAAAATTAGGTTTGAGGTAATTTGGAGTTGAGGACCTCCATAAGACCATGCAACTTAGCATGGAACCAAAAATCCCATCAAGCCCCTTATCATATGAGTTGTGACTTTTTTTGGTGATAATTATTTATTCAACATTGCCCTTTAAATGTTAGTATAATTCATAGTTAAATTAAAAAAAATAGAGACAATGCATATATTTATTATAATCTTAAGCATAAATATGGACATATTACCATCAAATTTATTGCTCAACAAAGAGTCTAAAAAATTAATGATGTAGAAAAGAAAAATAATTTTAAGAACGTAATAATAAATCAATTTATTAGATATAATAAATCAAATTACCTTTGATAAATAGTACATAAAATGATGATACATAAATATACACACACAAAAACATAATTTGATGTATATATTATATTTAAACTAAATTTTCTTTGTATTTAAATTTAAATACATACTATTTAACTTACCCTAAAAATTTGATCACTTGAACTAACTCCAAATAAATTGATAATTTATACACATCATTAATTTTGGGAAGGCATTACTTAGCCACCTATAATGATGTCATTAAACTTTTTTTTACCCTTTATGCAAATGAAATGAAATATTTGATTGGGTCTTAAAATAAAATAATTTAATATATATATATATATATATAATTATAATAATAATAATAATAATAATAATAATAATAATATATCATAGTTTTTCTAAAATTTAACTATCTTATCAATTCATTAAATGTGTATTATAAATATTGAAAGGGTATGGCTATAAACAAACCTGAAAGTGATAAAATTTTAAGATTATTTACTCATCCAGCACTTCCATGATGAAAATTTGTAATAAATAGTTTCACTTTGATTGATAAGAGTAAATTAAGTACATACATCACCAAAAGTATGGATTTCAGAGTTGCATGTGTGACTCTAGAGTTGTTTATATAATGACTTCAAAGATGTTTTTGTATGGACTCCAAAGATTTTTGTTGATGAAACCATAATATGTCTCATTTATATCAATAAGTAATGTGATTTTTATCTTTTCATAAATTAAGTTTTGAAGTGGATTTATATGTGATTTAAGAGCATAGAATTTGTTTTAGGTAAAATATAAGATATATTTTTGGTTTATTCATTAAAATTTATTTTAATCTAAATTATTGATGTTTTCTACTAATTCTTGGGAGATATATTCCAAATATTATACATACATTTTGGAAGGATCATTAATGTATATATCATCAAAATACCAAATCAAGGGGACTTTTTGAAGTGGATCCAAAGTCCTATAGTAGCTCTGGAGTCCTAAAAAATATAATCTCTGGAGATGAACATCAGCTCTAAAGACCAATATAAACTATTTTTTTAGGTGAATAGAAAATATATAGACTAATAGAAACTAGCTTTGAAGATGAACACCAACTCCGAAAACCAATAAAAAATAGATCTAGTTATGAATAGTAACTATGTGGATGAATAGAATCTAGCTCTAGAGATGAATAATAGATCTGAAGACCAATAGAAACTAACTCTAGATATTGAAAAAAACTCCATAGACTAATATAAATTATCTCTAGAGATGAAAAATAGCTTCAAAGACTAATAAAGGTATCTCCAAAGATGAACAACAGCTCCAAAAATGAATAGAAACTAGTTTCAGAGATAAACAATAGCTTTGGAGACTAATAAAGATTAGTTTTTAAGATGAAGAGAAGCTATAGAGACCAATATAAATTTTTATAGAAAATAATAATAAATCTAGAGGCCAATATAAACTATCTCTATAGATGAACAATAACTTCATATATGAATATAAACTAGCTCCAAAGATGAAAAACAAATCTGGAGCTAGTATAAACTAGCTCCAATGATGAACAACATTTCTAGATACTAATATAAACAATATTTGAACATGAACAACATATTTTAAAACTAATAAAAACTATCTCTAGAGATGAATAATTTCTCTGGAAACCAACAAAGGAAACATTTTAGATGAACAACACCTCTGGAGATGAATAATAATAGCTCTGGAGATGAACAATAACTCTAGAGATAAATAGAAATTAGCTTTAGAGATGAAGAGTAGATCCAGAGGCCAATAGAAGCTAGATATGAAGATGAACATCACTGTAAATGAATAAAAGTTAACTCTGGAGATGGACATTATCTCCAGAGACCAATAAAAATGAGCTTTGAAGATGAACAAAAATGTCAAAGGATAATAGAAACTAGCTCTAGAGATGAAAAACATTGGAGACCAATATAAACTAACTTTGGATAAGAATAGAATCTCTAGAAACCAATAGAGGCATCTCAAATGATGAATAATAGCTCTAGAGATAAAGACAAACTAGCTCTGAAAATGAACACCAACAACTCTAATGTAAACTAGTTGGTAATAAATTCAATAACAAAATGCTTTGATACCAATTTGTTAGAAATATAGAAGCTTTGATACCAATTTATTTGAGAAAGATTCAAACACAAAAAAATAAAATATGTATTTATTTAACTTATATAGCTAGTTACAAACTTCTATAAAAAAAATTCCCTCCATGACTATAGTTGTTGCTATGTTTCTATTTTCTTCTATTCTTTTATTCCAAATTGTTGTATACTAGTGTATCTATTGGTTTAGTGAAAGAGGCTTTCACACTTTTATATGTTTCCATTCATCATAAATATCATTCCAATCTACCTTATTTAGAGAATGAAGTGTAGAAAGGGTGAGAAACATTAGCATATTGAATGAATTCAAATAAAGTCTAGATATATCACCATTCATTATCTTGTTTAACTTTGAGAAACCTCTTTCACATACTACTATGCTCACTGAAATAAAAATAATAGCTTACCATATATGCATAAACATGGAAACCCTTCAAAACATTTAGTTTTAATCCCACATAGATCCCACACTCTAAACATATGTTTTTTTTCTTTTTTACGATTTTTAAATACTATTGATAGATTCATCCATCTTAGTTAAAAATTTGATAATATATAAAATAGGTGAGTTCCCAACACTAAATTTTTCACATAAACATGTTAACCATATTTTTTTTGATGGTATGTATCATCCATCTCATCATAATAATTAAGAGGACTGAAAAACATAGCTGTATTAAATATATGTAAATATGTTAACCATGTGTCTAGAGAGTCAATAACCTTCACTAAACACATCTGTACGTAAATAGATGAAAAATTATACTTGAAAAATTCTTTCCAAATCATATATTTTTTCTCCTCTAACTCCCATTATTTCAACAAAGCATACATGAGTTTGAAAATCCTTTCATGACCTTTCCTCTAAAGAGCCACCTAATTTGATGAATTTACAACACCTCTAACCTACTTATTTGAAATGAATCCCTTAGATATCTTAATGCTCCATGTCTTTTAACAAATTTTATGAGCCATGAATAAACTTTAATTTCAAATTTGCCAATAAATTATAGCTTTGGAAAATAAGATAAAACACTATTTGATGCTAATGCTTCTCGATGAACTATGCTATGAATATCTAATAGATGAAGATGATTTCAATGAAGCTTAGTAGATAAAACTTCATGGATAACCCTCATGACATGATCCCCATCAGATACAAATCCAACTAGCTTCATTAAGGATAAATTCATCTATGATAAAAGAGTTATCACAACATAACACATAGATTGAGTCATTCTATCCTTTATTTAAAAGAGGTGTCTAAATTTTATTACACATTGAACTCTTCCTTAATTTATAAAATATGTAATATAAGCTATCAAATTTTGTTCCATAGTGTATATGATATTTTATGATTATGTAGCACCTCAGTCTTGCACACTTGATAAACTCATGACCCTAGATGTTCCTCTTGGTTCTAAATATGCCTTAATTCCACAAGCCTCACATCTTCTCTATCTTGTGCTCCTTGGCCTATCTCTTAGTATGAATAGACTTATATTTATGACATAGACATCCAATCTTACGTAAAATTATTAAAATGTACTTATATTATATATCTATAAGTTCTGAACATGTTTTTGTTGTCCTTCACCCTAGACACTAATGTCCAGGTCATACACTAGTGTCAATGTTACTATCCTAGCTCGGTGCAAGTTTCTAGTTCCATAAAATTCATCCAATTTTAAAATGAAATATATTATAATGGTTTTCCTAAGTGCTTTAATTTGATTCATATCCTTATGTTATTGGTATAAATACAATATCAACCCTTATTCATTACTCACCTATGAAACCTAGCAATCAAACCAAAAGAGCACTCAAGAAGCACTCAAGTTACACAAATATTTCATATTCTACCCTATTATAATATCAACAAAAGGAACATCTCAACTACAAGTCTAAAGTACTAAATTATTAATCATAGGTCATATTTTTCAAGTTACAAACTAAGTCACTATTTTACTTGCTCTACACATTGCATGATTCACACATAAGCCAACACATAGGGGAGAAATAAATGAGTATGAGGACCTCTTATGGAGTAATTTATATGTATAAAAACATTCTATAGTGAGGTCATTGTGGGTCATCTCGACACCATGTGCCCACTAATCGATTTTTCCCCAATCTCACATTTAAGATGTAAAGATAGGGTTTTACCATTTCACTAAGAGTGATAGTCCATGATATAGATATAAATGAACCAGAGTGAAAGTGAATCCAAAAATAGAAGCATCCAAGTGGTCTCATCTTATTTCAATGATTATTTTCATAAGACACTAGATTTGAGATCATATACTAGCATTGATGCAACTATCTTAGGCTAATGCAAGTCTTCAGAGAGCTAGAGGCACCAAATCCAGAATCTGATAATTGATCTAGAATATACTTTCTACCTAATTCCCACCTATAATAGATCCAAAATTTTATTAACATCATAAATAGTTAAGTACTTTATTTTATATGATTTATATAGATAACATAGTTATACTTTCCACTAATAACCCATCTCAACTTTATAAATTTAGCATATGGTACATATGATTTATCATGTTAATTGACTTGATGTAAATATGATATTCACCCTTGTTCCCTATTATTTTTATATCCTTAACCCTAATCACTAAAATAGTATCCATATCCAAATTAGATTTAAACATTTGGTGAACTTGATCCTCGTGATTGCAATTTTTTATGATTCTTAGGGTTTTAAAGAAGTTCGTGTTTCAGATTACTATACTTTTTATTTTATTATTAGTATTATATTGCATGAAACCTAGGCATAACCCTAGATTTGATGGTTGTCTATTGAACATATTGAGCTTCCCCTAAACCCATAAAAGATTTACGAAACCAATGAGGGATTTCATACCTTACATCATAATGATAGCCATGTTGATAATTAAAAAAATATTGACAGGGTTATCGTAGAAGAAGATTTTGATAATGAAAACCTGAAAATAAATGAAAATGACCAAGTATACAATAACTAAGTGCATGTAATTTCAATGTTTCATGAGCGCATTCAATAAAACCCTAAAGATCTTGATAAAATATTAAAAACTACACTTGAAGATAAAAATGCAAAAACATTAGTGGATACATACATCCCCTTGGACACACTATAATTTTATACATCTAATGGGGGAATAGATTATGTGTTCCAACCTTTGTTTCTTAAAACTATTATTGACACATCTATTATGAACTCACTTAGTGTTTCAACACAAATACTAGTTTCAATGCCTATTACTACTCAAAACATGTTTCCAACCCCTATGGTGATTACTTAAATTGCTTATCAAAATCTCATTAGGCTTACAATTCAATCACTCCTTCAAGTTGTAAAAACCTTACAAGATAAAGTTACAAACATTAAACAAAAGGCATAAAAGTCTTCACATACCATAGATTCTTAAGATGTGTTGCATAACCCTCTTGAAATTTATATCTCTTTGTACCCTTTGACACTATATTTTTTTCACATAAGTTCACATTTTATGATGGTAAGGGTGTCTTGAATAACATCTTCGATCCTTCTATGTAGCATGCCTTGATTATGATTCAAATGAGAATCTTTTGACCAAATTATTTCCAAGAAGCCTCAAAGACTATGTTTTGAGGTGGTTTTATGATGTACCTCTCCAATATGTAAAAAAATTAAAACCTCTTGTAGATCATATTTTGTCACACTTTTCTATTAACATTACTAAAAAGGTTTCCTATGTTTAAATTATAAAGATCAAACAAGGAACCAATGAACTGGTCAAGGAATATGTCTTGAGATATAAGATAATGCTATCCAAAATGATGAATCTAATTACATACAAATATTTTAAAAACATACTAAATAAATGTTTTCTTTATCATTTACATGAGTCCATTGTTTTCAAAAAGTTTCAATGTTTTGATGACATATGCCATGTTGTATTGGACCATAAAATGAAGAATATGTCACTAAATAAGCTCAAGTATGTAGTAAACATACCAACTACATATACATATCATAAAAAATTTATAATTAAACCATTTTATAAGGTAAAACCTCTTGAGACTAAAAATGACACAACCAACATGGTTAACATAATCACACATCAGCCTAATCAACTTGTCCCATATAATGCACCAAGGAGATAATTTACATGTTTAAATGAGCCTCCTACTTCATTACTCATGTGGTTGCTAGAGTGTCATCTTATATATCTCTCTCATAATATATAGGTTGATGTAAATAGACCTATACCCAAAGGATATGATGCAAATTCTTATTGTGACTATCACCAAGGCTTTGTGCATTCTATGAACATATGTTTTACCCTAAATCATAAGATCTAGGATCGTATTGATGACCAATAAATTAAATTTGATGATCCTATAATGGAATCAAGTTCACAACTTGGTAATCACCATAAACAAAAAATATTTGACTATCCTTTATAAGACCATTCCAAAAAGGAACCATAAGTTCAAATGGCATATAGTGCATATCCTCCTCCATCATATTATGGACACCCATTATATGGGGTCATTGGTACTTACACGAGAAATATAACTCCTATGGTTCATAAACCCACTATTTATTTAGATGATAGTGAAAATAAGGATGATGACTTTAATCTTCATTCTCTATTCATTCAAGCATACCCTGATAAATGCCCCATATGTAGTTTTATGATTGATAATGGTCCAAGCAAAAATGTTTGCACCATGACATTACTTACACATTTGGGTTATACTCATCATGATTTAAAACCCTCTACCAGATTAGAAGAGCATTCGATGGGACCTCTAGAAGGTTCTTGGTGAGATTGACCTACCTTTATAGGTTAGTCCCACACATGTGGTTACTACTTTTTCAATATACAGGTTATATAAGTGTCTTTTATATGTTGTTGGGATGACCTTGGATACACACTCTTTGAGTGGTACCTTATATAGTGTATGGGTATGTTAAGTACATTCATGCCAATCAAGGAATTATAGTTTTTGGTATTCCATATCAACATCCTCTCAAACAAGATAAATTCATACCTAACCTATTATGGTTAATCCACTACAAAAGGGTAAGCGACAAATAATCCTATTTACTAGGCAATTAGTACTTGAGAGACCTTTACATTAGATATAGACATTGGGTTCCATGGAATCCTCATCTTCTATGCATCATATTCAGATATCCATAGTACCTAAACATGTTCCTACTATTGTTATTCCAAAGAAATAATGAAATACACTGATATGGGCTCCAAGAACCCTATTCCTTTTATTGGTTATTCAAAACCCCATAGTTCTATTATACATATGTTGAACATCATAGATATAATAGTGATATATATTAAACCTATACATTTTCCTTGGTAGTAGCACCATTTTATTGCACCATATTTCAAGTGAGGAGATACCTATGACCATCCTTTGGATAAGATCATATGATGATCTTGTCTCTTCCAAAAAATATATATATTTAAAAATCCAAAAACACTTTTGAAACCTACATGTTCTATTTTACCCTTAACATATATGTGTAAGTTCCATGTTGAGGACTAGCATATCATTTTACTCTTACATACACATACTTGGGCATACATAGATGCATGATACACTTATAGGTGTTGGGCCTTCCCTCTAGTCATATCATCAATATGTTGGTGGCATCCATATTATACAATGTTAATATACATAGGTTATTTTATTCAATGATCACTCTACACTATCATGTTTGAGCTTACATGTGTACTTACACATGCATTTTATCCATGCTTTATACATTTTATAGGGTACTTTATATGCTATATACTTTTTTTTTTGATAACATATTAGATCCAACGGCCACTATTACATATTTATTTTGGTTGCTTATGATTTTCATTTAAACACTTCCTTGAGTGTTTTACCTTGCTACTGTCTTGCTTTTTTGAGTATTTGAATATGTTATGCTTTATGTGGCTCATGTGCCTATGATTGCCTTCTTGGATATTTGAATATGTCATTGCATTCTTGGACATTTGAATATGTCATTCCTTCCTTTTATGTATAGATTAATAAGTCATGTACATTTGATTTTGTGGCATTTAAATATGCCCCTTGTTTACAGTCTCCTTGAACCATTATCTTTTGACTTGATTTTGAGTGCTCTTATGTGTGTGTGTTTATTTGATTATTGATCTTGTACTATTACTATCTACATTTTTCATATTTTTTATCATTCATCGTAGGCCTACATGTGATCACATTGATTTTATGTGCTTTAATGTTACATCTACCTAGACACATGTCCTTATATATGATATTGGGCTACATTCACATATTTTCAATTGTTTTACCTTTTTGAGGTGAATTAAATACCAGGTAATATCTTTCCCTCACCTAAAATGGGGGGCATATTAGTGGGGGCATGTCATGGTGACATGGATTCCACATATTTCATAATTTCCATATTATAGTGGGGGCATGCTTTGGAAGCATGTTATCCACACTCACACATTATATGGTACTTACACCAATTTATAGATTTAGTGAGGGCATGTCATATGGATATGGCTTCCACAAATTCATAGTTTTTAATTTAGTGGGGGAATTTTTTGGAAGCATGTCCTCCATATTCATTCAGTATGGGACTATAATTCATAGATTTAGTAGGGTCGTGATTTGGAAGCATGTTATCCACACCTACTTAATTTTTAACATCTCCATTTTATAGTGGGGGAATGTTTTGAAAACATGACCTCCACATTGGTACTTATATCAGTTTCAAATTTCTCATATATTGTGGGGGCATGCTTTAGAAGCATGCCCTACATGCTTACACAATTTTTTTAATTAGCCAAAGTACCTAATTATATGATTCTGATACACATTTATGGAAAAATTCTATACATGGTACCATTTTTAAACACATTTTAACATAATAAAAAATACAAGGTACATATGCTATGTAACATGTGCCTAATATTATAAAATCCAAATCAAATTTAGATTCTAAAACTATTGCATCTACTGATACCCAGTGGAATTTTATGGGCTTTAGTGAGCCAATATACTGCACTACTTGGTTCACCTTTTGGTATGGTTGGGGTGAATAAATAACTCAATATTTTTGAGTTTTTAGTTTGAACTTGATCATCCAAACTCACTAGATTAAAATTATCATTGAGTTGTATGATTGAGATAATCTCAACTGCTAGGTGGCAACTCACTTTTGCTCCAAAGTTGGTGGCATGTGCCTTCCAATACATACATACATACATACATAAATACATCTCCTTGGATATATGCACTTTAAATATCTATCTACATTTATCTTAATCTCATGCTTAGATCCTTAAAATGATACATTTTTACAAAAATAACTTGCCAATAGACAATGCAATTGCATCGATACACAGGTATAATCCTAAACCTTGCTATTTCAATTCAATATATTTCAAGTACTTTTCACCTAGATTATATGTAATGATTATACATTATAAAATTATCTTGGTTGTCTATCACTCACCAGTAAATCACTCAAACCTAGCTCCAACAAAAGACTCAAACTCAACTCAAGTAAAGACAAAGTGTGTATACACACCCAGGTATTTGTTCCTTTCCTTTAAACTAGCAATTTCATTACTAGATTAAAGGGGGGAGGAGAGAATGTAGATGATATTTTGTGATTATGTAGCACCTCAATCATGTACACTTTGTAAACTCATGACCTTGAATATTCCTATTAGTTCTACACATGCCTTGCTATTGCAAGACTCACATCTGCTCTAATTTATGCCCCGTAGCCTATCTAGTAGTCTGACCAAATTTATATTGATAACACAAACATCTTATCTTGACCAAGAAGCTTAAAATTTACTTATCTTACACTTATGTAAGTTTTGATCTCATTCATGCTATCCTTCTCCTTGAACACTAACGTCCTAGTTAGACACTAACATTGACATTATTGTCCCAACCTGACACAAGTGTCTAGTACTATAAAAGTCATCCAATTTGCAAATGAAACATATTACAATGGTAGGCCTAATTGATGTAATGTGATTTATCTCCTAATAGGATTGGTATAAAATTTAAATATAATATCAACCCTCATTCATTATTCACTTATGAAACCTAGTAATTAGACTAAAAGAGTATTCAAGTTACCAAAAAAAAATTTATTCTACCCTATTATAATATCAATCAAAGGAACAACCCAACTACAGTTTTAAAGTACTAAGCAAATAGTCATAAATTCATATTTTCCAAGTTAAAAGACATGTCACTATTGTACTTACTTTACATATTATATGATTCAACACAAGCCAACACATAGGAGAGAACTACATGAGTCTGAGGCCATCTTCTAGAGTATTAGCTATGTAGCCATCACCCTTTGATAATAGGGTCATTGTGGGTTAGTTAAAAATAATATACCCACTAACCCATTATCCCATGGTTACATTAAAGATGCAAAGCTAGGGTTTTTCCATTTCACTAGGAGTGATAGTTCATGACCTATATCTAAATACAATAGACAAAAGGCATTTCCAAATTCATAAGAATACTGGTGGTTACATCTTATTTCACTAAGTATTATATATAGAACACTATCATCGAGATCAAACACTAGCATCAACACAATAGTTATAGGATGACATAAGTGTCCATAGAACCAAAGGCATCAAATCCAAAATCTGACAATTGATAGAGTTTACTTATTGCCTCCTTCCCACTTTTACTAGATACGACACTGTATTAGCATCATAAACATCTAAGTAATCTATTCTATATCATTTATATATCTAGAATATATCTACTTTACATTAATAACCTATCCCAGCTTTATAAATTTAGCATATGGTATATTTGAGTTCAACACATTAATTACCCTATTGTAGATATGATATTCACACTTGAGCCCTATAATTTTTATATCCTTAACCCTAACCACTAAAAAAGGATCCATATCCAAATTAGGGTTTAAAACATAGTCTAAATAATAATTTCATCAACTAAATTGATTAAAATGGACCATGAAAAATCTCACCTTTTAACTTTTTTCAATATACCTCCTTCACATCCTATATAAACTCTTTTTCATATGTGGTATTTTTATATGTAGAGTATTATTTTATTAGAGGTATGTTTGGAGTTCCATTGTACATATTCAAGTCATAAATTGGATTATAAAGTTCTAAATTTAAATCATGTGTGGCAACAAAATACATATTTTCAATCATTGATATGATTCTCTCATTCTTAGTGTCTACCATTAGTTCTACATGTTTGGTAATTGGAATTATACTATTCTTGATTTCTCCCTCCAAAAATTATAAATAAAATTTATGAGGCTTTGATTCTACATGGATTTTTAGACCATTGACTTGAAGGGTGATACTCCCATATTTAGCAAATGAATTCTCTCTTTTACATTTTACACACCAAGAACTCTTTATCTTTTCAACATCATTATTGTCTTTTACAACATAAACCCACGGAAATAGTGTTTTCTATTTAGACTCATATGTTCTTTTTTGTTTATTTGATGCTTATTCCTCTTCCTAAATTTTTTCTCCTACTGATTTAGAGTTTTCTACATCTAGATGAACATCAAATGCTTCATTTTAGGAATGGAATTGTTGATTAAAATCTTGAAAAATACAAAATGAATTAGCAAGAGATAATTTTCTTTTATCTTTTTAGGATGATGAATGAAATTCATTTTCTCACAATTATAACTATTCAATAAAAAATTATAAAATAAATAAGTTCCCAAATTTATCAGAGTTGTGAAACCCTTTTAAAAATTCTAATAGAACCCTATAAAAATACAATCTTGTGAAAGTAAGCTTGCTAACATTTTCACTTAGATTACCTCTAGAAGTGTAAGTCTTAGAATCTTAAATTAAATAAAACTTAAATGCATAGACATATAAGATGCCGCTTCCATCTATAATTCAATAATATGGTCTCTTTCTTTTTCATTTTTTGTTTGAAATAAAAAGAACATATGACAAATAAATAATTCATTCTCAAATAAATAAGGATTTATAAAATCATGGACTAAAGAAAAAAATATTGTAAATAATAACTTACATGTTAATTTCCCAATGTTGATTAATATTATTGGTCATAACACAAATCTCTTCTCTAATACCCTTTCCTTTCTTCATGAACAAACAAAACCATTGTGACCTCTACACTAACCTACTCTCTTTAAACAATTTATTTTGAATGAAATAAATGCATGTGAGAGTGTCATAGTTCAAGTATAAACCCATCTATCTAGATCATGTCAACATGTACTCAATATTATTCATTCCATATTTTCAAGGAAAATAATTCTAAGTTTCTCTTGTATTACATAATTTATTTAAATATCATAGTGCATGTAACTTCCATCTTAAAATGAAAATATAAGTGAGAGAGTTACAGATTACATGAACTCAGGATGACAAAAAATAGTAAGATAAAATATATGAGACTTGAAACACCTCCCACATTTTTATCCATTGGCAATGCCTTCATAGAATGAGTGTGAAAAATAATGGAACCAAAGTGAAATTTATGGGTTTTCCTAATGGAAACTACCACAAATATTCAAGTGTGGAGTGGGGAGTTATCTAATTATTTTAAGTGATGTTCATGCATATCTATTGCATTGAATTACATGTTTATTTTGATTTTAGAAAAGACCAAAAAAATATTAGGTCATTGACTCGCCTCACACTTGACATAAGCCCAACTAATAAAACCATCAAATTACTAGCTATTAGTTAGACTAAAATTTTATAGGAATAGGCTAGACTTGACCTCATCCTTGCCCTTGATTGACTACTAACACACATGTCACCATGCATTAAACGTACTTAAAAATTCATATGAGATTTCTTTTAGTGTTCACATACATGAATGATAAAAAATATATTTTTAAATCCTAAATCCAACTATCATCATCATCACCAATAAATCAACAATCCTCAATCCCTAATATTTTATCAATTTGCTAGAAACTATAAGTGTTTGATGGCTATTTAATTTAATATCCCTTCTTTTGACATTTAATAAAAAAATTAACACTTCAATTTTGACATTTAAAATATGGTTTTACTTCTTTTGTTTACAACCTATTTTTCATATATACTTTTGAGATGAGTTAGAAACCCTTGGATGCATTGTGATGTGATAAATTTTGATCATTGGATCCTAGGTGATAATTAAAGTGGTTACCATATATCATATGAATGAACATTTTAGTGTTGTCAATGTGATCTAAGCATGCTTTCTACTTTCATGTGTAGATCATAAAATTAAACCTTTATTGTGACTCCAATCTTTTCAAGTATTTGAGAGGGTAATTATAACAAATTATATGAAGTGAAAGTTTTCAAGATTTTAAAATTTGAGTTTGTAATAAAATTAATACTAGTTTTATTTAATTTTAAATAAAAAATTGCATACATAAATGTTGTAAAATTTTCAAATTTATATGTCTATATTGCAAATAATAATTTGCTACAAGTCACTCATTGATATGATTCTTTACAACTTGAAAAATGCAATGATTTTTACATCATGTGTAAAATAGGGTTTTCCCATTGTCCATAGATGTAAATGTAGCCAATGTGTTCTTACAATAAACTTTAACCCACCGATGAGATGTGGGTGAGTTGGTAAAGTGATTTGGTTGCTTCAAGAATCACCTAGGTTCAAATCTCAGTATGGTATTGGAGGTCATTGGTGTTTGTTCATTGGTATTCTTGGGATGGATGTGGTCATTGTTGGTAAATTTGGTACTGGTGATAAGATGATCACTTGGGGATCTAGTCTCTTTATTATGTCCTAGACTAGTTGGAGCTTTGATCAAAAGCAAAGTACCTATAAAAAAAAACAACTTTAACCCAACCTAATTTATACCTTCCAATTACTATAAATGCATTGGTTGTGTAAGTCTAGTATCTAATTATTGGAAAGATGGGATTTTTTATAAATAAGAGCTTATTTTATATCATCATATTCCACATACCATGATAATAATCCTCCTCCAAATTAGTACTACTACATGTCTCTTCTACCACCAATCCACATGCCATCACCATTTCCCAAGCCTCCTATTGTAGTGAAGTCACCACCTCTCCTTACTATTCCTATTTCAAATCTTATATTTCCTCATGATTCCATTTATAAATCCTCTCATCCACTTATTATTAGTATTTATCCTCTTAAACCAACTCTAACCTCTCCTCCATATCATCCTACACCAATTTACACTCCACCCAAATTATCATCTCCTCTTCCTCCACCAGTTTATACCCCTCCCAAAACATCTCCTCCTCCCCACCATGAAAAGCCACCAAATACACCACCATAAAAAAATAAATCCCACCTCTTCAAAAGGTGGAATTGAATCCCACTCACCCTTTGGTTGTAATTACTTCCCTTCCAAAAGTAGTGCCTCTGCATCAACCTACCTTTTTGGTTAACTATTTTTAAATTTTTAATAGCTTGGGCAACTACCACTTACCCTCTTTGTTTACTTATTGTAGGATGTTAATTTATGGTTTGGATGTTACAAAAGAAATAGGTAAAATATTGAGACAATATAATACATTAAATAATAAAATAAGGTATTTAGCTCTATCACAATTTATAAGCACATGTGCAAAAGGACCTCAGTCATAGGATTTTTTGAATCCTGCACTAATAATGCTACATATAATTATATAATAAAAAATTATCATTATTTATAATAACCTAGGGCTTGTTGTATGTTTAATATTATTTTTTAAATCTTAGATATAAATAATTTAATATTATAGTATTCAATCTATCTAATAAATCAATTAATCTGAATATTTATGTACCTAATTTATTTAACCTATTTGTATAAGATTTAATGTGATATGATAATTTTATAGAGCTATTAGTCCATGCTAAGGTAGGGTACTAATAGTTTCACTTGGGAAAATAACAATCATTTATTTTAAAATGCATATAATTTTAACAATTATAATTTTTTTTAATATGTTCTTATATAAATATTGGAATATTCCTAAGGGTGATATTTGAAAATATTCTCATGCTAATATTATAAAAATCAATTAATATGACAACTTGTATCATTATTAATTAGTGTATTCATATTTTTAATAACTATTTATATAATTAATTAGTTTTTATTGTGAATAATATTTAATTCAATGCATTCAAATAGAAAATTCAAAATTCTAAAACATTAATTAATTGTTGAGCATGCCAATTATTATCGTAAATGTTACTTAGGAAATATATTATCATAAATGCCTACTTATTTTCATAAATAAATTATTCCTTAAAGCACATTTTGGAAATTATATATATTTTTTCTAATACTAATATTGTAATTTTCAACTATACCATTAATACATAAAAATGTGTTATTTTTAAAATTATTTTGTAAAATTCTTCTTCTTCTTCTTTCTGAATCTTATTAATCATAACAATTTGAATCTCTATAATTATATTTGTTTCTCTATAATATAATAAAAATAATTCATTAATTTAAATTTTAAATTTCAACAATTATATGTTAATGAAATGAATTATTAAGTTATATTATAAAATTTTTAATGATAATAATATTACAAATTTTATTAATTAAATTATTTAAAATATCAATATATTCATATATTAATTTTCATAAGACAACATAATATCAATATAACACTTATTCTATATTCAATTACGAATAATTAATATCAATGATAGTTAACATTTATTGGCTATGATAAGATATTATTAATGTTTTACAACTTAATCACATGGTTTGGTAAAAAAACTATCATCTATTTAATACATGCCCACAAACATGATTTTATTAATTTTATTACATGCAATTCGATTTCA
This sequence comes from Torreya grandis, assembly GCA_037957365.1. Taxonomy (NCBI): domain Eukaryota; kingdom Viridiplantae; phylum Streptophyta; class Pinopsida; order Cupressales; family Taxaceae; genus Torreya; species Torreya grandis. Next base: position 2,905,702 of record JARHVA010001503.1, read on the forward strand.
AATATTTAGTGACAAGACTAGCCACATTATAATTCTTATACTTATGGACAAATACTCACCCATAAATAATTTTCAATTCAAATGTAGGGACTAGCTACTACACGGCCCTTGTTCAGCTTGTAATCAATAATAGTAAAAAAATCAATTATATTTTATTACATATAATATAAATTAGTATACTCTGTTCACATATTTTAATAATATTTTATTTTATCTTAAATTAATTGAAAAATTATATTACCTACCATTAAATAAAGAAATGAAAATAATAATATAATCATTTAAACTATTTTTTAAACATTAAATAATGATGTACCTAATGGACATTTAACATTATTTTTTATAAAAATAAGGATGAAGTTGAACAACCATGGATTTATTTATTTGTTCTATAATAGGGATATATAAAAAAGTATGCAAACTTACCTAGTCAAATGCTAATCAAGAAAGTTATTGATATTTTATTTTTGTAATATTAAATTTTATTTTTTGTAACTCATATGCATTGAAATCGATGTAAATGTGTTAAAATTATTTATTGCTCTGAATACATAATCAATTATTTATCATTTAAATCATGTTATACTACAAGCTACAAACAACCCATGGGAAATGTTTTAATAATATAATAAAATATAAATCAGGTTTGACAAATTAAACATTCATAGTAATTAAAAGGTTTATACATGAGCTAGAAAATAGTATGGGAAGGTGACCAGTAGTTGAGGGGGTCCAATGATTATGATTTTAGTTGGGACCCCTTTCCCTAGTCATGAATTATTAGGATTTATTTGATTATTTGCTATGGGTTATTTAGTTGTTGTAAAAGTTATGTAAACATTTTAGTGCTAGACCATCCATGTTTTGAATAATGAATATTAAAAATATGATTCTTTCTATAAAATTATGGGTCCCCTTATAAAATAGATGTGCACTCCATTTAAAAATTAAATGTACATCATATTCACCAAAATGAATATCAATTACAACAAAATGAATATCAATTTCATTAATACAAATATCAAGTCCAACCTAAAGTAGAACTTCAAAAAAATTACATCCTTTAATTATATTTTAAAGGTGTAAACATTTGAAAAACATTAATCCCAATAACTTTTTTGATCCCTTCAATTGTACTTTTGTACCTCTGAATGTAAGGTACACGAGAGAAAAGTCACAACATCTAGTCTACTTAAATTTAATCACATCCTATAAAATTAAAAATTCAAACATTTGGTTCCAACATATGACTCCACCAATCTCCATTCATTGGTGTCACCTACAAAATTGAGTGCAAATATGCATATAAGCCTCACCATTCATAGACAATTCAGAATTCAAATTATCTTCTATAAATCAAACAAAATTGTAGAAAGGACATATTTTAATTTGTAGAGAGAGTTTGATTAAAATAACCATAACAACCATGCAATAACCATAACAACCATGCAAAAATTTAAATAACCAAGAACGTTTGTTCATGGCATATAGGGTGGCATTATATTTCCATAGTAATGGAGAAAAACCCATCAAATCATGTGTAAAATGGTGGTGGATTCCATAGTAATGACCCACACATCTTCCATTCCAAGTTCAACCCAACATAAATGTGTCACATATATAAATAACATAACAGAGTGAATGGAAAACATGTAAACAATAACTATGTTAGTTAATTAACATAAAAATAAGTGTTTATTAAGATTTGAAAGAACTCCAAAAAAACCATCAAGTGATGACGACCTAAAAAAATTGAGGAACATAGAAGGCATACAAAAAAAACTTAAACAAAGAAGATA
>JARHVA010001503.1:2915000-3062500 GCA_037957365.1 Torreya grandis
ATTATTTAGTCTATACTAATAAATCATGACAAACAACTACTTCATGCAAGTAGAAATAATCACATGTGCGAACCATTTATTATGTATTCTAACATGTACTAGCTATTATGGTGTGTGTAGGGTTCTAGTTGGTTTCTCTCTCATTCTTTGACATCTCTAATTACATCACCCTCTCCAATGATGCTCTCCCTCCATCACGCTTTGAGAGATGAGTTTTTTTGCATCAACTTCACAATAGGTAAATAGTTAGATCATTATATTATGATATACATACATCATAAATTACCCTTGAAATACCAAATCAACATGTTTGTAATGTAAACACATACACTACAACTATCTCATAACAAAGTAAACATGTAACCTAAGTAATGTCTTACTATCCCATAATAACATATATCTTAAAGCTTAGTCAAAATTAACCAAATCTATATTTGTCAACTATAAATATCTATGGATAATCAAATAGTTTATTGGGAAAGGTAATCAGGATGTAACATGTTTTCCCCCTGAGCTAGTCATTGTCCTGGATGACTCTTATTTAAACATAAGTTTTAAATTAAAATCATCATTCAACAAAAATATAACATAGTATAATAATATCTAATCAAGCAATAAATATGAAATTCACCTATAGAACGCATCATAGTTCTCCCAAGTAGTGCTACTCTCAGAGTATTGGTCCCACAAGACCCTACTCTATGATATCTACCTATTATGTAAATAAGATTTTTGAGTGTCACTTACTCTATAGGGTTCTGTAATGACCACTCTAGAGTCTAAAACTAGAAAGACAAGCCAACATACTATAGGATAGACCACTTCTAATACCTTGAAGGATCCCACATACCTTAGTGAAAATTTCATTGACTTCCCTAAAAGCACATGAGATCATCAGTAAAACCAAAAAAAAAAGCCAAGGAGAGTTCCACAAAACCTTCCATCCCTTCTACACATCTCTCAAACTTAGAGAGTAGTTTTCTCATTCTGGATAAAAATATTTATGGAGCTTAGTGAGAATGATGTATATAAGTTAATACTATCACTAATTTGCATAGCTCATGATAAGTATAACATGTCAATACTGCCACTACTCCACAGAGATCTTAACAAGTATATCAATGAATAAGAAAAATAAATACTATATTTCCAATATAAAAAAAATTAAGGAATAAACATTCCATCATATACATGTGTATGGCCATAAGACTGAATTTGACAAGTTTGTCTATCAAATTTTAGATTTGACAAGTCCATATATTGGATCCAAATTTAGTAAATACCGAGTCAATGTGAGGCTAAGTAGGATCCACTCCTATCGCTTAGTACTCACATTCAGAATCCACTACTCTTTCGATAGGTATCCATGACCTAATGATCTTCAAAAAGTGCACAAGGTTTAATGAATCACAATTTTATACTAACAAATCATAGAAAATAATACTATATGCTAAATAATTATAGATGTATTAACATACATACAAGATAAATCATACAATCATTTTGTAATTATATTAAGTTGCCACTATCCAAACATAACTCATATTATATTTCACAGCTTAATCTATAGTGTTATATTCATAGTTAAGAGGAAATAATGTTAAAATTATCATAACATACAAAGGTTAAGGATCAAACCATCATTACAACCTTATAAAAAAATAAGTGAGACAATGTCTCCTTGCTTGCATGACTAACACACTATTAAGAACCTGTATGCTATAATATGCAAAATCAGACAAATACTAGAAAATATTGGTTATATTAAATATATGTTCCTTTTATGGAAGGAATAATTCTGAATCATGGGCCACTTTGAGGGAGATACCTTATTTGATCCATAATAAATTAAAAATAACTCTTCAATGCCCTATAACATCATATTCCCCTATACTTATACTATTTCTTACCTACCCCACTACATATTCTAATGCATGTGGGATTATTCCCTATACTATTATACCCCTCTAGGTACATTAAATTATATCCCAATTAAATATGTTTCACCCTCAAAATATGATAAAAAATAGGAGGACCAAATGAAATCCAAACCAAAAATAGGTTGAAGATGAGATGGAAGCTCTACCATGCATTCATTTCTACTTCCACTTCAACTATCTGTGTTTTGATAGGAACATGTACAATAATAAAGTGAACATAACCATTGAAATAGGAGGTGGATGTGCATAGATATGGATAAGTGGAATAACTATAACTAGAATCTAGCAGTGAGAGTCAAGCAATGAAAGTTGAAGATTAGCAATGATCACCTCAAATCTATAATAAAGGTGCAAAAAATAGTTGTCCTTGTGAACTAACTGAGGGTACATGTCATCCCCCTTAGCATTAATTTTTGAGGAAGGTAGAGCTTCAATTCCCTACTCTAGATTTATGATTGTCAGCTTGGACTCATCTAGGGTCTACTCAAGTATGGTGGTTGCCTAAATGGACTCATTGGAGGAGTGCCCGATCACTTATAGTGTTTATTCTATTACTTTTGTCATCTGAAACGACATTATTTTGAAACATTGCTAGTTGATGTAGTCTTTAGTGAGCTTGGATAAGCCCATAACTTCCATCATTATGTGAGCATTAAACATTTCAACCTCATGTTGAATTGTGTCTTTAATACCATTGATGAAGCAACATGGAAAGAAGGCATTAGAGAAGCCTATAGTCTAGTTAGCAAGTGCTTCAAATGCTTCTTGATATTCTCAGATGGTCCCTATTTGATGAAGCTGAGTCAAGGCCACAATAGAATTACCTCTAGATAAAATGTGATTCCCCATGATTAAAATCAAATATAAGTCATTTTCAACCAAAAATTCATCTGTACAATGATATAGGGTAAAACATAACTAGATAGACTCAACAAAAATGACTAAACTTGACTATAATAGACTCAACTACAATTGATGATGGTATTAAATTTTGATGATTTGACTAACCACTAAATCTAGTTAACACCTAATGACAAAATAATACGACCAATATTTTATTTTTTGATTTTTGATACTGACACATGAACATATACAAAAGACCAATTATTAAAGACCACATAGACTAAATCTAAAAAATTAAACCAACTAAATAATTTTAAGCCATGACATCTTAAATAATAATGACACAATATGATAAAATAAACATAATCTAAGGACATACATAAGAAACTTAAAAAATAATCTAAGCTAAATGAGGTTCCTAAATGCCATTATCATTGGTACCCTAACACAAGATCATTAATATAACTAGACAATGCTAAAATTATAACCCAAATTTTTTAGGACACTATCACTAACCTAAACCTAAAATGAATCTAGAAAAATAATGATGCATATGACATGAAACATGAATCTAAACTTAAAACAAAAATACCAAAATAAACCTAAACCAATAACACGAATTCAAAAACCATGAAGTTGATAAAATAGTGGCATCGAGAGATGAGGAATGAGTTGAGTGGTCAATGGTGAGAAGGGAACGTAAGAAGCTATTTGTCAGTAAATCCAAGGAGATGGTGTACAAAAGAGAGGATGTGGATATATATGATGCATAATCCATGGTTAATAACTTGCATGATGAGACTTGTATAAACTATGAAAAGTGAAGACCGCTAGATAGAGGAGCTTATAACTAATAGATGTCACTACTTGATGGGAGAAAAGTTTCTTGTCATAGAGAAGAGAGTCTACTATCATGGAGAGAAGTTTGATAGAGATCTTAGAATGTGTTGATAGAGACGTGCTAATATAGATCTGAGGAGAGTTCATTTTTTGGACTGCCAAATGTAGATAAGAGAAGATTTAGATGGAGCTCATGAAGGAGAAGCCACTTGAGGATGTAATGCAGGAAACACAACATGGAGATCATAGATGCAACCCTAGATGATAACATCTAAGATTTATAATGATTAAACTATTAATGCAAGCCTTGATGAGATTGATATGCTTAGCAATGACAAGATTTGCTTTTGATCCAAGCTGAGGCAAGGCATCATGTAGAGGGTGAGTTGATCGATAGAGATCAAGTGGCCTACTATTGTGATAGAAGCATTTAACTATAGATCAATTGGGTACTTGATGTTGTCTCATCATTGAATCAGAGGCCACATGAGTCCTTAAGAGATAATAGAACAACATGGAGAAAAGCATCAAAATGAAACAAGATCCATGTCGAGTCAAGCTCATAGGAGATCCACCAATGAAAAATGAAGAAACTTAATGCAACCCAAAAAATACTCATATTAGATATCCCTTACCTTGAATGCAAAAATTGAAACCCTTAAAACACAGTCAATACTGGATGTTAATAGTGAAAAGGACCATGATGCCAATCAAGAGTAATAAGCCATATAACCAACATGGAAAATAAATTACACATAGAATTTTATCATTGATGAACACATATAACTTGACCGTTTAACATGATAAGATGACATATGACTACAAACTATAAGATAAATTACTACAAACTATCTCCCGAGGTGGAGATCTCAAATTTGATTACAACAAAAAAAAAATTCTTGGAAAGTGCTCTGATACCAGTGTTAAGAACTTAATATGTAAAATTGGACAAATACTATTAAATACTAGCTATTTTAAATTTGTGTTCCTTTTGTGGAAGGAATAACTCTGAATCATGAGCCACTTTGAGGGGATACCTCTTTTGAGCTAGGTTTAATTAAAAATAACTCTTTGATGCCATATAACATCATATACACCTATACTTATACTATTTCTTACTATACCACTCTATATTCTAATGCATGTGGGATTATTCCCTATACTATTATAACTCTATGGGTACATTACACACACAATAAGTTAAAAATTTATCTTAACCCTTTTAAACTAACAAGATGTTTCACATATTCTATACGCTACTCACTCTTAATGAAGGTACATAAATATCTTTGCAAAATAACATGCTTCAAAAATAGAATAATATTAGCATTATCAAAGGTATATAATAACATAACCATTATAATCAACTAGAATTAATATAAATTCAAGGTTCCCTAGTCCTCATGGTCAAAGTTCATAACTTAGATAAAGTTGTGACTTTAAAAAGCCACAAGTCAAAAGTAGAGAGCTAATATCTCAAAAAAAAAATCCTAAATACCCTCACATGGTAAAAGAAAACACCACAACCCAAGTTATCAAAATCACTACATAATTACCAAATTTTTAAGAGTAGTATCATAACCTACTTTCAAAACTAGAAGGAAAATACTAATCCACATAAAAGCATTAATCTACCTAATTATACAACTTCTATCTCAATAAGAAGTAGAATACACTATCCAATGAACTCAAAGGAATATGATCCAAAACAATAAATTTCATAAACAAATTTCAACATCATGAAAATAAGAAACCTCTCAGGGGCTTATAATGATGTCAAAGGAAAGTGAGGGAGTGACAACTCACCTCTATGACTACTATGAGAGATGACACTTCTTCCTAATCCAAAAAAACATAAGGGGGTAATTATTAAACAAACTCCTAACACATAGGAATTCTTACCCAAGACATTTGCACTTTATTACAAGAAAATTCTCACCACATCTTGGTGGTGCCAATCTAAAAATTGTCTTATAGGATTTGTGCAAATAAGACACAAAACTAATGCACATATACTTAAGTGAGAATCATTCCATGTTTTTTTAAAACACTCACAACACAAAACATAAATGGTGAAGGTGACTCGATTACTAAGAAATATTTAATCATACTCAAGGCATTCAATCTAAAATATCAAGAATATGGTAGAGAAATCTTGTTCACAACACACGAACTATGTTATGTACTTACCTACCCAAATCTCATATAAAACCATCACTATTGAGAATCTTGATAGACTAACCATTTAACAAATCTAAGGGGGTACAATTGCTCCTAAGGTACACACTCAATGTCTCATACTTATAATAGTCACCAAACCATATAAGAGGATCTACCAAGTCTCAAAACTCCAATCATGGTGTAACATGGTTTTGCACTAAGGCATTACAACTCCAAAATACTAGTGCAATAATTCATGTCTCTCGGTTCACACTAGTTAATAAAAGAACATGAAAATGCTAATGGACTCATTAGGTCTTAGAGTTTGAGGCACTCTGATATCACATGCAATAACCCCGCTGGGAGCTAACTAGAAATACGTGAATTTTATTTTTTAATTAAACACATCTACTATAAATAGATTACACCATGAGAATATAAGTAGTGATCATTAAAAATACTCCAAGTATGATAACTGTAAATAAGCAAATGACATCTAATAGTCACTGATCACTATCAATATATGAAAATGCATCATAATACAATCATAGAAAGTAATTACAAATAGCCATCTACTGTTGGTATAATACACAACCACTAGGGTCAATCCACAATAAATAAGTAATTAAAATTCTTCATGATAATGTTTCCAATAATAGATACAATATAATATAATGTACATAAATAATATATATGTCTTCCCAAAACATGAGTTCCCTGAATTCTCTAGTATCTATGGTAATCTCAAGTGTCGTCTCAATAGTAGTACTATTATGGGGCGGGGCGGGGGGGGGGGGGGGGGGGGGGGGGGGGGGGGAAGCATCATCCAAGCACTTTTATACATCAACCAAAAACCAATGATACCTCACACTAATCTCATCAGGGAATGGTCCTCTCTTCATGAATGAGTAGATAATGATGGCATAGGAATCTAGAGAGATAAACAAGTACTCGTGTGTTGTATGATTTATAAAACCAAGCATGCAATGTATCATAGAAAACCTGTTCTATTACAAGATATCACACACGCATGTAAATAATACTCATTAAATGATAATGTCTAACTAAACATACTTTGGTCAATATTTTAAAAATAATAAATAATAGTGATTTATTTATCAATCAAATTCATAGACACCACTTGATCAGATTGCCTTCATCTAGCATTATGATGCTAGTAAACTAGTGAAGTCCTTCTAACTCCTTACTCAATATCACTAATGTGAGATTGGTCAAACATAATTCAACCATAAGATTCATACAATTTACATCCTACTAGAAATCATATCACATAACATGTTAAACATAAGAGTAATCAAATCATACATTTATCTCATCAAACATTTGAATGAATCTTACGTTATTATCTATCCCATACTAGAAATAAAAACTAAAATTTATACCACCCAGGTAAAATACACATTTAACTGTAGATTTCAACTACAAAAATTAGTTTCTAAACACACTACACCTTATGATAACCCATATTACCATAGTCTATTATTCTAATACATAACTACTAATTTTATACAATCAATCATATAAAGTAGTCTTAAATACATGGAAATATAATCTTCTTTTCAAGCAACTAGATATAACAAAATAAGTCACAATTTTCATGAAACACATAATATTTTATCTTAGCATTCATTACACTCTCAAAGGTTATATGCACACATACATAAAGTCTTACTAACTATCATAAAATATGTTATTCATATTAATAACTGATGCATATACATTTAATTAGTCAAATGTAGGTGTGAGTTTAGACATAAAAATTATAGCATGTACCACTTGGGTATAACATACATTTATACTATAGTACTATATGACTTCCCAAACTATCATAGTTCATTATTTATAATCACAACTACACAATTATGAGTAACTAGTCATGCAATTCTAAGAAACAAGTGACCCATCATCATACATAATAATCCATCAAGTATGGGTTTATACCACCTGGTTATACCCTATGTTTAAACTACATACTAATTAAACTTATAGGCACATATCATGCTCAACTATTATATTCTATATATATCTAAAAACTTAATCATATTAACACTCTCATAATATGTAATGCACACAAGTTTTCCAAACTATTTGAATATGTATTAGCAGCCATTTATAGCATAAGTCAAGGCTTTTATAAGATTTCGGCATTCATTACATCCATGAATCATCAATATATAAATTGAGTAATATAACCAATGGAGCTATCTATAACAATATTCCATTCTCAATGTTTTATTGTTAGTTCTCAACTAGGACAAAAATAACATTAATTTTATATGCACCATATAAGTCATTCACAAAGTTATTTTATGTGCTTATACTCTACATAGTCTATGCATTTCATCTTTATATGCTACTATAGATTTGACCTTGTCGACATGTTTGTATAACACTACTGTGCTATAAATATACTACTTGGTCTCTATTAGCATTCAAATCATAGCCTTAATATAGATTTAGCCTCCTCATGCCTTCCATATATATATATATATATATGCATGTATGTATACATGTATATTTTTTCACAGTTAAAATGTCAACATATATACTTAGACCATGCAATTATATAAAAAAATATATATAACATTAGTCAATCAATAATATAGAGACAATGTAACAAATTTACAACATGAATGTTTAACATCGCTACTATTTATACCAATATTGGTGATATCCATATTAATAAGCTATATAATATTGTTCATCTTGAACTTAAGCGCTATCATCAAATGACTAAGTTTTGAGAGATATATAAAAGATATGTAATCACAGCTTAGTTTACAGGTTGATTATATTCTTAACTCATCAATGGTCTATCACACACACACACACACACACATTACTCCTCAACAACTAATGTGAACATATAAAAATATAATGTAATATTAAGATCCACGACTATATATTACCCATCTTGATCTATGGCCAAACTATGATCAAATCACTTCATGTTTCATAAAACCACATATAACATATAATATGATATATAACCCTTAGAATATTTAATACCACAAGTAACACTTTGAAAATACCATATAGAATATGTTGTAATGAAGGTTAATCTCCCAAATTGACTATATAGTAAAAGTATATTTATAATTATAAATAATATTAATTTGATTATTAATGGATATCAAATTAGTTACCTAATATGTCTAAGGGGATATCAAAGTGGGTCAAAATTATAATATCGATAATCTTGTATCAACACTGATCCATTATCAGCTTTATATTGGATCAATGACATAGCTAGTTATCTATATATTTGGGGAATTTTATGTATTTCTAATTATTTTTATTTATGATATACACATATGTACGATGATACAGAGTATTTACTATGTGTATCCCAAATATGTACATGTCAATTTTTATGTATTGAGGATAAGTTACGCATTATTAAAATATATAATACATATTACTATGTATTTGGGAGATCTTAGGCATTTCCCATTATCTTTAAGAATATTACAATTATCTTAATTTTTTACAATGAGCTAACTATCTAATTATGCTCAATACATCATGTCCATCTATGATCAAATTGTTATAAAAGTCATGTTAATGAACAAACTTATCTTATAATTTGTGAACATAATATACAACGACACCATATATACATAGTGCAAAAAGCATACTATTGCATTGAAACGACCTCTTGTAGAGACACCATCTAACTTAGTTATATTAAAATTAACAATATTTATACTATTTTTCCAGATTGTAATCTCCCAAATGGGGTGTCACTCCCAAGTAACTCACTATTTTACCTCAACATTGTAGAATATGTAACTAACTGTAATTATGTGGCTCTATGTTTGTAAAATTAGGCCAATATAAATCTATTTATGTAAGATAGTGATCTAGTACAAAATAAATGATTTGGTTTATATAAAATAGATAAATATATATAAATAACGTGTTAACTGCCTATTTGTTACCAAACAATGATTTATAATTTATCTATTTAAATCTATATAAATACACAAGTTTTTGCAACATGTATATGCATGGCATTAATAAAATATGGTTCACTATATAAAACTTGTTTGAAATCACCTATTATATAACTAGATTGAAGATTGATCATTTGAATGACTAGATTATAGACTAGTATGAATCACCCTATGCTGCAAGTCAACAAATACCATTTGTTAAGGAGTCGACTTGGGAAGCATGATACACTCCTAGATATATGTTATATGTTTTGATATTATCTAGCTCAAACAAGTCATTTTATCACTGATATTTTATAAACACAAATATATATACTTATTTGTTTTAGTTTCATTATCTATACAGGGAAGATGGGAGTAGGTTGACACCTAAGTAAGGCTGGCAAAGGTTTGCATTAAACTAATTTTACTTGGGACTCTTAAAGGTATATTCTTTTCCAAACTAATTCCATGTCAGATAGTTTTCTAAAGCAAATACATAAATGTTAAGGTTTTATCATGGTTAAAACACCTACCTAGCAGCCTGTTTGTTTGTCTTTGCTTCCTCTCAATCTACAACAATGCCTCTTCACTTTTGTGAATCCTTTGAGTGCCATGCCTTTTCTTCACCTCCTCTCCATTATCCTCTTCACTAATATTCTCCATATAATGATAAGGGCATAGTAGTTTTTTAAAAATATATTTCTTTTTTTATTTCCTTTTTTTTTCATTATTTAATGTATTTTCTTCCTTTTTAGTTTTCTTTCTTTTCCATTTTTTATTTGAAAATGAAAATTTTATTGATTAATTATAAAAATACGTAACTTACTAATTTAATTGGCATACCCAAATGCCATAAAAATTTAATGTTATCCTCATAAATTAATAATCTAAATATGCAAACCATGTTTTCTACTAGCATTTAATGATCAAACATGCTAATCATGCAAAATAAGTTCAACTAAACTATTTAGACTATACTGTAAAATCATGACAAATAACTATTTCATGCAAGAAAAAATAATCACACGTGAAAACTATTTATTATACATTCTATCATGTGTTATCTACTATGGTTTGTGCAAAGTTCTAGTCAGTTTCTCTATCATCCTCTGACATATCGATCTACGTCACCCTCTCTAATGATGTTCTCCCTCCATCATGCTCTGAGAGATGAGTTCTCCTACATCAACCTCACAATAAACAAGTAGTTAGATAATTATATCATGATATACATAAATCATAAATTATAACTGAAATAATAAATTAACATATTTGTAATGTAAATATATACACTATAACTAGCTCATAGCAATGTAAACATGTAATCTAAGCAATTTCTTACTATCCCATATATATATATATATATATATATATATATATATATATATATATATATATATATATATATATATATATATATATATATATATATATGGAGGATACACTTATATTTTTAGATATTTCCATGAATTCCTGAGAGCCTTCATTCCATATGAGTACCAAATATGTTTAGCTTTATTTAGTTATGAGGCACTTTAATTTTAACACATAACACTCAAATTGAACTCTTTATGCATGTTAATAATTCTAAGACTATCAGCTCAGACTTTGAGATAATAAGTTACCAAAACTATAAGAAAATATATCTCTAGATAATATAATTTAGATCCATTAATTAATATATATTTTATTGGTTCCAACTGATATTGCCTTCAAATACCAAAATAATTACTTTTTATTAACATTTTCTATGGTTTTATTTAAAAATATTTTACAAATACATTTAACTCTCTTTATATTATTCTCTTTGATATCATTCACCAATATTAACCTCTTATAAGCATTAGTATCTAAATTAAATCAAATTAAAATAACATACATATCTTAGATAAATCTATGTAAAATGCATCGAGAGATATCATTCTCGAGACTCCTATTATATTTATGTCACAAATTTAATATGATATACGTGCCTTGAGAATGATATCTCTTGACATATTTTACATATATTTATCTAATATATGTATGTTAGTTATTAAAAATAATAACATATATTATAAAACTATGTAAAAGATGTTTTTCCATCACATTTATTCTCTATCTAGTCTCAAATTTAATTTTAAAAAAATAGCCACACAATTGATACACTGATAACTATAACACATTACTTATTAAACTCATGAAAGCAATAGTTTAAAATTAGAGTTGGATGTGGCATTGGTATTGTTCAACTAACTTGGTAGACTTATTAGGGAACTAAATTTGAGAGTTATATAATTATTTTGTATTATTTAATCATAAAACATTACTAATTTTAAATCCCTTTTTTTAAAATAATTACATTCTTATTCTTATTCTTGAAATAATGTTGAAATGACCTTTTTATTAAAAACATTATGTCTACATCCCATTATTTGAACTGACCAATCTCCCAACTACCCATGTACCCAAACCCCCTGCCCCAAAAAAAATAAAAAAATAAAAAAAACCACATCCACATGAATTGAAACGCACAATATAATAGTGTGGTACAAATAATTCAAACAACAAATGCACACTGAAAGTCACTACCTAGATGGAATTTTTATGGTGGATCAAATTAGCATGCCAAGGAAACTATGAATTACTTCAACTAGTCAAAAACTTGCAGAGAACCCAATTCTCAATTTTAGGCCCACCTAAAAGGATTAGAATGGGCTAGATTCATATGACCACCTGCTTAATAAAATTGGCAATTCACTATTTATGGTTCTCACCACATCTTTCATTTCATTTCACCTCAGTGATTGTGTGCTCATTTAGTGTAATAAATACATAAGAGGGAAAAAAATTGTGCACTTTAACCATAATTTCATTTATGTTATGATATTTTACGTTTTCCTAAAATTGGTTGAATACATTCTTTACTATATATTTTCAGGTGTGATTCCATTTATAAATGTATTTCCAACAAATTTATAAAGAAGAGATAATTTATCTGTTGCTAATAATAATGGAGAATGAATAATGGTTGGAAGAGGATGGACATTGTAGGCACGATAGATGGAGATAGGTGAGGCAGATGATGAATAATCATTGAAATAAAGAATAAAATAAAATAAAAATGTAATAAAAATAAATTATAGAAAGAATAAATTAATGCACCAATTGCATACAACTTTCACACTTGTTAGATGGCAAAGAGATCTACAAGACCTCTATAAATTCTATCAAAGTTGCTACTTATGGTACAGGTTTGAATTAGTTGTCAAGGGAACCTCATTAAATGACCAAAGTGTCAACTTGTTTATTACCTCATGGTGTATGGTTCCTCCTTCAAACATAATATATAAGATGTATTGTAAAAATTAATTATATTTTTTTTGTATATATAAGTATGGTATTTATCTATGAGTAGAATAATAATCTCAATCTCAAACATAATGTATATGTTGTATTGTAAAAATCAATTTTATTTATTTTTATCTATAAGTGTTTTATTTCTATATGGGTAGAATAATAATGTCTGCTTATTTTTTTAAAAATAGGAAGAATTATAAAATGACAGCCTAATAGATGTAAAATTTAAATTTAAATTTACAAGTTAACACACTCACTTCATTATATCCCACTACCACTTCTTAAAATGTCATTGTAGAATGTTATCGACATAATTAAACAAAATAATAGAAGATGAAATTATAAGTTTTTAGATGGTTTGGTTTTTCATTTGAGCATGGCTACTAAATTATAGTATTTAGTGTTCTCCTACTTTCCTTGGATTATATCATTTGAGATTGAATTTTAAAATATATACATTATTTATATACACTGGCCACTATAGTTTTGATCTATAGTACTTTTATCGATCAATTTAACAATTTCTAGCCATTAATACATAAAGTAGAACTTAATTTAGTAATCACCCCATTTAAATGGTGCATCTAATAATCTTGAAACTGCAAGGGGAATTAAGAATTATGATGCATGGTTTTCTCAAGAAATATGATGTTAAAACTAGTCAATTTTCTTCACCATGTGAGTCACATTCAAGCCCACTTTTTCTACATGGTCCCATGCTCAAGTACAAACTCTGAGCTTGATCTGATTGAGCTCTTCATTGAAGATTTTATCTAGGCCCAACCAACTAATAAAACTAATGGTAGCAGCATAACATAATAATAATAAATTAAAATAAAACACTTACAACATAGACAAGCAAAAAATATGAAATAATACTCTATATTATTTTTGATATATCTATTATAGTTTCAAGACATAAAATAAAAAAAGATGCAACTAATTAATATAGGACGTAACTTCTAAATATAGGACTCAACGTTTAACACAAAAAAATTCACATCATTTCATGCAGAGCTTTTCTAAATAGAAAATTATTCATGCAAACATACAATTAAAAGGAGTCAACTAAAAATAAATCCAATCCAAACTAAAAATAGTGGTGAATTACAAGTCGATGAGGCATCATGCATCACTTATCAACATACTCCCTCTTGATGTTGAGAGGGCTCACAATCTGATCTCTGAGTGTCAAAAATTGATCCATTTCAACTCCCTTAGTGAAAAAATCTGCCAACTATTCTTTAATGATGATGTATTTCAATTCTACTACCTTCTTCTACACCAAATCTTAGATAAAATGATGCTTTAGATCAAAATGTTTTGTCCTACTTTGATCGACTAGATTCTTGGCCAATTTGATGGCACTAATATTATCACAAAAAATCATTATAGGTTGAATTTGTATCTCTCCAATTTCTTCAACAAGTTTTCTAAGCCATAATGTTTGTGTACCTGCTAACGTGACTGCAACATACTCTACTTCTATAGAAGAAAGGGCAACTATACTTTATTTTTTTGAGCTCCAAGAAATCAAACCAGAACCAAAAGAAAAATAATTACCAAATGTAGACTTTCAGTCATCCAAACTACCTCCCTAATTAGAATCAGAAAAACCAACAAGATTGAACCTTTTAGAAGTGTAGCAATGAATACCAAAATATAGAGTGCCTCCCACATACCTCAAAATTATCTTGGTTGCCTTCATATGTATTTTAGATGGCTTTGTCATGTACTTTGAAATAAGTGAAACTAAATAAGCAATATCATGTCTTGTGTTAGTTAAAAACATCAAGCTTTCAATAGTGCTCCTATAAGCTATCTCATCAACTATTTCAGCACCATCATCTCTACACAACACAACTTCATAACCAACTAGAGTGGAGACTAGTTTACAATCAACCATATCAAATTTCTTTAACATATCTTTGGCATACTTTTTTTGACAAATAAAAATTTCATTCTTACTTTGATAAACCTCCATTCCTAGAAAATATTTCATAAGACCTAAATATTTCATCTCAAATTCATTCATCATAACAACTTTGAATTCATCCTTCATCTTAGAATTGCTACCCATATACAACAAATCATCAACATACAAACTTACTTTAAGAATATAATTACCTTCTTGTTTATAGTAAAGGTTAGGTTCACTCTTACGTAGTTGAAAGTCATTCTCCTGAAAATATCCATCAATCCTAGCATACCAAGCTTGTGGTGTTTTATTGAGGCCATACAAAGCCTTCTTCAACTTGTAGACATGATTTTATTTTCCTTGCACTTCAAAACGTTGTGGTCATTCCACATATACTTCTTTGAAGTACCCATTCAAGAAGACACTTTTCACGTCCATATGATGGATGCTCTAGTTATTTTGATCTGCTAATGAAATGAACATTCTAATGGTCTCTGGTCTTGATAATAGTGCAAATGTCTTTTCATAATCAATGCCATACTTTTATGTGAAGCCTTTAGCAACTAAGATTAGCTTATGCCTTTCAACACTTTTGCCACTATTATACTTAGTCTTGTAGACCCACTAGGTACCAATCTTCTTCTTGTCATGAGAAAGCTTTGTAAGCTCCCAAGTGTCATTCATGTGGATAGAATCCATCTCTTCTTGCATTGCTTGCATCCAAACCTAAATAGTACATGCATCTTCAAAACATGATGGTTCAAAATCAGCGTTGGTAAGTAAAGCAAAATTTAGTGTCTCACCTCTTAGATTTTCTTCATATGCTTGATTTGTACTCCTTTGATAGATGTCACTCAATCTTCCTACCTTCCTTATAGAACAAGGACTTGAATTTGGACTTACACTTGGAATTGAATAACTAGATGAGGGGCTACATGGTGGATTTGTAGAACTTGGAACATAAATATTAGTGGGTTGACCATGATCAATATCATCAATAATAACATCATTCAAAACAGATTTTGACTTTTCCATATGGCCTTTTTGATGACCATAAACTCCCCCTTCATCAAAAATCACATATTGACACAATAAGCATATTAGTGAGAGGATTATATAACTTGTAAGCCTTACTTTACTCACTATATCCAAAAAAAATACATGAACCACTTTTGGGATCTAACTTCTGTCTCTTTGATCAAGAAAATGAACATAGGCTAAACAACCAAAAACTTTGAAATAATTAACATTTGGATTTTTATCATACCAGACTTCATACGGAGTCATCCTGTCAAGTGTACTAGTGGGACTCCGATTGAGAATATATACTATTGTAGCAACTGCATTTCCCCAAAAAGAATTTCTTAATCCCTTTGTTTGTAGCATGCTCTGTGCCATCTCCACCACTATACAATTCTTCCTTTCAGTTACACCATTTTTTTGAGGTGTGTAGGTAGTGGTGATTTTTCTTCTAATGCCATGCATATCAAAATAACCTTGAAAGGCTTTTGAATAAAATTCTCCTCCATGATCAGTCCTCAAACATTTGATACTACACCTTTTTTCATTTTCCACAAGGGCTCTAAACCTCATGAATGTCTCAAGAGCTTCACCTTTGGTATTCAAAAAATAAACCCAACACTATCATGAGTAATCATCAATAAAAATAATGAAATATGAAGACTTACCCAAAAGCTTTGTCTGTATAAGACCAAAAATGTCTGAATGAACTAACTGAAGTGGATGATGGTCCCTTCAAATATTGCCTTTTATAAATTTCTCTCTTGCATGTTTTCCTTTAACACATCCTTCACAAACTTCCTTGTGCTCTTTAACCTTGGCAAACCAGAAACTAATGCATTTGATGTTAGAATCTTCAAACTATAAAAATTTAAACGCCCATACCTGAGATGCCACAACCAACTTGTATCCTCATATGCCATATTGGAAAGGTTGATGTTATGTTCACCAAAATTCAATGGGAGCATCCTATTCTTTGTCATAGGCACAACTATAACAACCCTATTTCCTTGATTCTTATCATAAATTATACATTGCTGATTTGCAAATACAACTTTATAATTCTTCTCACGCAATTGTCCAACCCACAACAAATTATGCTTTAATTGTGGAGTCTAATAAATTTATTTAACACTCTTGATACCTTCTTTTGTATGGACTTCCACAGCTCCTTTTGCAACAACCTCCAATGATTTGTCATCACCAAGCTGGATCATGGATTTGAAATTTTCATCCATTATTGAAAATAACTTCTCATTTCTTGACATATGGTTAAAACATACATAATCTAAATACCAAACATCTTTACTATTATTTTCAGCTTTAGCATAGGATAAAAATGAATGATCTAGAGGGTTCTCATCACTTTCTTGAGCATAATGAACATTTTTACCTTATTTTAATTTGCAATCCCTTTCAAAGTGGCCATCCCTGTTACAATGGTAACGTTGGACATTTCTTTTATCAAATCAACCTTTACCTCTTCCTTGTGAAACACCTCTGCCTCTATTTCCTCTTGAGTAATTCTGATTTTGAACTCTACCTTGGCCTTGATTGCTTTTGGTGTTACTATTGGCATCTTCATTCTTTGTGATTTGTATATTGGAGGAAAAAACTTTCTCATCACTATCTCTAATTGAATCTCTCAATATTTCTTCATGAGACATCAAAGATCCAACTAGGTGATCAAATTGAAGGGTAGACAAATTCTTGCTTTCTTCTATGATTATGGCAACATGGTTCCACCTTGGTGTGAGAGTCCTCGACACCTTTTTTATCACAATCTCATTGTTCACAAATTCACCAAGTGTAGCCATCTTACTGACCACATCTTTTACTCTGATACAATAGGTACTCACACTTTTAGCTTATTGCATCTTCAAATTCTCGAATTCTTTTTTCAATGTCTGTAACTTGACAACTTTGACTTGATCACTACCTTGGTGAGCTTCTTTTAGAGTCTTCTAGACATCCTCAGCTGTCTTTGCTCCTACAATTATTATAAATAGGCTCTTATCTAGAGCTATTTGAATATGAAACAAGGCTTGAGCATTCTTCTTCTTAGCCTTCTTCTTAGTTGTTTTATCATTGGTTGTGATGGCATTCCAATCAACTGGCTTTGCATTACTTGATTGAACAATCTCCCATAAATCTTTTCCTATCCAAAAAGTCATCATTTTGATGCACCAATAATCATACTCATTTCCATCAAATTCTTGAATGGGTAAGGAGTTAGAATTCGACATGATAAACTTCTATGGAAATTCCAACCACTAAATCTTTAACCCAAAAGAAAATACCTTCTTTGATACCAAATGAAATTTTTATCCAAGCCCAACCAGCTGATAAACCAATTATACTAGCATAACAAAATAATAGTAAACTAAAACAAAACACTCACAACATAACCAAACCAAAAATATGCAATAATACTCAGTATTATTTCTAATATATTTGTTAGAGTTTCAAGACATTAAAAAAAAAAAAGCAACTAATTAATATAGGACACAACTTCTAAATATAGGACTCAACCTCTAAAACATAACAATTCACGAC
Organism: Torreya grandis; assembly: GCA_037957365.1. Classification (NCBI taxonomy): domain Eukaryota; kingdom Viridiplantae; phylum Streptophyta; class Pinopsida; order Cupressales; family Taxaceae; genus Torreya; species Torreya grandis. The sequence goes on from JARHVA010001503.1 coordinate 2,933,576, forward strand.
ATTTCATATAAAGCTTTTCTAAATAGAAAACTATTCATGCAAACATACAATTAAAAAGAGTTAACTAAAAATAAATTCAATGCAAACTCAAATAGCGGTGAATTGCATGTCGGTGAGGCATCATGCATCACTTACAAGTTTTTAGATGGTTTGGTTTTTCATTTGAACATGGCCGCTAAATTATAGTAGTTAGTGTTTTCATGCTTTCCTTGGATTATATCATGTGAGATTGACTTTTAAAATATATACATTATTTATATACACTATAGTTTTGAGCTATGGTACTTTTATCGATGGATTTAACAATTTCTAGCCATTAATACGTAAAGTAGACTTAATTTGCAATCACCTCGTTTAAACGGTACATCTAATAAGCTTGAAAATGTAAGGGGAATTACGAATTATGAATGCAAGGGGAATTACGAATTATGACGCAAGGTATTCTACAGAAATATGACGCCAAAACCAATCAATTTTCTCCACCGTGCGAGTCACATTCAAGCCCACGTTTTTCTACACGGCCCCATGCTCAATGACAGACTCTCAGCTCGATCCGATTGAGGTCCTCAAGGAGGCACGACTTTTCTGGCGATAGCATGCCCTGTTGCGGGTGCAACCTTCTTTGCACCTACACCTCACAATTTCCCTCGAAGACTTATACCCGTGACTTTTCTTCATCTCATTCATCCTTAAAACTATTTTTAAGTTCATCTGCAAAACTCAGCTTTAATATACTCATCTTGCGTTAGAGGCCTTGGAGATAATTGCAGCACGGTCTTCTCTGTTACAGTAAGATCAAGATGAGGTGCCATTCTTACTTTTCTATTATTCTTTTTCTCTTTCTAATGAATTTTTCTTCGGTGGTATCTGAGTATAGATGGTATACCTGCAATAGTGCCTCAAATTACACAGAGGGCAGCACATATTCCAGTAATCTGAATCATGTTATCACTGATCTGTTTCTTAATACACCTAAAAGTTTAGGGTTTAATACTTCTTCCCGTGGCCAAACACCCAACAAGGTCTATGGTCTTCTACAGTGTATTATAAATTTATCAGCAGAAAAGTGCTCCGAATGTTCGCGGGCAGCAAATGAAACCCTTGATGTATATTGCGGCAATAACATTGGTGGGCGAGTATGGATGGACTACTGCTTCTTGCGTTATGACAACTTTAATTTCATTTCAATGCTAAATACCGACACGACTCTGCTCGCCAACGTGAAGGAGGTTACAAGCAATACGCAGACGTTTAAGTCCACGACTTCCAGTCTTCTGTCCAATTTGTCTGATAAAGCGTACAACCCTGCAAATAAGTTTTTCGCCGTAGGATCGGCCAACTACTCTTCTCCCGATACGTTATACGGTCTCGTTCAATGTTTGAGAGACTTATCCATCAAGAATTGTAGAGAATGCTTGTTTACAGCAAGGCAAGAGTTGGAGAGATGTTGTTCGACGCAACAAGGAGCTCAGGCTCTGTTGGGAAGCTGCACAGTGAGATACGAGATATACCCATTTTTTTATTCTGCAGAGCCATCATCACCACCTCCAACAATTTCACCATCTTCCACACCTCCGTCCCCAGAAGCCCCTAGTCCTGCCAATGAAACGGACATGACTCTGGTCTTCAATACGAAGGAGGTTACAAGCAATACGAAGATCTACAAGTCCACAACCTCCAGTCTTCTGTCCAATTTGACTGATAAAGCTTACAACCCTGCAAATAAGCTGTTCGCCGTAGGATCGGCCAACTACTCTTCTTCCGATAGGGTATACGGTCTAGTTCGGTGTTGTAGACATTTATCCATCAAGGATTGCAAACAGTGTTTGGTTACAGCAAGGCAACAGTTGGAGAATTGTTGTTCTGTGAAACAAAGTGCTCAGGCTCTGTCAAGAAGCTGCGAAGTGACATACCAGATATACCCTATTTTGGATTCTGCAGAGCCATCATCACCACCTCCAACAACTTCACCATATTCCACATCTCCTTCCCCGGAAGCCCACAGTCCCGCTAATGCAACTTCCAAGACGAAATCAAATGGTACGTCTAGTTACTTAGTTTTATTATCTCAGTTTTTCTTCATTTATTCTCTTAAATACGTTGTTTGATAGATTTGGCTTTTGGTAGGAATGGAAGAATTGGAAATTTGTTGTTATACTAACCAAGGCTTCCAAACTCGGAACTACTACTAACCGAGGCTCCCGAACTCCGTTAGGAAGCTGCACTGTGCGATATGAGATATACCCCTTCTTCGATTATGATTCATCCCCTATAGTCCACACTCCTGCTTATCAATCTACCCCTTCCCCCTCCCTCCGGACATCAAGTAATCCCTCGTGACATCAAGTAATTTGGCACCATTCTATTCTATTTTTTATTTTTCTAATTTTGTAAACAATTTTTGGAATTATTATGCTGTTTTATATTCATTGGCAGAAATTGATTAAAAAAAACTGCTCCGTAAATAACAATTAAAATGCTTACCTACAGAAAAGTCATCAAGAAGATTACCCATCATATTGGGGATTATAGGTGGCGTGACACTGACCCTGGTTTGCTGTTCGTTGGCAATGCGAAGCAAAGTAAGATCTGCAGTTTCGAGCAAGTCAGCAACCCGAGTGCAGCAGAATGAAGGTGCTACATTCTAGTTTTATTTACTACTGTAATGTATAATTTTAGCTTCAGCATAACATATAAGCGTCCAAGTTTATATATTTCTCTTTGATATTATGAAGATGCCCCAGAAATCAAGCTGTTTAAGAACAAGCAAGTTGCCTTCAGCTTAAAAACTCTTATAGAAGCAACAGGAGATTTTAATGATAATAACAAGATTGGAGAGGGAGGCTTTGGCCCAGTATACAAGGTATGAGTGTAATCACTAGTGTATCCTAGATCGAAAATATAATCTGTTGGGTAGAGTAAAAAATATGTTACATAAAGCATTTCCTTTAAAACATGTGTGCTTGTTTTGATACTCAGGGAATGACGAGAGACGGAAAGGAGATAGCAGTGAAAAAGTTGTCTGCAAAATCTGCACAAGGTAAAAGAGAATTTATGAATGAAGTGGAGTTGGTGGCCAATATTCAACACAGAAACCTTGTGAGTCTGCTTGGATGTTGTGCCGAGGGAACCGAAAGGTTACTAGTCTATGAGTATTTGCCAAACAAAAGCCTCGACACCATTCTCTTTGGTGAGTCATTCTTGAATCCTTAATTTTCACTGGAATTAAAAGAAAAATGGAAGTTGACTGTAATTTATCATTGATTTTTCTTAAATGGGAACACAGTCCCAGAAAAACGCAGAAGGCTAGTATGGCAAAAGCGGTATGATATTATAATGGGAATTTCTCGTGGTCTTCTTTACCTTCACGAGGATTCAAAGCTGCGAATAATTCACAGAGACATTAAAGCAAACAACATTTTGCTTGACGAACGACTGAATCCTAAGATAGCTGACTTTGGCTTAGCGAGACTTTTCCCTGACAGTGAAACTGAAATCCAATCAAAAGTTGCAGGAACATAGTAAGAATACCCCGAACTTTACTTTTAGATTTGTTATACCCAAAAAAGTAAGTAGGGAACCCAACCTTGTATTTAAATAACAAAAACCCAATATGAACTTGAAATTAAATTGTATTGATGCTAATCAATCAATGAAAGGGTTTTTAATGTTGTGCAGTGGTTACATGGCTCCTGAATATGCAATGGGAGGGCAGTTGTCTGTAAAGGCCGACATTTATAGTTTTGGAGTCTTGATCCTTGAGATTGTGAGTGGAAGGAAAAATACCGATATAAATTTTTTGGGGGAAAAGAAGATCTTCAGCGTATTAGAATGGGTAAGAAATTTGATTTCTCATTTGCCAATTTGATTTGGTCATTTATTGAGGATGAGAGAATGAAAATTTATGTGATGCAGGCATGGAGACTATACAAAGGAGGACATGTTGTGAATATTGTTGATAGTGTACTGGTGGGAAATTACCCAGAAGAGCAAGCGATAAGATGCATCCACGTTGGACTTCTTTGTACACAGGCGGATCCAGAACTCCGCCCACTCATCTCTAATGTCGTTACAATGATATCCTCGGATTCCGTTCCGTTGCCAGACCCATCGAGACCTGCATTCGTAAGCATGACGAGTTGCAGCCCTAATATTAGTATCAACCCTACTGTTTCTTCTCGGAATGAAACCTCGATTAGTAATTTAGAACCACGGTAATTTTATCCTGGCTGTTGCGTGGGTTTTTGGTAGGCTTATAACTTGTAGGCAGGAGTAAATTTGAAATTATGAACTTTTTTCTGATGACGGTTGTATATTTAATATTTATCCCTTTTTAAATGTGAGTATAGTTTATAATAAAAATAAGAAATATTAAAATTAATTTTTTTTTTAAATTATAATTTATAAATTTTTTAGAAAGTTAATATAAAAAATTATATATTTAATATATATATTTTTTTATAATTGAAAAATTTATATGAATATTATTATGTAATTATTAAATTTTATTTTTATTTTTATTCAATTGTTTTTTAATATAATCATTAAATTTAATTTTTGCTTATAATTAATTTAAAAAATTGTTACTTTTCCTTTCCCTTTAATAATTAAAATGATGATTGTATATATATAAATATATTTTATTCAATATCCTATATTAACTTTTCGTATATATATATATATATATGCATGGGAGTTATTTATTCATTATAAACTTTAATATGTTAATACATGGGGGACATTCATAAACGAGCAATAATCTTGGCTATTTGGACATGTCTGTCCGAAAGTCCTTCCGAGGTTTTGGTGATATAGCGAAGAAATTTTGTGTGTTTCATTTACGAGTGGTTCGACTCTTCTGGATTTGTCCTTGAAAAATCGGACGTCATTCAGATATCCGAGATAACGTGATCCAAACCCTACATTTCCCACCTGGTTCTCCTCACCCAAAAATTTTGTGGCTTCTTCGAGTTCGTCGTAAGAGAAAATTGGCAGCATCCCTGTGTGACGCCCTGCTTTCTAACCTATGCCCTATAGCCTTGCTGTCTCCTGGTAATAATTACAGATTTCAACTTATCTATTCCCTTCCACGCATACAATTGCTGGAACAAAAAACTGATCGCAGCAGTAGATAGTAGACTGTAATTTAAGATCTATATATGCATTTTGAGCCGGATTGATGTTTCTAATTCTAAAAAATATCTCTCCACATATTTCATGAATGGCAGCAGTCCTCTCTGTCAATTTATTAATTTACTTTTTGTGAGTGATTGTAATAAATTTTAATAATTAATGCAGACAAAATGTTTTGACAAATTGCAGAGTTGAATTTCATATTGTTGGTCAAGAATCTTCAGCGGTATTTTATATTATTAATTATTAGAAAATGTATCGTACACTGCTCAAATTTTATTTTTATTTTAAAATGCTTTACTCCTCTATATTATTATGGTTTTGCACTCAGGTTATTTCTGATTCATGAAGACGTAATGTAATTTTTAAAGTATACCTTCTGATCCATACCACTTTCGTTCGTAAATGCTAAGTTCAGGTGCTATCTCGTTCTTTGGGTTTATTGTTGTGTACACCTTGAAAAAGGTTTTACTTAAAAGTATTTTTAAAGTAAAGATCTATTATATTTTTTATAGAGTTTTATTTTATTTTTATTATAAGTTTTATTCATTCACTTTAGGATTATGATTATGATTATTTTTGTGAATAAAGAGTCTTCTGCTTTTGAACTTGCCTTGGGATGTAAAGGGAGAATTATGATGGTATTAAGATGTTAATGCTGACACTAATCAATGCACAACTTAAGGATATCGTCTATATATGGTTTGGTATGGTTGTCAATCCACTTTAAAACTATATAGTTAATTTTGATTTTGGGTGGAGAAGTTTTATTTAAATGAATTTTGTATTCATTGATCAAAATATAGGGCTCGTTTGACATTAATAAATCATTTCCAAAAGCAATGATATTTATTAGAAGCTTCAGGGTTCTACAATCTTAATCCATTAAAGTAGTAATTTTAAGAAAATTATGTAAAACATTAATTTTGAACTACAAAATATGGCTTAAAATATATATTTGAAGTATTTTTCTTATAATATTTATTAGAAAAATAGAGATAACTCCTTTCTTTCTTATACAATTTGATTTTTATTATTTTTTCCAAAATAGATAGATAGAACTTTCAAAATAGATAGAGAGAAACTTCTTTCTTATATACCTTGAACTTAAAGCTAAAAACTTGATTCTAATTCAAAATTTGAGAATTCAAACTTTGAAGACTTTAATCTTCCTTGATTCATTATAATTTAAGAAGAAAAGGCTCTTTAAAAAATGCCTAAAAAATTATTTAGTTTTTACTCATGACGTATTAATTAGATTTTTTCCTAATGCAACTTCTCTATCTTCTACCCATTTTCGCTGAATGTCCCACACAACACCTGGATTTAATGCTGTTGGAGGTGAAGTCCATCTCATTTTTAAAGATTAAAAGAGTTGTGGGGCCATGCACCTCTACAATATCTTTACCTGTAATCACAAATTTTAAAAATGGTTCCACATTAGCTGAATACCTTTTTTAGTCTTTAGCGTTCTCCGAAATCAAAATACAATGACTTATTTTCGCATGAAACAAAAAAAAGGAAAAAAATAAAAAAATCATAAACTCAGAAAATTGACTTGAATAAACTCCATTAAAAAATGGATATCTTTAGTGTAGAGAACGTTACTAAAAGATGTTTACAATGTGATGAAGATTTTCTGTAAAAGGATTGTCCTCTCCACCTATTGAAAACATGCTCTTTCTTATCTCTTCTTCAATATACTCTACAAGAGTTTCCATTCCAAGTAGTAATATCGAAAATAAAAAAATATCTAGACATATTTTGCAATCCAAAAACGCCTTTACAAATATAATTTGAAATTTATAAATAAAAATTAAGCATAGAAGACAAAAATTCATGTAAAGCTTCGAAAATGTTTAAACCCTTATCTATCCTTTTTGTTGGTGAACTGAATTGATTATGAAAAATCCAAATTTGATACAATCATTAAAAAAATAATAAAGAAAAAAATTATTAAATATTAAGATGATATTAAATAAGAAAGAAATAAATAAAAAAGTTATAGAAATGTTTGATATGATTAACAAATCAAAAGTTAATAATTTTACACAAATGTGAATATAAAATTAGTTTTTAAGAAAACGGAAGATCATCTTTAAAAAGATGAAAAATTATTTTTGAGAAGCGAGAATCATCCCTCTATAATTATATTTTTTCATTAATATAATGTAAAGCATTCTAATAATAAAATTAATTTTTTTAATTCTTAAATAAAAAATTTAATGTCTGATTACTCATATCAAATAAGTCTTCAGGCACCCAATTTCCTAATCATGGGATACACTAAATATATCTAGGTCATTACACATTTTTCCTATAATGATTCTCAATCAAAATATCTAACTACACATGTCAAAAGCCTTATATTTGTTATGATTGTAGGTAATGGGCCACCTAATCTGATACCAATTCAACTTGATGTTGACATGGCCGACAAAAAAATGTAATCTATTTCCAAAAACATTATAGAGGGTCTAGTTCTGAATCACCTAATCGACATTTATCGTTCTAATATTGTCCTTCCATTGAAAAAATGACCCTAAACATTGCTAGACATCAATAGTGCTATTTCCATTTTAGTTGAATGGGAATCCTTCCAATGGCAGCTTACTAAATAATCCCATCTCTTTATCATTAATATATCAAACATAAGACAAGCATTGATGTTACTATTTATATATGAAAGTATATCTTAAAATAAATTGGTGTGTTGCATGTTTTTATTCTGAGGACTAGATGTTGGAGATGGATTCCTTTCTTTCCTTCCTTGAGTTGGAAACTTCTGGCATATCAGAGATGTTATCATGCACATAGAGGATATGCATTGTAGTATGTGTGGCATGGTAATATTTTTAGATTATAGGGGATGGATTTATACACAAATATGTGGTTCAGAATTCAATCTTTGTTTCCAACCAGATTGTACAGGCTCCTATTTTTCGTTTTCATTTTGTGATATTTGTTAAGCTTCTCCTTAAATTTCATACACTGTAGAGTTTTTGTCACTTAGTTTAGTGAATATTTATATAAAATTTGATGCTCTAAACATCGATCAACTTTGTTCAGTGGCCTTAAGTTTCAAATGAATTTCAATCCTAAGAGGTGAAACTTTAACATTTAAAAAAAAAAATATTTAAAATTTTCTTATTTATAATGTAAGGGTGTTAAAAAAACTACCATGAAAACTGAGATAAGATGTCATATGCTGGGCAGAGTGTTTACAATTAAATGAGCATTAGAGATAGAGAATCAGTACTAGACTACAAAGATAGAAAAAATGCATCCTTTCTGAAGCAACTTACTTGTGTTTAGGGCAGTTTCATCGCGTCTCTTGATAACAAAGATATCATACCTCTGTATTATCTCCTGAGTTATTGTGAATAACAAGGGAATCCCATGAAATCTTGTCTACTCATCGACCCATAAAATTCATGAGAAATTTTAACATTGTGCATCACCCTTCATAGGAGAAAAAATAAAATGCAAAGACTTCAATTTAGCCTACAAAAGTCTATAACTAGTAACAAACACAAATTTTTTTTTCTTTTTCGAATGAGTATTTACGTTTGTTAAAATATTATATTTTCCTAATCAACTGTAATAATATTTTGATTAATTTTTTTCTAAAATATAAAGTTAGTGGTTTAATCACATGCTAATAAAATGATAGTGAAATACATTGACCAAAGCTATATATAAGAGGAAACTTGTTTTTATAGGTTTTTATGTCAGTCTTGTGGTATTTTGATTTCTTACCTTCTCTGCATTTTGTATTGTGCTTGTGGGAATCTCAAAGCTAGTTGCATATTTATTGTACTCGGTGCTCCACTCTTTAGGTGGTGGTTTGCTAGATAATGACCTCTATCCTCTTTGTTGCAACTACTGTTGCAAGTCATTAAAGGATGGCATCCAAGTGAGCTAATAAATTTGTGCCAAAAGTCTACGACGAGGTAAAACTTATGATCTTCATTCTCATCCTAAGGTATGCTTAAACTTTGATGTCAGACAATGTTTGTAAATCCTATGAAAAATATTCTCTTATTGATTACTTTTGTGTAGCATCCCCTCAAAAGAGTCCCTCAATGCCTAATTTTGACACCATTGAAGCCCTCAGACGTCCATGTCACAAGCATTTAAAACCTTATAAAGAGTTTTTTTCTTTCCTCCTTTAAGGATCCATCCCAAGTCCAATCTCTACTAGTTAAATCGAGTTACTAGTTCCTAAGAAACATGATTTTGATTCTATCTAAATGGACTCGTGACTTCAAGGTCACTAACTAAACTCCCCTTTGGGTGTCAGTCTAGATTGAAATCCCTAGCCTCCCAATTCCTCTATGATATTTTATCAATGAGATTGCCCAACCCATAGGGCATGTCTTATGCCATGAGCCAAGTTCATTCTACTATGCACGTCCTAACAAACTAGTCTATGTAAAACTTGACTTAACCAAGGATTTGAAGTAATCCATTGATATTCAAGTTGGCAATAAATGCTAGGCACAAATTTGTCTATTTAAATCTCCCTAACACTTGTTATTATTGTGAGGCCCCTGACCACTAGATCAAAGATGCATCCTCAGGGAATAGTTGAAACCCTCATTTGAACAACTACAATCTAAGAAGCCCAAGGTGGCACAAAAAATATTAGCTCAATGATAGTTACAAAAAAAATTATTAGTTGGTAATAAATCTATCCTCCAACTACTACCCCATATGACCAAACCCTCTTGTGAGGCATGCATTATCAATCCCTCACCCAAGACTCTTAGCATGCCAATGGCCCCATAGAGTCATGTTTCAAAAGTTATTCATCATTAAGTGAGATATTCTCCTATTAAGATATCCTCTACAAGTAGTTCCTTCTCTAGGTGATTACACAACCTAGCTCATGGTGGTGGTGACTCTTCTTGAGAGGATAATGGGGATAAATGTTGTTCCATTTCACATGGGAATTTTATTTTACCAAACCAATGCAATAGTTTTTCAACTCTTGAATATATTTAAATGGACAAGGGGATATACTTATGGATGATGTTTGTCAATGAATGTCTTATCTTGAAATGTTTGAGGTCTCATAGAGTCCTCTCATAAATTTTGTATGCGAGTGGTATGTCAACATTTGGGATCTTTATATTTTTTTGTCTATAAGAAGTGAAAAATCTAGGGTTTATTTTGGAAACTAATCTGAAATGAATTTGGTTTAACACTATTTAATAATCCACCCCACATGATGACACATGTGGTAGTGCCGATATCTTGGGATTCTTAAAATTTTCTTCCTTAATTATTGCCACTTGGGGTGATCTATCACACTAGCCTATTTGGATTCTCCTTGATGTTAATGGACATTCATTAGGGTTCTCAACATTGACACCCCTAATAATGGCCATGACAGAGTGACTTTATAGTGGTATTTAATTGATAGCTTACCCCTCATTATATGGCTTGTGTGTGGGGATTTTAATATGGTGTAGAGTCATGAGGACAATGTTAGTGCCCTAATGATGATGTGGTACATAGGAGAACATGAGACTTGGTATTGTTTTAAAAATCAATGGAGCTTGAAAATTATTTCGACTGGGGAGAACGATGGCAGGATGGAGTATGTCGCCGAGCTAGGGTAGTTGTGCCCTAGCTCACTTTTTGCTGTGTTGGTATTTGTGTTGGAGGGGAAAGGGCATCTGTTTGCTAGTAGGGGTTGGGGTGTCATAGCCTTGGCTACTTCTTTCTATTTAAACATTTTATCTTAATATAGTTTTTGAGCTGTGTGAACCCTCTAGTCAGTGCACTGTGAATGGGCTGGTGGAGTTGTCTAGAGTGAGTCCACAGCTAGAGAGAATCTTTAGGCAAGCACATGCATGGCTAAGAGTTCACTTTCTAGGACTGGAGCTGGTGTTAGCTTCAGTGAAGTGGTGGGCATGAATTTTCTAGGACAAGAAGTGCAGGGGTATGAAAGTGCCCTCTTTTCTCAGAATATAGGTGCCAAGGAATCAAATTTTCCTGGAGGATCCAAGATCATGAAGATTAACAGATGTCTTGAGAGATGCAAAGAAAGACCAAAACTAGTAATTCCTTTTGAAATGATTGCTGAGGATGTAGAATACTATTCTAATCATTCCTTGTTTTGCAAGTTCTTGGGTTTAAAAGTCTCCCTTCAATTCCTGGAGAGTTGGGCTCGAAGAGTATGGGAACCAGAGGGAAAAATGGAGGTCACGATGCTTGCAAAAAACTACTTCATGGTGACATTTCTTTCCCTAGCTGACCGTAATAGGGTCTTTGAAGGGGGGCCTTAATTTTTATAATCAGGTGGGACCATTTGTAAAACCATGGCATGCAGGCTTTAACCCTTCTGAGGAGCTTCCAAATAGAGTGACAGTGTGGGTTCATTTGCCCAGATTTCCAATAGAATGTTGTCATGAGGACTTGCTTCATATGTTGGCATCGATGCTTGGAAGACCTGTAGGATCTTCAACACAAACCTTGAGTAAGAAGGTGATGACCTTTGATCGTATTTGTGTGGAAATTGATTTAAGTAAACCATTACCAGATGTAGTAGAGATGAGTGTAGGTTCATATTCCTGGGTACACTGACTAGACTATGAGACCCTTCCATTTCGCTACCGCCTTTGTCATGAATATGGCCATCTAGTGTGAAGATGTTTGAAAGCCAAGCCAGTAGAATAGCAAACTTCGCCTCTGCCTAGTACCATTCCTAGCACCGATAAAGGGAAGAAGCCTATTGCTGGGGAGAGAAAGGATGTTGAGGGCTTTGTTCAGGTAAAAGCCCAAACTCATAGTAGAGGATTGAAAAGAACTCTAAGGGAGCGACAGGAGGAGGATACTTTCAATAGGTTTGAGGTCTTGGATGAGTTGGGGCAGCAAGCAATTAATCTGGAAGTGAAAAATGTTGATCACCTTGAGGGGGATTCAGGATTGGAGATTAGCTCTGATAAGCCTCCATGTGCTATGCAAGAAGAATTCGCCATGCCTATGCTCACAGATGGATAGATGGGAGTGCATGTGATGGTGGAGCCAAATGCTGATATGGGGCAGGGAGTAGAGGAAGCCGCACCTCTAGTATGGGTTGTGGCTACAGAAATAGATAAAAGAGGTAAATCTACTCCTCACCTAGGCATCCTTCAAAAGGATGGGAAGAAAGGGGTTTTAGAGAAAAATGCTAAAATAGGACGTAAGAAGGACCTAGAGAGGATTAAGATGATTGGGGAGAACTTGGTGGAGTCAGGAGTTGTTAAGACCCTGGAGTCCCACTTCTTGACTCCTCCCAAATGATCATTATCTCCTAGAATGCAAGGGGCTTGAACAGTGGCCCCAGACAAAAAGCTGTTCGAGAATTAGTGCATAGTCATTCTTCGAATGTTCTCTTTCTTCAAGAGACTAAAGTTTCTGTTGATTGTATGATGAGTATAGTGCTTAAGATATGGAGGCAAGGTTAGTGTCAGTGCATTGGAGCCCAAGGATCTTTGGGAGGTGTGGCATGTCTATGGAACCCGTGCAAGATCTATCTTGTGTCCTGGATTTCATTCGGGTCCTCCTTATCCATGGTTTCTTTGTGCATTGAATCAGGGGAAACTGTTATTTTATCTAATGTCTATGCTCCAATGGATCTCTAAGGTAAGCTCAAGGTATGGAACAATATTCATGAGGTGCGTAGTTTATTTCCTTATTTACCATGGATTATTGCTAGAGACTTTAATGCCATTCTAGATTTATCTGAGAAATGGGGAGGTATTATGAGAACCAAGCCTTCTTCCATTTTTCTTAGAGATAATATCTCAGCACTTAATCTAGTAGACATTAAGCCTAGCAATGGCCGCTTCACATGGAATAATAGAAGGTTGGGAGACAGGAGTATTGCCAAGTGCCTTAACCGATTCATGGTGTCATGTTTTTAGGTGGGGGGTTGTGGTCTTCTAGCTCTGAGATACTTGATTGGAGGGGTTTGGATCACTGGCCCTTAATGCTCACTATCTCCTTAGCCAAGATGCCTCAGATGCTGCCTTTTAAATTCCAGCTCATATGGCTCAGGGATCCAGACCTATATGGTTGTGTGGTTGATTGGTGGAAAAGAGGCAGACCAGGATTTGGCATATCAATGTATATTTTTGCCAAACTCTTACAATTTGTTAAGTATTAGCTCAAGCACTGGAACAAACAATGTTTTGGGAACATTTACCAGGAGAAAAATGTGGTGCAAACATAATTGAATGACGTTACCTGAATGATTAGGGAAGAGGGGGCGTCTAAATTTTTGTTAAGAGAGGAAGCTAAAGCTCTAAAAGCTGTGGAGGAATGGGAGCTGAGAGAGGAAATCTTTTAGAAGCAGAAAGCGTAGAATGTTTGGCTTCAAGAAGGGGATAGGAATACTGCATTCTTCTTCAACTCAGTGAATGCCAGGCAGCATGGTAATACTATTTCCTCAATGGTGACGGACAGGGGGGAGATTATTCATTCCACCCAGGGTATTTGTAATGAGGCAGAATAGTATTTTTCTTCTATATTTCGGGAGGAAGCGTAGGGGGACTCGGCGGTTGAGGCTCAGGTTCTTTCTTGTATTCCCTCTTTGGTTTCTTTGGAAATGAATGAGCATCTTATGAGTGCCATTTCTATGGAGGAGCTGGAGAGGACTGTTTTCTAGATGCAAAAGGTAAAGCACCTAGACCGGATGGATTTTTGATAGAATTTTTCTAGGAGTTTTGGGACATTATTAAAGTTGATCTTTTGGATGTTGTTCACGAATCACAGATGAATAAGCAGATGCTCAGGGCCCTGAACTCAACTTTTCTGGCTCTTATCCCTAAGGTGGAGGGAGCTGATCGGTTAAGTAAATTTCATCCCATTTCCCTTTGCAATGTGATTTATAAAATTATTTCTAAGCTGATTGCTGAAAGATTAAAAAGGTGGCTTACATTGCTTATTTCTAAAGAGCAAAGTGGATTCATGGAAGGTCATCAAATCTTGGATGGCATGGTTGTGGCTACAGAGGCTATCCATTCAATGGCCAAGTCAAAAAAAAAGGCTATGTTCATCAAGCTGGATATGAGTAAAGCTTATGACAGAGTCCGGTGGTCCTTCCTTCAAAAGGTTTTGAGTGCTTTTGGATTTGGAGAGGATTGGATTCGCTGGGTCACGAGCTGTGTGAATTCAACCTCCTTCTTAGTTTTGATTAATGGAGAGCATTCTAATTTATTTGGAGCCTCTTGAGGCCTGTAGCAAGGCGATCCCCTCTCTCCTTATCTGTTCTTCTTCTGGTGGAAGGGCTGGGACGGTTGATCAAAAGGAATGTGGAAGGGGGATATATTCAGGGCTGGCAATGGGGAGGATGTCTCCCGGCACTATCTCACCTATAGTTTGTGGATGATGCGGCTTTGATGGGCATGATGATTGTTAGGGAGGCTTATAATATGTGCAAAGACTTGGATGTTTATCTTGAGGCATCAGGGTAGTGAATTAATGAGGGTAATCTTAAATTTACTTCTTCAACACCCCACTTCCAATTCAATAGAGAATTACTAATATCTTTAGGTTCCAAATTGGAAATCTTCCTCTGCTTTACCTTGGAATTCCCATCTCGACTGGGAGGCAGTCTAGGGAGATGTGGCAGGGCCTCCTCGACAAGTTTTGTGCTAAGGTAAATCATTGGACTAATCGTTGGCTATCCTTTGCTGGTCGGGTTTAGCTGATTCAATCAGTTGTGAAGGCACTCCCTATATACAGGTGTATGATACATGTGGCGCTATTGAGTTTTGTGAGAGATCTTGATTCCTTAGCAAGGCAATTTTTATGGGCCGGCAACTTATCAGTGACTAAGTGGAGTCTCATTAAATGGGAGGTAGTTTGTAGTCCAAAAAGGCTGGGAGGTCTTGGATTAAGACAGTCACTACTCTCTGGTATGGCTTTGGCAGTGAAATTATATTGGAGGTGGTGTGTTGAACAAGACCAGTTGTGGGCTAGAATCTTATCCCACAAGTACTTGATTGGGATTCCTTAGAGTGATACCCCTCGGTATAGCTTGACAAGGAAAGGGTCAACGATTTGGTCTATGCTCAAGAAAGGGGTGGCGCTTATTAAGCGTGGTTTGTTCTGGATATGCAAAAATGGGATGGAGGCACGGTTCTGGTAGGACTCTTGGGATGGATTTCCACCCTTAGTAAATCAATATCCTTAGTTAAATATATTAGCTCAGAGATTTGGTGAGGCTAGCTAGTCGAGGGTGGGCAATTTTAAGGTGTTTTCCCATTAGGGGCAAGTGGTGGAAGTGAGATGGAAAACACTAGAGGAGTGGTTGGTTGTTGGATTGGAGGCTGAGTGTGTGGAACTCCAATCCATTCTAGTTGGTCACAGTTGTAGTTCCCTTTTGGAAAGGGATGTTCTGGTGTGGGCCCCCAATCTGAAGGGATCATACACGGTGTCTTCTGGGTACCAGGAGTTGATCTCTTAGTATCTAGATGGTGGGAGGGAAGTTCCTTGGTGGAAAAAAGTCTGGAATAGTTTCTCTTGGTTGAAGTGTAAATATTTCATTTGGACTTTGGCTTGGAATAAATGCTTGACGTGGGATAATATCTAGAAGAGAGGGTTTGTTGGCCCTTTGAGGTGTGTTTTATATAGTAGTGAGGAGGAAGATTCTCAGCATTTATTCTTTTGATGCCCCTGCTCAATGCAATTATGGCACTTTTGGTGGGAAGCATGGAAATGCCAGTGTTTTCATGCATCATCCTTGGCTGATTTTTGGGCGAGATTGGGGAGACCGTCCTCACCAGCTTCATTTCTGTAGGAGGTATGGTACGCTGGTCCTATATTCATTTTATGGCAAGTCTGGCTAGAAATAAATCACAAGATTTTTTGAGGAGAAAATTTGGGAATTCAGCAAGTATGGACTAGAATATTGGGCATGGTCGAAGAAATCGTTGGAGCTAAGAGCGAGATTACCTTGCCATTGGCAAAGAGCGATGCTGAGATAGCGGAGAGGCTAGGCATATAGGGGATTTCTCTAGTTTTAGCATGTGTCAGGAGAGGTAGACAAGTGAAATAGAGAGTGCAAAGGATGGGGAAATGGATGCCACCTCTTGCTGGTTTTTTGAAACTTAATACAGACGGGTTGTCCTATGGGAATCTAGGTTCGGCTGGGATTGGTGGGATCGGCAGGGATTCTGTTGGTTCAGTGGTTTTGATTTTTGTGGTTAACAAAGGAGTGCGGACTGTTAATCAGATGGAAGGCTGGGTGATTTTATATGATTTGAGGTGAGCTTATGATCTAGGATGGAGGAAAGTGATCTGTGAGGCTGATTCCCAAGTTCTGGTCAATATGCTTCTTGAGAAAAAGACCTCTGACATGTGCTAGCAGCTATCACTAATTGTCCAACAAATTCTTTGGGTCAGTTCTTGTATGGATTCAGTGATTTTTGCCCATATTCCTAGGGAATGGAATAGGGCGGCCGATTGCCTGGTAAGATGGGGTTTAGAAGAATTTGAAGGCTGAAAGATTGATGGTTGGGAGCAGATTCCCTACGCTTTTCATCATAATTTGGAGAGGATTATTGTTGAAGATGAGAGTAGAATTGGAGTGTAATTTTCTTGATCTTGTGGTTTTTCTGTAGTTTTGTTGATTCCTGAGGCATTGGCCTCAGGCTGATTTGTACTTTGGTGTTCTTTATTTTAATAAAGTTCGTACCCCTCTTTTCACAAAAAATCAATGGAGCTTAGTTAACCCTCTCTTATAGTATCACATAATAACTTCCACTTCATGGTTTACATTGTCCATCTATCATGCCCATGCTAATAGGGTCATTAAAAAATTGGACCATTATATGCTTTATATATATATATATATATATATATATATATATATATATATATATATATATTACCAATGGAAATCTTGTCATCATCCATTCTGAATACGTCCTCTTAAATAGTAATCTCATCACTTGTAAAGTGGAGTGGAGTAGTAACCACGTCAAAGTGCCACCTAATCAATTCTTCCTAAATGCCTCCTTCCTCTACCATGAGGGCACCATCCATCTCATTACCTAGGTTTGAAATCTCATGCCTAAACAACCTTTTATTGCAAGTTGGATACAATGGTAGAATGAGGCTATCCTTTGCACTACCACCTTTCTCTGCCACTATGGAAAACATATTTTTCACATTCAAAAGTAGGGTGATGGGGTTGTGATTAAATAATAATAGAAGATATCTTTTCTCCTTAAGTGAAACCCTTTTTAATTGTATATGTAAAATTAGGATGCCTCTCTCAAACACCAAATCAAAGTGGTAGACAGTCATGCAGCTAAAGGGGCACAACTTTGTGCTTGCCTTAATTGGATCAAAATTAGTGATAAGGCTTCCAAATATTTTTTCAAGTCTCTTAGATCCAAATAAGATTGAGACCAGTTCAATGCCATCAAGTCATCTTAGTTAAGACTCACTACTCTTCACGAAATATCATTTGATTTTTTGGACCAATATAAATTAGCGTTTCAATCTCAAGAGGAAATAACTAAGAGGAATCAATATTTGAATGAATGCCTTGATGTGTTTCCTCACAAACTCAATCTTGATGAATAAAAGTTATGTGATGCACCTTTATCTCTTCATGAAATGATAAATCCCTAGGCATTGATGGATTCCCTTGTGAATTTAATAAATCCACCCGAGATTTTATCAGGCCCAACCTACTCCAAGTCTACAAAGAAGCTCTACAAAAAATTATTGTGGTTCATTTATTAATTGAGGAAATATCAAATTCATATAAAAAATTAGCAACCCAAAACTTACCACAAGCCTGAACCTGATCACCCTACTGAACATGTCTTACAAGATCCTTGTTAAAGCTCTTGCTAACAATATATGACTTATTTTACCTACCATTTTAAGACCTAACCAAATAATTTTTATGAAAAGTAAGTATATTATAGACAACCTTATTGTTGTATGGGTAGGTATGGAAATGATGAGAGCCTCTCATCAGAGAACCTTTGTTTCTAATCTTGATTTTGAGAATTTTTTTGATATGATTGAAAGGCCTTTCATTTTAGCCATGTTTTAGGCTCTTCGGCTCAACTAATTCTTTATTTCTATTTTCAAAACCCTCTTTTCATATTCCTCAACCTTTCTCACTATCAAGAGCCTAAAATTTCATCATATTAGTCTCTATCACTCCATGTGTAAATATTTCCACCTTGATCCAACATTATATGTCTCATCTACTAAAGATCTAAGATATTTATTGGCTCATAGAGATGAATAGGATCTCATTTAGGGCATTTTTATTCTCAGCTTGTCTTCTCAGCTCATCTATGTTCACTTTATAGATGATAATTTAATCTCTCTTGAAAAGCAATAAAATAATTTCAAGGAGGCTATGTAGTGTCTCAATTTTTTCTTAGTTCTGGCTTCAACTTGTAATGGAGTAAAATCCAATGCTTAAGATAGAGTATGATTCTGCACCAATAAAATTGGAAATGGATTCACATCAATTCAATTTTTTTGGCATTCCCTTTTTCTTTAATAGTTCCATTGTGGAGTTATGGTAATATGTCATAAACAAAGTGGAGAAAAAGGTGGAATGTTGGGTCGCCAAATCATTTAATTTGCTGAGGAATTCCATGTGTGCATTAAGATTGTGGTTGCTACTCATGTTTATTATTCTTCTTATTGAGCCCCTTATAAAGTCTTCTATAAAAAATTAGCTAAGTGTAGTCATATAAAATGTCACTTTAGTGCAATGAGTGTCACTTCAGACCACCCATCCCTGGATTAGCCTTAGACCTATCTTAGGTCCTATTTCAACACTTATCCATCTTTCTTATAGGCCTTACACATCTCAACAGTCCCATACCTTCCCCTAGGGATCTAGGTCCTTAGTGCCTTAAGATTTTCCACTTGGACACTAGTATTGTACTTTGGACACTAGTACCCTGTGCTAATCTCCCACTTTCAGTGCTAATGTCCTTTGCCAAATTTCAACCCCAACAAATATATTTTCAATTCTTAAGACAGCTAGGGCCAGCCTGGACCTATTTCAAACTCTACACAAGTACCAAATCAATATAAATACATGACTTTTATCCCTTTATCCACTAGATGGAAATCATATTAAAAATACATAAATAAACTTAGAATAAGTTGTTCACAATCAAGATTATTGATCCTTATTCTACCCTACTTGTGCAAATACTCATCTACTTCCATTCTAAGCCCAAAATACATAGATTTCTAGTCTCAAGCCTCATTTAAAGCATTCAAGTCAACACTCATACTAGAATTCACTTGAACTTGCAAAAAGAACTTAGGTGGGAGAAATACATCAGGCTTGACCCCTCCTTAGAGTATTGGTATGTAGGCAACTCTCAACACAACGGGGTATTGAGGATGTCCAGCCTATCCAACTAACATCACACTTTTGCTACTTATGTCACTTAAATACCCTAATATGGAGGTCTAGGGTTTACTCCTAAGTCATCCTAAAAAATTACAAATATACTAAATTAGAGACCATCCACATAGGTACAAGTAGGCTAGATTAGCTAGAGGTACACCTAAAAGATCATATATCTCTTTACAAAAAAGACATTAGCACTAAAAGTAAGACACTAATACCCTACGCTATTGTCCAAAGTACAACACTACTATCTAAGAGGGTTATAACACTTGGACCTTGTTTGTGATACTCAAATCAGCTTCCACACCAATTTTTAGCCTTTAGATCACCTATCTTAGTCAATTTTCAGCTAAGTACTTATTTGTGTCATTCATTGTTATTTTTAGAAATATCAAATTAGGTCAATTCTTGTACAAATTAGAGGCTATATTTATTGTATATTTTTACCATGATTTACTATAATCAAACCCTTTAACAACCTAAGGCTTAAAATCCACAAACTCTTTAAATTTAAATCATTTGGTGAACCCAACTTACTTCAAATACTGTCCAAACCCTAGACCTATATGCTCTTAGGGTTTGTATCCTTTTATTTTTTATGCTCATAACTTAATTCTAGAATCTCAGATCTCATTTAATATTTTATTTTGGAAATCTTTAATAGATTAAATTTATTAAAAGGTTCAAAATATACAATATTTTTTTATCCTACTTTCAAACCTACAATGGTAGAATTTAATAAACAATTCTATGAGGTTGATAAGAGACAATTACAAGATATCATTTCTAAACATTCAGATATGCAACATGTTCTTATATATTGTCCACAAATCACTTCATAAATTCAATAATGGTCAATATTCTACTCCCCGAAATGCCAATATTGTTACACCTACTTTGGGGAAAACTTAGACTCCACAACAACCTATTTTAACTCGGTAAACTTCAACAATGGAAACACCCCCTATGATTAGATCCTCCTCTCAAAATGTACAATCCATTATGCATGAAATCCATGATTTACAATCTAAGGTGTTACATCTTCAATAAGGTGTTACTATGCCATCTCATGCCTTAGATTCTCATTTTCTTTTACATACACATTTGGCATAACATATAGCAATAACTGCTTTGCCATATAGATTTGTGGCATGTAAGCTTACTTTTTAGGATGGTAAGGGTGACCCAAAGCACTGTCTATGAGTTTTCCATGCAACATGTTTGGATAATGTGTCCAATGATTGGATCCTTACTAGGTTGTTTCCTCATAGTTTAATGGACTATGCACTACAATGGATCTATGATCTTCCTAATTAGTCCATCACAACATTTAATCTATTGGAATATATATTTTGGCACACTTTTTAATCAACATCAGTGATAATTTCTCATATGCTCAAGTGGCACAACTCAAACGAAAATATAGTAAGCCAATAGATGAATATATCTTATGATATAAAACTATATTAGCAAAGATGACTAGCCCCATGGTAGATAAAGAATTCCAAGCCATATTCAAGTAGATTTTGTTATTGGAATTACATGAAGCTACCATATTTAAGAAGTTTCCATCATTCACAGATATTTTCCATATAGTGAAAGAATGGGAATTCAATATTCTCTCCATGGGCAAACTAAAGTACACAACTAGATCAAATTCAAATACTAAGAGTTTCAATAAGACCCCATATAAGGTAAAACCCAGTGAGAATAAGAATGATTCAAAAAAATAGTTAATATAACTTTAGATCCATCTCCTCACATGGTTTTATCAGTTCCTCCAAGGAGACATTTTATGACTCTACCTCAGTCACCAACATGGGTTATAGAACAACTCTTGGAATGCAATGTTATATCTATCCCTCCCATCAAAGAGGTTAATACAACTTGGCCTCTTCCAAAGAAATATGATTCTAATGCATTTTGTGACTTTCACTGGGCACTAGACCATATTAAAAATATATGAATTATCTTGAGACATAATAAACAAGATTTGATAGAATCTAATATCATTGATATGGACACTCCTACATAGGCACCTAGACCACAATAAATAAAAGAGAAAACATTGAAGATATTTTCAAATCCATTTTTAAAACATATAACTAATGAGTCACTAGGCACTTCAAGTGTTTACTATATTTATCAGGCACATCTACCCCTAGCATCCTACCATCCTCAAACTATGGACACACACCCTCTAAATAATATCATTGGGGTGTATCATACTACGTTCCCAATTATACCTCTTATAACTTTTTAAAAGTAGTAGATAGTTGATAATGAAAGATTTATATGCACTCTTTGTATTATCATACATTGATCATCATAATATTCAAAGTGTGATGGTTGATAATGGGTCAAGTGCTAACATGTGTACTATCACACTTATACAACACTTGGGTTATTTAGAGTATGACATTTCTCATGTAGATATAATTATTTATGGTTTTAGTGGCCATGTTTAGAGTTCTATTTGGGATATAGTAATACCATTATAGTTTGGGCCCATACACATGGCCAACAAATTCATAGTGGTACCTAGTGCTGACATAATTAATATATTACTAGGTAGGCCTTGAATACAATAACTTCAATCCATTCCATCCATTTTCCACATATGTCTCAAATATATACATGTTAATCAGGTGGTTATATTTGAGGGCCTTCCATATTAGTATCCTTTACCTATTCTATAGTGAGTCATATAGTAAACACCAATTCTCATTCAATGCATAAAGTCTATTGGCATGCATCTAATATTAGTTGAGCCATCAGTGAAGGTGAGGTCTACTCCTAAAATAGTACCATATATGCATACTCTTCCATAGAGACCATTATTAGAGAGACCCTTGCATCAAAAACATGTTATGGATTATATAGGGCGTCTCTCTTCACCACCACACAGATCATTGTTCCAACAGAGAGCATCCACTCTAGTTATAGTTACTTATACCATATGGGTTCCCAAATGCACCATAGTTCACATGATAGTTTAGTTAAATTATCATATTCATGGCACTAATCCATAGGAAATTTTAGCTACATATCACTCAATGCATCTGATTCTTAGATCTTAGATACCTTATAAAATAACACACACAATCACTATCCCTCTATTTGATATAGTACATGTTAATTGTCAATATCTTGAAAGACTTATTGGTTAGTATGATCTCTCCTCTTACATTGATCCTTGTACATAGTTTCATTTTCATGATAAGCATACATATCTTATATACTTAAAAAATACAAAAATAATATATTATTTTCAAAATACAAAAACATTTAAATATTGCTCAAAAACATAAAATTTATATTGCTGACATATCCATGTTTACATTCTTTATGTAACATCCAAGTACTACATATGTTAGCTATCTTAGTATAGTCCATGTTTATCATACATACATGTTTCACTTGAACTCTTCAAGTTTTCACAAATTCTTATAGGAATCAAGTCCATCACATAGATCTAGATTTTCTACTATCTACATGTTGATGCACATACATAGATACACTGATTCAACATTGATACATTTGTCCATTGGGGTCATATTATACATATCCTCTATTTTACCGGGTTATATCATTCTATACTACTCATATTTTGCTGATTAATACTATAGACTCAATTTATATACATCTTTGCTTTTATATACATTTGTACCACATGTTCATGCATACTTTCATTTCTAATTTTCCTAGTTTAGAATTGATTGTGTCTCTTTACTTCTACATCTATTTTAGGGAATTTGAATATGACATTATTATACGTATCTATGCCAATTCATTTCATTTTGTGTATGATTTGGATATGTGTCTATGTCCTTGTGTGTGCATTCTTGATTGTGTATGTGGACATTTGGACTTATCGTTTCATGTGGTTCTAAGCTAACCTTGTTTGTTGTTTACATATGTGGACATTTTAACATATCCTTGTATGTATTAATTTCTAAAATTTAGTGACATATGCCAATGTCCATTGTATTATGGCCCCTTGGCCTACTTTGTGCGCCTCATGTGTGTTATATGTATGCTTTCATATATGCATTATGACCATGACACTCTTCTCCTAGTTGTTACACTTACACCCAATTTTGGATCCCATAAGTATCTTCATACATCTCCCCTTTCATACTTTAGTGCCTTGATGGACATAATTACCCATCCCCCTAGGTAGTTTACTCAAATTATTCTCAAATTATGCAGTCCATACACATACATTGTTATATCTCTCTTGACAACCTTGTGAATGATAGAACTAACATACATCGTACATTTTAAGATTATGCTCAGATTATCTTATATTAAAATGTCATGTACACACTTTATATTAGTTTATTATACAAATATTATAAATGTTCAGTCTAACATACATTATGCAGAGCTTTTCTTTTGAAGGTAGTTATTGCATAGGTACAACAACTCCCATCAAAAGAGGGGGCATCACAAGGGTTTATCATAGAGATCAATCCATCTGAGTGTACTCAAAGTATAGTTCTTAATACATAAACATAGAATTATAGAGCTCAGAATTAGGAAAATAAAGTGGAAAATAGTTAAACACAGATTAGATTTAGTTTGGCATTAAAACATCACATAAGACATAAGTGTTGAAAGTAGGACACTAGCGTAATACGCTACTATCCAAGGTACAATGTTACTATCTAGTCGCCTAGAAATATGAAAATCTATATTTGATAGAATAACACAATATTTACAACCCATATTTTCATAGCTTTAGTCATAAGTTATCTTATTTGATCAGTTTATGTTTAGTTTTACACATAATCATACTAGGTTTTCTTATATTGTGGCTATCATGTGTGACATGATCACTCCCATTTTATTTTTAGATACATAGCCATAAATTTCTACAACTTAGTCTAGAATTCATATGCATATATATTAAAATTAGGGGCATGTGTGTAGCATATTATGTCCACATGATTAGTTTTGTGCCAACTTATATCAGATGGAGTGGAAAACTCCATGTCATTCTATATGTTATATAATTTAGACACCATTTTCACTAGGTACCATACCATAATGATGCCTTATTCCATCTACAATGGTTGGCATTTATGTGTAGTCCTTGAGTTACATTCCCAAGTTATCGAGAGGCCCCTTGATCATTTTTCATTTCAAAGTTTCTAATCTACACAATTATAGTTACATTGCACAATTTCAATTACATATGCATCTGATACACATGGGTATAAAATGATGGAATCATATCCTACTTGAGTTCTTGAGCCACCTACATAGGAGGGTTGGATACTCCATCAATCCAATCCAAGTTATTCATAATGTATGATCCATCGAGCAAGGGTGGGCAATGATGGAGTCAAACTAGATTGAGTTCTTGAGCCACCCACATATGGGGATTGAGTAAGCCATCATCTTAGTCCAATATATTCATTGATTTGATCACTAGTTACACACACATCATGTCACAAGGTTTCTATATTGGTTTGATTACCCAGTGAAGTGTATTTATTTCTTTCCTATCTTATCTATTTAATCAGTTTTGTCTTTGATTTTGACAACTCTTAAATAAGGACTAATTTTATCCATGTTTCATTTGTAGGATATTCAATAGAACATGCTTCACACACTTAGACCCATATTCATGAGCTTCACCTAACAAGTAAGTATAAGTATGCTTTTTTTTCCTTTATCCTAGTCATTTCACTTTACTGCATTTCTATAATAAAAGGGGAGGCAAATGTAGTAATATAAAATGTAACTTGAATGAAATGAGTGTCACTTGAGACCACCCATCCCTAACTTAGCCCTAGACCTATCTTAGGGATTCTTTTGACACTTATCCAACTTTTTTGCATGCCTTACACATCCCTCGACATCTCAAAATTAGTCCCAAACCCTCTCCTAGGGATCCAGACCCCTAGTTCCTCAAGTTATACCACCTGGATGCTAGCATTATATTTTTAACACTAGCACCCTACACTAGTATCCCACTTTCATCTCTAATGTCCTTTGCCAAATTTCAACCTAATGAATATCTTTTCAATTCGTAAGATGTTTAGGGTTATCCTAAACCTATTACAACCTCTACACAAGCACCAAATCAATATAAATACACAAATTTTATCCGTTCATCCACTAGATGGAAACACACAAACTAAGAACAAGTTGTGCATAATCAAGGTTATTGATCCATGTATTCTACTCTACTTCTACATATAATCATGTACAACCATATCAAGCTTAAAATACATAGATTTCTAGTCTCAATCATCATTCAAAATACTTAATTCAACACTCATACTAGTATTCACTTGCCTTTGCACCAAGTACTTAGGTAGGATAACTACATCAGGTTTGATCCCTCCTCAAAGTATTGGTATGTAGGCAACTCTCAACATAGTGGGGTGTTGATTATGTCCAGCCTATCTAGCTAACATCACACATTTTCTACTTATGCCACTCAAATAACCAAATAATATGGAGGTCTAGGGTTTGCTTCTAAATAAGCTCAAAATAGTACATAGATAGTGATTCAAATCTCATCCACATAGGTACAAACATGTTAAACACAACCAATGGTGCACCTAGAAGATCAAACAACTTTATGCACAAAGGAAATTAACACCAAAATTAGGACATTAGTGCCCTGTGATACTCTCCAAGGTATAACACTACTATCTATGAGGGTTTATGACACTTGGACCCTACTTGTGATACTCAGATCAACGTCTACACAAGTTTTTTGCCTCTAGATCACCTGTCTCGATCACTTTCCAACTAAGTGCTTATTTATGTCATTCATTTCTATTTTTAGAAATATCAAATTAGGGCAATTCATACACAAATCAGTGGTTTTATTTATTATATATTTATACCCTAATTTACTATTTACAAACCCTTTAACAACCTAGGGCTTAAACTCTATAAACCCTTAAAAGTTAAATCACTAAGATTATAATAGAATTCATTTGGTCTAATGCCAAACAAAAGTAAATGTTCAACAAAGTTTCCTATGATATTTGTTGTCTTCATCATGATAAAGGATCTATGGGAATTATTGACATCTTCAAACATATAATTGCGCTATGTTAAATGGGTGGTCAAAGACATTAAGGTAATGAGTCTTGAAAAATCCCCTACCTCATTTTATTTCATCTAGATCTTATAATAATTCTAGTTGGGAAAATATTTGTTTCCATAATCTACTAATCACTTCTGCTCTTGTCAAATTGAAGGCTCTTTTGTGGAAAGACAAAATTAGAAATACATTAAGGTAGTTAAGTCTCATTTAAAATCAGTTGGTGATGGATTTTGTTGTGATCTCTCCTTCAATGGCCATAATCTATGGTGGTCTCTTATCATGACCAATACTAGCCTCTTGTTGGCATTAATACCTTATATAAAAATATTAAGACTCTTTAAAAAAGTAATTCAAACTATAAATGGTTTGGTTTTTGTTCATGACTGGGGCCTTTAGCCATTGCTAAAATCAAAATTTAATTTGAGTAATTCCAACATACCAATTACTTTCAACATTTAGGAGTTAATGCCAGATGTCCTTCTCCACAAGTAGGGTTTGTAACTTCCACACTCGTGGAAAAATTATAACTGGAAATATGATAATTATTTCAGAAATTATTCTCTAGGTCTCCTTTATTAGGTGATAATCCCCCTTTTCTAGCACTTGGAAAACTCAATAGGTTTTAAAAGATTAATTCTTCACCCAAGACAAGGTTTACCTAGCTCAATTAAATTTGGAAGCCCAAGCTTGAACCCAAGCTAGTTTATTTATTTTGTTGTCTAGTTTATTGAGGCCTTCCACTTGGGGATAATATTTCTCTCATAGAATTACTCAACCCTAGTGTCCATCTTATGATAGACATGAGTATTTCTATTAGTGCCCAAATATGAACTAAATAATTTGTGCCCTATTTTTTGAAAATGAGTTCCTAAAGGTTCACACTATTACCCCCTCGAAGGAAATACCCAAAAATGCTCATTCAAATCATAAAAAATCCACTTTTGTGACCATGTTGTGGAGACCCCATAAATCTTTTTAAACTAATATCTAACATTTTCATGTTTGTGTTTAATGTATGCATTATAAGGTTTATGGTAAATACCAAGCTGGGATGAATAAAAAATAACTAAGTATTTTGAAAATACTAAGTCAAAGTGCCCACATGGAGTTCAAAGGTTCATAATGGTGGGTATGTGAAGCAAAAAAACAACAAAAAATAAACTTTACTTTGTAAATTATAAAAGGTGATGTGGAAGTTCGCAAATGTTTTGGGTGGAAGTACAAAGTCACATTGAAAAACTTGTAAATTGCAAAATGTTTCAAAGCCCCACTACCTTCCACCTACATTCTAAAAAAGGAGAAACCCCATGGAAATATTTTAAAACCCTATGTTATTATTTTTTGTCCTATGTCCATGCGGAAGCTGATGGAATTTCCAAGAGGGAAAATAAAGACAAAACACAAGTTCACATTTACAATTTGAAATTTTCACTTGAGACTCCAAAACCTATGATAAGTGTTAACCATGTGGAAAGTCTCAAAATTATAATATGAGGAAATAATTAGCAAGGACTACAATAAGAAATGCAAGTTTACTTTTTACAATGTGCATTTAAAACCTTAAAGTTTACAACAAAGAGTGCAACAAAAAATTCAAAGGGAAATGCAAGTGTGGGACCCATCCAAGATGTCAAGCAGAGATACAAAGTTAAATTGTAACTTTATGTTTGCAATTTTTAAATTTCAAAAAAGCTTCCAAGATCCTTGGGCAACCTAAAACAATGATTTCAAGGGCATTGACTTGGCATAAGGGTCCTTATGCTCTCATCAAGATAAATGATAATATATAAGTAGAGAGTAAGTCAGATGTTATCTATGGGGGTAATAACACTACCAAGATGGAATTTGTAGAGCCACTATGGGATCCTAATATAAAGGTTGGTGGCCCAAAAAAGATCAATTTTTGTGGATGGGATTCCATGATTTTGATGAAGAATGAATAAAGGAGCATCTTGATGCGGTTGGAGGTGAAATAACGAATGGTCTTTGAGAAACTATCCCAGCCGTTGATATCCTAAAAAATTTGTGTGGACTCCATGGTAGAGGATAAATATATGGCTATTGTACAAAGGTAGTTATAAGGTGAAGAAATGAGGTGAGGGACATTAAGAAAAGGCTCAATACAGGAGATATTTCTAATATTCTTTGTAAAGGATCTCTAGGTGGTGTACTGAAGCCTTTAAACAAGGATGTTTTTCTTCAATATGTGTTTGGAAATGTAAGGGTGACATATGGGCATCCACATGTGGCAAAGGATATGTTATAGCCACTAAAAAATGACCTAGCATTCTCAAACTAATGGATTCTAAATTATATGGGCAAGAATGGAACATGAATTTTTTGCCACTCTAATCATCTAGTTAATACATGGGTTAAGTTTTTTTTCAAAAGGAGAAATAAAAATTAAGCCTTCAAACTACTTAAATAGTCAGATGCATTTGCTAAGATCTCAGGTTTAGTAGAGATGGTGAAAACAAAGTATGATTTATAGCTGTAGTAATGTTTTTAAAGAGGAATGCAATATTGTATTTGAACTTTTTAAATTTTCAAATTATAAATTGAAAACTAAGGTCCAAGGTCTATGGAGATCTGTAAGAGATATGCAAATGTGCAAACTATAAATTGCACTCTAATATCCACCACCCACAGGTCGATGCAAGAAGGAAAGTCAAAAGGACAATGAAGGAAGTTTTTAGTGGAAATGAAACATTCATTTATAATTTAAAATTGAAATGTGCATTCTAGGTTCCCATACCTACCACATACACACCAAGCTCAAGACAAAATATAACTTTTAGGCATAAATACAAAGTCAAAATGCAAATTTGAAGTTGGAAATTGGAAACATGCAACCATACCCCAAAAATTTTCTACGGCTAAAAAGTACAAAATTGAAAAAAGGGGCCAAAATCTCACATAAGGTAAAATAAATAAAAAATTAACGTATGATTATTAGGTTTGGTGGTAAAAATAGAAAAATAAAAATGGTGAAAAGACAAATTCAATAGAAAAAAGGTATAGACAAAATCTAAGTGTCATTTCTAAGGGATGGAACGTAGGTGAAGATTTTCATCAAAATAAAAATAAAGATGTAGAAAATAAAATGAGAGTATACCAAAAAAAGAGGTTTGCATCTCAATCATGACTCCATCAGGTGATTTTCAGCTTTGTGGGAAAGTGTAGGCTTGGCATATGACTGTTAACTAGCCAAATGGGCAAACTGACTAGCTAGAACTTCTATTATTTATTCTTCCCTCCCTTCTTTCATTCTTTATTATTTTTATTGAAAGATGTGACTGGATATTTAGCTGGTAGGTCATCCACAAGCTTCGAGTTTGATAAATGACTAGTCAAAGAACAAGGTAAAGTAGTTACACATGAAGAAAAAATCAATTTTGATCTTAAAGAAAATATTCTCCCTCAAGCCCAAGTGCAACTAACTTCCATCTAGACAGATCAAACTTTGTTATCAAAATTCATCATGACATGGAAAACCACTTAACAAAATGATTTCCTTGTAGAGCATGAGCTATTAGGCATGATCAAATGCATCTTCTAACTGGAGCATGTTCTTGGAATATTTTGGATGAGAGATTTGTATAAGTAGAGAGGGTTTTTCCCCTTTACAGGGGTTGGTTGTTTTTTTCATTTTTGAATTTATGCTTGATTTGTTTTGTCTCTCTTTCTAAGGTGATTAAAGTTATAAAGTCACTAGCAAACTCTGAGAGCATGTATGTCTCCCCTATTTCAGAGCAAACTCACCATGCTTTTCACCATTATTATGTATTATAAACATTATGTACATTGATTTAATTTCAAGTTAATGGAAACATCTATGATTTTTATTGTATCTTGTCAATGAAGTGTAATGGTACATTCTTCATACATTACTGATTGGGTATTTAGTTTTATGTCTATTAATAGTAGTCATTATAGGCATGAATCTAGGTTATAAATTTATTTCTTCACTATGACTTGGGAGTGTTCTATTGATAGTCTTTTAAGGAAACCCCACACTTATGGAGTTAATAGGGGAAAGTGCTTGAATATTTATCTACAGTGTATGCTTTGGGGTTTTTAGGGTCATTTGAATTTTTGCATTGCATTGACAACAATGAATGCAAATCATTTCTAATAGTTTTCTTTTCTTATTTCTAGTCTTGTCCATCTTGTAATAAATGATAGCATGGCTGTTGAAGGAGTTTCTTTTGTTGAAAAAAACCACCACACTTTTATATCTACCTAACTCATCCTACCTGCCATACCCATGTAAATAATACATGTTATTAAATATTCTAAGTGTTATTTGCCTACAAATGCATGAATATTGCAAACCTAGAAAGTTTCTATAATTGGTCCTTAAAGAATAACATTGTAATATTCCATTTGGCTCCTATTTATCAAAATTTTCTTTACAAATGAAGGTTACAATCACTTTTCCATCTATCTTTAGTAGCTTGTATCTAATTTAAGAGCATTTGCCCAGTATGTGTGACAACTCTTCCCAAGTGGAATGTGTAAGTTTGGTTATGATATAATCATATTTATTTATGTGCCAATAATCCTTTGGAGATTGAAATTCAATATCCCTTCATGTGAGCAAGATACCCCATAGGTCATCTCACCTTGGTTTAGGTAGAGAGAAGTAGTAGGGAACTAACCATACCCTCTGTCAGTGTCATCTAGTCATTATCTAGGTTTAATCCATATAGATGGTAAACCTTTCCCCAGATGTAAAGACATAATTTGGGTTTGTCATCTAATGTTTGAAATCTTATCAAGAGTGAAAGGATGAATCATAGAGGTGTACAAATATAAACCAACACTCTGTTGGAACTGTTGCAGGGAAATGGATCCTTGGCACTTGTGTTACCATAATTTATTGAAAAGAGCTGATAATTTGTTCATGTTTTAAAAGTGATTTTCCCTTCTAAACATGAATCTAAATTTTTAATTATCTTTGTTGTTATATCTCATCACTAATTACTACAAAGTGTAATTTCAGAGTTTATCATTATTTGTTTGTAATATGTTATATTTTTTAAGTTTTATTCAAGTGGTGACTCAAACATTTTATCTATTTTTTGAAATATTAGTGACAATTTTAACTCATTCACATTTGAGTGTTCTCTTATTTTCAAAATATGGATTTATTGTGATCCTTCTTCAAAGGTGATTCATCAAAGCAACTTGTCTCTGAGTTAAGTGTTCATCATTGAAGAAGGATCCAATCTTGGAGGCCAATTGAAGGGCAAACTTCTATGGCAAAGGAGCGTCTAGATCATCATAATTTGATACACGTGAACTTATTTTTGTTAAACTTCCTTTGATTTAATATTATCATAGTTCTCGTAGTAACTTGAAGCCTTATAGTCATGTTTACTACCTAACACATTCTCAATAAGCTGAATCTCCTCCTAGGTTTGATCCCCCAAGTCCACCTTACTCACCCTCTCACAACCCTTTTCCATCTAATCTTGAACCCACCACATAACTAGTAATGAGGCATAGATATAAAGATGATAATGAATGTCCTACATTCAAAATTATTATATTTAGATGTATTAACTTTGATGAAATGGAGGGTTACCTCAATGAAGTTTCAAATGAAGTAAGGAACTGACTCCCTAATTTTTTTTGGAAAAAAAAATTATGAGAGGATAAAGCCTCTCATAATTTTTAGAGAGGCTTTATCACCATCATGTGGCCAAGTAAGTCATAGTATTTAGTGGTATATGGATGAAAGGCATGAATATTTATATTTATATACCCATATATGTTATATGTTATTGTTATTATTTTTGTTTTTTTATTGTTTTTGTATTATTGTTTTTCTAGAGCATAATGCCTTGAAGTAAGGAACAGACTCCCTAATTTTTTTAAAGGGAATAATGTAGTGAGTAGCATTTGAGGGATTTTCTCATTATCATTGAAGATTATGACGTTGAGCATGAGGATGTATATATTAAGATATTTGTGCATACGTTAGAAGAAGATTTATGTGATTGGTCCAATTCCCTTCCTCATGGATGCATATATTCATGGGAAGAAATGAATAATGTTTTCAAAATACAATATGGTGATATATTTGATCCTAGGTCCCTTATTTTAAAATTTGTAAACATAAAGAACCCTAATGAGTGTGTGCAAGATTTTAACACAATGTTTAATAAGACTATGATGAGGTTGCCTAAAAATATTAGGCCTAGTGATATTGCTTGCTTTATTAAATACTTTGATTCCTTTGACAAGAAGGATGCATATTAATTAAGAGATAAGGCTCCCACAAATCTAAGGTTGTCAATCAACATGGCCATCCAAATTGAAAATAACATTAAAGGTATGGGAAAGCCTTCAAACAAAAGGGATGATGTAAAGTTGATCAATCTTGAAAAAACTCAATCCAATAAGGAAACCAATCTTGAGGAGACTATGCAAACCTTGGAAACTACTGTCAAGGAGATGTCATACAAGTTGGCTAGCGCTGAGAAGGGGATGCCTCATAGATCTTCTAGTCAAGAGATAACTGAAAATTAGAATCAATCGCAAGGAAGATCCTCTTTC
Source organism: Torreya grandis (assembly GCA_037957365.1). Lineage (NCBI taxonomy): Eukaryota > Viridiplantae > Streptophyta > Pinopsida > Cupressales > Taxaceae > Torreya > Torreya grandis. The sequence continues at coordinate 2,966,752 of JARHVA010001503.1, forward strand.
CACATTAGAGATACTGATAGAGGGAAGAGACCTGACCAAAATGATAAAAATTGAAATATAGGAGCTATGAAGGAGGTTCTTGATCAGTTGAATTCCAAAGTTAATGTTGTGGACTGTGATCTTGATATTGATTGGTGTGATAAATGTTTCTTCCCCCATCCTCCTTGTGATAATTTTAAAAAAATAGATGAAGATGTAAATGAACCTAAGTTTACATTTGAAGATGATGAGATTTTGATGTTTGATTATCAAATCCCCCAAATTAACGTGTCTTACTACATAGAATTATTGAGTGATACCATCGTTGATCAATTTTGGAGTGCAATAAAAAAGGTATGTGTCCTAAATTCTAAAATTATTTGTGATGTTAATATGACATAAGCATAAGAATTACCCAATCATGAATTTGAATTTTTAAGATCCATGATGATTTAAAAATATGATGGGGGAATTCCTTAAGTTAAGGACAAGTAGGTATTAATTAATGTAGTAGTTGCACAAGAGAAAGAGAATAATCTAAGAATTAAGAATCAAGGTGATGTTCCTCAAGAGACCACCCCTACAGATCTAAGGGTAGGGGATAACATAAGGATGTTAAGAAAACTAAAGAAGTCCATATTTATTATAAATAATCACCTATTTCCCAAGTTGTCAAACAAAGAGGTGATCCTACCAAGAATAGATAACCTTTGTTATTGAGTATTCCTAAGGCTATGAATGATGTTAGAAAAAATCTACCCTTGAAAAATGTTATTAGGAATGCTAGTTCATCCCATCTAGTTTAAATGACTATATTCATATTGAAGGTGTTATCACCCTTCCTCCTAATACTCCCCTTACTCAGTATAGTGTATGTGATATGGAAAAAAATTGAGTCAATTGAAAATTACTATCCCACTTGTTGAATTACTAAGAATACTAGAACATAGAAGGAGGGATTTTGAGTCTCTAGAGTTTAACAAGAATATAACTTCTAATGAAATTGATTTACCCCCAACACCCCTAGATGACAATAAAGAGTTAGATGAGGTAATTGAACCAGACCTAGAGGTTTATTTAGGAATTGCATTGATAGAAAGTCAGCTGGATATTGACCCCTTTTACATAACCCTATTGATTAATGGTTTAATTATTCACAACTGTATGTTTAATTCTGGAGCCTCTTGTAATGTGATGTTCCTAGGTGTCTTTAATGATATTGGAGTAAAAACAAAATCTACTTTTGGTAAGTGTTATGCCATGGACTCATGAGAGGTGCTAGTTGTTGGATAAGTTAAAGGATTGGTAATGCAATTGGTAGTTCATCCAAGTAAGTTTTTGAATATGGATGTGGTAGTTGTGGATTTCCCTCCTAAGTGGGGGATGTTTTTGTCAAAAAAATGGGCTACTAACATGGGTGGTAGTGTGTAGATGGATCTTTATTATACCACTATTCCTTTAGAGGGCAAGATAGTGAAATTTAATAGAGAGCCTAAGATGTTACTCTTATGGTATATAATTGCACCTTTGTGGGAGAGTTCTTAAGGATCCCATAATCTCAACCATAATATAGGAACAACCTCAGGTTTTGGGTATCTTGTGGTGAGTTTGAACCTCTAGAGAAGTCAGCTTCCTCTTCGTAGATCACCTAGACTAATGTTTATGCTTAGAAAAAGGGTTAGAAGGGGGAATAGGGTTACTAAGAAATCTAAAAGATTGATTCATCAAATATAAATGAGAACTCACATAAGCATGATATAAACACTAAAAAAAGCATAAAATAATTTTAGCTCACATAATCTCACAATCTAACTAATTGCATAAGTATTTCATGAACTAGGTTCACCAAGCAATGAATGAAGTAAAGAGGAATTATAAGACTCACACCAAGCTTACATTAATGGAAGAAAGAACATAAATGCATACCTAAAATTAACTCGAAAACACCTTAAAATAGGCAAGAAAGAAGGAAAATGAACATGGAATATTCTCCTTCACAATGCCATCATGTCATCTAAGAGATTCTGAAAGGTTGATCCAAGCTTGGATGGTAGAATAAAAATTTACAGGGTTCGTTCTAGAGCCCAAATTCATATCTTGATCTTTAATTTACTAATTTTTATGCTTGGGTGGAAAAATCCTCTAATATGATGTGTCTACATTCATGGCATCCTCTTAGGCTATTTATTTCTGTTTTAAACCTAACCAGTAAGCCTAAACATGTGTCCTTATCCTTTGCCTTCATCAAACCTGATCGAATATGATCTATTTATTTTCTCAGAAGTCCTTTTGCTTTGACCTTCATTATCAACCATTGATCTTTTATTGCTCTCTATTTCATGCCACTTGGTAGTCTTGTATTGAACTTTCTCTCATATCTCAAAAATGTGACACTTGGCAACCATGCATGCTTCTTATGGACCTTGATGTTAGTTTCCATGATCAAACACACTTATGTCACATGATGATCTCATGTTCAATATGATCTCCTTGACTTTTCTACCTTGATCTGCACCATCAATCTTATTGAATGTACTTCATCAATTTCCTTTTTCCAGATCAAAGGTAGACTATTGATCTCCATTTGAACCATATGATCAAACATGGGACATAGATCAATTCAAAATCCATCATAATTGAGACACTTGGCACCTTTGCATTTTTCCTCAAGTTCCTCTAACCTTTAGCCTCAATCTTGCCATTAATCTTCAATTGCAAGATGAAACATGCACCATGGATCTATTTTGACATGATAACTTCATTGGGTTTCTTGTATTTCATTGATCTATGCTCTGAGCTCTCAAGATTGTGACACTTGTCAATCTTGCATTAAACTTGGAACTTTATTAAGGATTTTTGAATCCAAATGACTATTCCCTATGGCTTCAACTTGACATCTTTGGGCACGTCCCACTCTACTAGACCATCTTTGAAGGCTTATATCTTGAGATAAAAAAACTCATCAAGATACCAATTTTTTATAGGATGTTCATGGAATAAAATATATGATATTTATTCATTCTTATATGATGTGTCATGACAGTTTGACTCCTTAGATTTACCAAATTTAGACTTTAAGCTTGCTTAAAGTGTTTCAAAATCTTGAAAATGAAAAGTGACATCCATGAAGTCTACTTGTTCCTTCTCTTATTGGATCACCCCTTTGATAGGAACTCTTCTTGGATTCTCATACCATACCTAAGAAAATTTTTCTTATGTGTGCCAATTTTGGCCAACATTTCAGGTGACATCTTGGGATTGTATGCCTTCTATGCAAGAGATTATTTGCCTTGGTTCATCCAATGGGAATGGAGTCTTAATAATTTTTTCTCAACTGATATGAAACTAATACAAGGTTTTCCCTTATTGAAAACTTTATTTTGAAGCAACAAGGAATATAAACAAAAATAACAATATGCACAAGGCACTTAGGGGAGGGAACACACAACATAAAAGAAATGTGCACTAGGTACTTAGAGGAAAACATGAAAAATATACTCTAATATATTATAATGGCTATAAACTCTTCTAATAACAAGGATTTAGATGAATTCCATTGACTGGGATGGGTAATACCTCTCCATCTAGCTGGACAATCTGAAAAGCATTATGTTGTTTGCATCCATGGATCAAGTAAAGGCCACTCCACAAACTATCAAATTTGATATGATCACCTAGATTGCCCTCATTTGAATCCAACTTGGGGACTATATACCCTTATTTGAAGTCCCTTGCTATGGATCTATTATCAAAGGCTTTCTTCACTTGATCTTGATGTAACTCTAGTGTGTTCATTGCAAGGTCTTTGGCTTCTTCAAGCTCCATGAGATCTACCATCCTCACACTCATATGATTAGTCTCCACCAACTCCAGATGATGGTCTAACTCTAAGGTAGGTAGTTCAAAAGAAATGGGATTTTTGACCTCCCTTCCATATACTAGGATAAATGGTAAGTTGCCAATGGAAAATTTAGGAGTAACTCTATCAACCCATAGGGTTGTCCTTAGCTTTATATGCCACACTCTCTGATTATCTTTTATGTTCCTCTTGATAATAATTATCAAGTTATTATTTGTTGACTGCATAATTCCATTAGTAGATGCCCAACTAAAGTGTCCACTCACTTGTTTTCATGCTAACAGATGCTAAGGCATTATCTAAAATTATTGTGGTTGGTACACAAAACCTAGTCAATATGCTATCATAGAAGTCTAACATTGTTGTTTCATTGGCTTCTTTAAGGGTAACTAATTCCACCCACTTAGTGAAGTATTTAGTAGAAATGAGTACCCATTTGTGTCCTCCACTAGAAGGTGGGTTAATTATTCCTATGAATTCCAAACCCCACTACATGAAGGGTTGTTCCACATGAATTGGGTTGAGAGGAAGTGCTACTAGTCTTTGCTTACCTAAAAAAAGAGAATGCTTTTAATATTTTATAACCCATGCATAGACATACTTGAAGAGGTTAGGACAATAATATCTATATCTCATTACTTTTATTTCTATAGTCCTTGGGTTAAAATGCACTCCTGTAGGTCCACAATGAAATTGCTCCAAGATTTGTGTCACTTGATTATCATCAATGGAACTTAGAAGTACTCCATTGAGGTCTCTTCTAAAATAAACCCCATTAACCAATACATAGTATATGGAATAAAGTCTAAAATACCTTATCTTTACTCTATCCATACCTTGAGGGCACTCACCTATTATGAATAAATGTGTCATATCTTGGAGCCAACTAGTGTGAGGTAGAGGTGCATCTGTTTGTAAGTTGCTTTATGTTACCAAGACCACTTCTTTATCCTCCTAAATATCATCAACCATGCAATCACATAATACCTTGCCTCTTACTATCTTAGTTTCTTTGATCTCCATGTCCTACTCCATGACCTTGGTAATCCATCCAGCTCTCTTCTCTTTCAAGTCTTTATTAAGAAGGAAATCACTCACTCTAGGATGAAACACCATAATATGAATCTTGATATTGTAGAGCATTGGTTTGAAAACTTTTAGGATTCTCAAGTTTGAAAGAACTCAATTTTATATAAAATTATACCTTACCTCATATCTTTTAATCCGTTAACTAAAAAAATCAATTCAGTGCTCAAGTGCTTCAAAATTTTTTTTGCATCAACATAGCTGATATATTGTCAACATTGGAAAAGGTATACAATATGAAATTCATTAAGAAGTCAATAATTATAAGTGAGGGTGATTGGGAAATGGCTTGCTTGATGGCCTCAAAAGTTTTTTTTACCTTCATTTGACCAAGTGAACACTTGGCTCTTCTTCAACATGGTAGTGATGGATTTGACCAAGTTTGCAAAACTAGGTATAACCTCCTTATGAAGTTTATTTTCCCAAGAAATATCTAGAGTCCCTTCTTGTGCTTGGGTAAAGATAAGGCCAATATGGCACTTATTATATAAGGATGAATAGATAATCCATGATTTGATACAATATATCCCAAGAGTTTGCCTTTATAGACATCAAACACAAATTTATTGGGATTCAAAGAGAGCAGATGCTCTCTACACATTTCAAAGATCAATCTCTGATGATCTAAGTGTTCACTAGCCTTCTTGGAGAAAACTTTGATGTCATCCAAGTAGACCATCACCATCTGATTTAACAAGCCTTGTAAATCCATGTCCATTTCTATTTGAAAGGTATATCTAGTATTTGACAATCTAAAAGGCATCTTATGATAAGCATATGTGTCTCACTTTGTGGTGAAGGTACTATTATATTGATCTTCTTCTCTTACCAACACCTGGTTGTATCTTGAGTACCCATCCAAAAGAGAGAAGTGTTCTAAAAAAAACTATTTAAATGAGTTGATCCATGGATGGTAAGGGGTAATGATTTATAAGGGAGACCCTATTCAAATCCCTAAAGTCAACACACAACCTGATCTCTCCATTCTTTTTCCTCACAAGCACTAAGTTGGCTACACATGATGAGTGCTTAATGGGAAAGATGATCTTGGATTCAATCAATTTAGTCAATTATTTCCTCATAATATCTTCAATTTTTTGGTTAATAGGCCTTTACTTCTACCTGGTAGGCTTGGCATTAGCATCCAATTCGATAGTGTGTTGGGGTAACTTGGGATCAAAACCTCTCAGGTCACTGTACTCCCAAGTAAAGATGTCTACATATTATCTACAAATCTCAATGAAATTTTACATTTCATCCCTAGTGCTTACCTTTCTAAGCTTAAGGAGATTGTATTTAAGGATAAGGACTCTTTCATAGTTCTCTTCATTAGTTGACATTGCTAGCTTATCTTTCCTCATATGGTCCCCCTCATGGAAAAAAAATTCAAGGGTGACCAATGCTTTAGGAAGCTTGTTAAACCTCAGTTTAACAATTTGATCTTCATATTGATGTTGAAACTTTTCTTGGTTTAATGAGGAAAACTTTGCTTCTTGCTACAAGAAATAAGAAATTTGCTTGTCATTATCAAATACCTACCAATGAGACTCATTATTTGACATTGATTGTCTTACCACCACTCTAATGTGTGGTTTCACTTTGGACCTTTTCAATTCATTTGGGAGGTCAAACTGAGATCCCATAGTTTCCAACCTATCAGCATGCTAGTTTTGGTTCCTTAGCATTGCTTGGATGTTGAAGGCCTCAAACTCCTCAAGAATGTCCCACATTCTATACTTTTAGGATTTCATCAAGGGATTATTGGTGATATTCTAACATTTGACTTGATGCACTACCATATCACTATCCCCATATACTTTTAATTGCTTGATCCCTCTCTTACTAGCCCATTGAAGTCCATGGATAAGGCCCTCATACTTAGCTGCATTACAAGAACAATTAAATCAAAACTTGTAAAAAGATAAGTACTTATCATTGGAGGGAGACATTAGCATTGTACCTATACCTACCCCATGTTTACTCCTTAAGCCATCAAAGAATAATTTTCACAAACCACTAGTATCTTCTTGAGGCCTAATGAGGGATGGCATAGACTCAATTTCCTCATGAAAATAGTAAACTCCCATGTTTCTTTCATAAATAACTTCCAAAGGGTAAATTAACCTATTTTCACTCCATAACTCATCAAAGAATATATCAAATATTTCCTCAAGACAAGTGTTTAGTTCTTGACCAACAAGGTGTTCATATTCTTCTAGGATGGTGCAATTGATGTTTGAGCTATTAGGCCTATAAGTCTCAATATGAAACTATGAAATAAGCTTATACTTGATAGGCACCTTGGTCCCATACCTTGTCTTGAAATCTACGTAGGACCAATCTACTACTAGGTAACCCCCAATTTTTTCTATGGAATCTCTACATAAGCATAGAGCAAGATGAGGAAGCATATCTAGAATCAACACATCTTGAGCCACTAAAATACTAGGATAAGAATTCAAGGTTACGTTTATACCTTTGATGATACCAATTGGTTTTGTGGAAGATCTATCAAGTTTCAAAACTCCCTTAGATTGGGGCTCATACCTTAAACCAAGTTGATTTGCTATAGACTTTGGAATCACTAAAGTAATTGCTCCACTATCTACCATGTAATTATGTACTAAAGAGTCACCAATGATTATATAAATGTATAAGGGAGGAGGTTTGACCACCTTATTTGATTTCCCTTCATTAGGCCCTTTGGTTGCATTGGTGAAAATCACAGTCCCTTCACATGGTGGCTTGTCTGAAACATTGATCTTTGGCAGTCCTTCTTGAAGGATATCTACCTGACTAGGCATGGATAACATGTCCCACATTGACACACTCACATTGGATTTTTTCATTTGTTTTAAAATATTTATGGGCAAACCACCAACATTTTATTTTATTTTGGGAGCCATAATTGTACTTTAAACTTGTGAGTTTTAAGGCACAAAGGCATTCCCTTGATTACAATAATTTGGAGCTATTGGGACCTTTAGAGTAGAAGTAGGTTCCTTTAGCTTTTATAGTAAAGGATTAATGGTAGGAATCTCTTTGACTACTTTTTGGTTACCATCCATTTTCCTTATTTTTAATATTGTACTAACAGCCACTAGACAATATGCTTGGCTAGAACTAGCCTATTGATTGAGTGCATATCATTCTTCTTGCTCATAATTAACCATTGTAGCACCCAAATAGTTTTGTTCCTATTTAAACCCTTGGATTTGTAGAGGCTCTTCTATTTTTTTCATCATAGGCACCTCTACATTCTAAGCCATAAGAGCTTGATTGTATTTATAGCTAGCACATTGATGACATTGCTCATTGAAATCCCGATTGAACTCAATGTTTGGGATAATGGATTGGCCAAAAGATTAATTCCAAGGAATGGTACCCTCAACTTCTAGAGAAATGTTTTTCTGGGTAAGGAAAAAAGTATTGAAAGTGCTTATAACATTTGGATTATAATTATTTATCCTAACATAGTTAGCCTGCCCTTATCCTTGGACTTATTGTTGGCCTTGACTTTGGAAACTTCCTTTGTAGGGTGGCCTATTGGCTTGATAATATTATTATTGAGGATGATATGGAGCCTAATAAGGCCTATTGAACTGATTCTATCTTTTCACATTCATCAACTCATTTTTAAAGGATTGGAACATGATCTTAAGCTCTTGTAAATTATTGCTTTCTTTGGAGTCACTAGATTGACTACTGGAAGCCTTTTCTTTCTTTGGAATAGATATATCAATAATTATTTGCATAGGAGGAATGGAAATAAAGGAATAAATGATAACAGGTGATTTTTGAATGTCAATAAACAAGGATAATGGTGGTTTAGGTGTAATCTTTCTAGCTTATACTAGATAATTCTCTGCTCTGATTGCCACCTCATAAGCATTTGGTAGTGTGTTTCCTCCCATACATTGAATCATTACTGTAATATCACGATTGAGGTATTTCAAATAGTAAAGGAAATCAAAGTTAGGAGTAGGTCTGATAGAGATTGGAATCCTATCCCATAAATTCTAAAACCTCTTATTAAAATCTTGCATAACCTCATGAGGGGCCCTCTTGATTGTGGTTAGCTACTATACAATTGACAAATTATCACTTTTGTCTTGAAATATTTTACATAAGGTATCACCTAACTGATGCCATGATGTTATAAAATTGGTAGTAAGGTTTTTATACCATTCCAAATCTTTACCCTTGAAAGAGATGGCCAATAGCCTAATAGCCACATTTGCCTTAGTTATGTCATGAATATTGTAGATGTTGGCTATGTCTCTAAGGTGTTTAGAAGGGGTTGTATATTTGTCTCTTGTGAGATAAGGGACACTTTTAAGAGCTACTACTAGAATAGGATCATACTATTGGAGATCTAAAGGACTATAACCATTGAAATCCACAAAAGGGAAGGCTATAAGGGTTGCCATGGTAGTGAAAGGAGCTAATAAAGATATTCTAGAATAAGTACACCTCAAACTTGGTTTGGGAGGAAATATTCCTTTATATGGATGAGTGTTAGCAATCTTAACCTTTTTACTAAGTTCAAATAAAATTAAATAAATTCAAAAATAATACCTCTAGAAGATGGTCTTGTAGTCACCTTTGGCATGAAAGATAACTATTATTCAACACCATAATGTTCAATGTTGCTTGAAATCATTAGGTACTATTACATGAAAGCTAGAACTACCATAAATTTGGTCAAACCAACATCAAAATTGACCAATTCTCTTTGAAAGGGTCTCATTGGGTGTGCCAAAAACTATTGTGTCATATAATTGTACTCTTGTGGGAGAGTTATTTAGGCTCCCCAACTCCCAGCCATAATATGGGAAAAACCTCAGGCTATGGGTATCTTGTGGTGAGGTTAAACTTCTAGAGAAGGCCGACTTCCTCTTTGTAAATCACCTAGACTAATGTTTATGTTAAAAAAAAGGGTTAGAAGAGGAAATAGGGTTACTAATAAAGCTAAAAGGGTGATGCACCAAATATAAATGATCACTCATATAAGCATGAAATAAACACTAGAAAAAGCATAAGACAATGTTAGCTCACACAATCTCACAATATAGTTAATTGCATAAGTATTTCATGAACTAGGTTCAATAAGCAATGAATGAAGTAAAGAAGAATTATAAGACTCACACCAAGCTTACAATAATGGAATAAAGAACATAAGTGTAGACCTATAATTAACTTGAAAACACCTTAAAACAAGAAAGAAAAAAAGAAAGAAAGAAGGACAATGGGTATGGAATATTCTCCTTCACAATGCCATCATGCACAAGCTTGCTAAACACAGTTCAGAGGTACGAGATAGGTCAAGAAAGTCTTTATTACTTCAAAAGTTATTTCATACAAATTTTAATAGGGTCTAGCCTTAATAAATGAGAGTCTCCTATCTCTAAAAATAATAATTTGTAGAGCCCCTTAAAATGGGAAAGAATGAGTGATATAGGAGAAGAGGGGAAGAGAGAGAGAGGGAAGTGAGCAAGACTGAGATCAATAAATGAGGCCCAACCACTTTTTGATCTATTAGTATTAATATTGTCTTTGAATTAGCCATTCATTAGCTCCAAATAGCTTCAATCCCCTCATTGGCTTGGAAAACATGCTAGAAGACAAGAATCCTTAGAATATGGTGAGTCATGATCTATTCGAATGGGAAAGTCCCCAAAGACATTTTAAAACTTCATTTAATGATGCACTTTCCCTTATCAACCTCCAAACTCTCTATCTACTTAATAAACTTGTCGCACCATGATTTATCTTGATATGTCCTTTAGAAATTCACTTGAGCTCATATATCTAGTGTCCCTTTAGAACACAATTGTCAGAATCACCATGCCCCTATGGCAACTTGTTTCTCTATCACCACTTTGCCTTTATTCCAAAATTTGAACATAGGTCCATTGTAGGTGAAAACCAATCTCATTTATTGGTTTTAATATAGCCATAGCCTCAAATTAAGATCTATAATTTACTTAGTTTCTTGTTCATGAATAAGAAGTAAAACATACATCTGAGATCTTTTGAGAGGGTGATCCAAGATTTGATGGTAGTAGATGAATTTATAGGGTTTGATCTAGAGCCTAGATTCATATCTTATTCTTGCAGTTACCCATTTTCATGCTTGGTTGGTGAAACCCTCTAATCCGATGTGTTTGCTTTCGTGACATCCTCTTAGGCTACTTATTTCTATTTAAAACATGACCATTGTAAGCCTGGACACATGTTTTTATCCTATGCCTTCATTAAACCTGATCGAATATGATCTGTTGATTTTCTCAAAATTATTTTTTCTTTGACCTTCATTATCAGCCATTGATCTTTGATCACTCTCCATATCATGCCACTTGGTAGCCTCATGTTGATCTTTATCTTGGCTCTCAAAAATGTGACACTTGGCAACCCCACACACTTCTTATGGACCCTGATGTCAGTTTCCATGATCAAACACACTTATGCCACATGGTAATCTCACATTCAATCTAAGATCCTTGAATTTTATACCCCACACCATTGATCTTATTAAATGTGATTTGTTTATTTCCTTTTGCTAGATCAAAGGTGAACTGTTGATCTCCATTTGAACCATATGATCAAACATGGGCCATAGATCTATTCAAAATCCACCAAAATTGAGACACTTGGCACCTTTGCATTTATCCTTAGGGTCTTCTAACCTTTGACCTTGCACGTATTATTGATCTTTAATTGCATGATTAAATGTTCACCATGGATTTGTTTTGACCTGCTAGCTTCATTAGGTTGCCCATGTGTCATTGATCTATGCTCTGAGCTTCTGAGATCATGACACTTATTTATATCACATTCAACTTGGAAATTTGTTAAAGATTTTTTAATCTAAATGGCTATTACTTACATCTTCAACTTGATGTCCCTAGCTAGGTCCCACTCTGCTAGATAATCTTCTAAGGCTTATATCTTGAGATATAAAACTCATCAAGATATCAAATTTTCAAAGTATGTTCATGGAAAAAAATACATGATCTTCATTCATTATTGTATGACATGTCATGATGGTTTGGATCCTTAAATTTTCCAAATTCACATTTAAATCTTACTTAAAGTGTTTCAAAGAATTTCAAATGACAAGCAACCTCCATGAAGCCTACCTGCTCCTTCTCCCATTGGATCACCCCTTTGACAAGAACTCTACTTAGCTTCTCATACCATACCTAGGCAAAATTTTCCTACATGGGACAATTTTGGTGAAAATGTACATGTACTTGAAGATCTAAAATGAGCTATAAATGAGGTTATGTACACTGATGTAGAGCTAGGTAGCTTTTTTAGAAATGTAGATTGTGTTGAATAATATGCTATTCTTGATGCTGGATATGATAGAGAAAGAGATGATGTTTGGAAATGTCCTTTGACGGGGATTATTCCAATCTTACAAATGGAGTTGTGGTTGTATCATATACCCCTAATAAGAAGTCTTTCAAGTTTACTTTCAAGATATCCTTTGAGTACACTAACAACATTGATAAGTATGAGGCATTCCTACTTGGTTTGAAAATTTCTCGAGAACATGGAATTAAAAATTTGATTGTAAAGGGTGATTTTGAATTAGTGGTTAGATAGGTCTACAATGCTTATGCCACCAAAAATAAAAGGTTGAAATAATATAGAGTTGTTGTATGGGAATTGTTAGAATTCTTTGACATTTCAATATTTATTATCATGATATAAATTTCAATGAAAAATATGACTGACTTTCAAGGTTGGGTGCTTAGTTTAAAATTTAAAATATGAACACTCACTATCAGTATCAAGTGGAGGTGTTTGTTATACCTTCAATCCTAGACAACATTCATCATTGGTAAGTTTTTGATGATGATGATCACATCAAAAGGTTTCTCAATTGTGAAGCTGAATTTCAAGATCATATTATAGACTTGGAATCCATGGTTCAAACCCATGATGGGAAGGAAACATTGTTTGGGAAGGACATCATTTAGTTGAATAGAAACACTATCCCTAGATGATTGGTGAGTTTAGAGGCATATTTTGATGGAGCAGGCTGGATTAAAACTCAAGATATTTTTATCTCAAAATATATGATTGAATGTAATTTAGGCTCTAAAGAAAATCCAAGAAAAGTCTAGATTGGTGCTCACTTGAGTGAAGATGAGAAGCAAGCCTAAATACAGTTGTTAAAGAAGTACATGGATTGGTCTTATTTTGAATTGAAAGTGTATAGAGAGGATTTTTTTCAACATGTCATCCCATTGCAACCTAACAATGAACCTCTCAGGAAAAAGTAGAGACCTATCAACCCTATCTTGACCACCAAGATGTGGGACGATTTAAATAAATTAAGGGATGGTTTGATTATTCAACCCATCAGGTATTTTTCATGGGTGGAAAACTTAGTCCATATAAGAAATAAGAATGATGGCATCCACTTGTGCATGAATTTTATAAATTTGAGTAAAGCTTCTTTGAAGGATAATTACCCCTTACCCAATATGGATAACCTATTGAAAAGTGTTATAGGATCAGAGATGTTGTCCATATTAGATGGTTTCTTAGGGTATAACCAGGTTGTAGTAAATGAATCTAAGAGATCCAAGACTACATTTACAACACCTTGGGGCACTTATATCTACATAAGGATAACTTTTAGGTTGATAAATACCGGTGAAACATTTTAGAGAGATATGAATGTTTATTTTATAGGGGTAGTTAACAAATTTATTACTATGTATTAGGATGATATTATAGTGTAATCCAAAAATATAAATGAGCATTTAGAGCATCTATAAAAAGTGTTTCTTAGATTTAGGGAATTTAGTATTTCCCTTAATCTAAAGAAGTGTCCCTTTGGAGTACAGAAGGCTAAGTTGATGGGACATATAGTGTCTAAGGATGGTGTCATGATTGATCCTAAAAGAGTGGAAGGCATTGAAAAAGTGCCTATCTTGTAGTCCAAGAAGGGAATTCAGTCTTTCTTTGAATAAATCAAATTTTTTAGAAGGTTTGGATATAAATTTATAGAGATCACTTTGCCTATTAATTACACTTTAAAGAAAGACCAAACCATCAAGTGGGAGGATAAGGCCATAAAATTTTTCAATGACATCAATGGAGCCTTGAAGTTTACCCCTATCTTAGCCATCCTTGATTATACTAAGGAGTTTTAGATATTCTCTTTTGCATCCCACTATAATGTAGTTATTATTCTATTGCAAAAGAATGATTATGGTCATGAGCAACCCATGGATTTATTTAGTAAAGCTATGCAAGGATCTGAATTAAACTATACTATGATGGAAAAAATAAGATTTCAATCTCTTGAAAGTTGTTAAGATGTTCAGACCTTACATTCTGAATTTAAATATTATTTCACATGTCGTACATATAAAGGTTAATGACATCTTGATTCAGATTGAAATATCAAACAAGAGGTGTAGGTGGGTCAAAAAGTTTCAATAATACGTCATTGAGATCTAAACCAATAATTTGGTGAGAGGGATGGGTTTATCCAAGCTCATGGTTGAGACCAATTTATAAGCTATGGAGGTAAACATGATTGTTTTTAATATTCATGATTCTTTGAGTCGAATTAACATATCGTTATGGTATAGGGATATTGTTTATTACTTGAAAAGTTTGAATTATCCCCCTAACTTAGATAAGATCCAAAGGATGAATTTTAAGTTCATATCCAAAAAGTATCTCTTGACTAAAAATGGACTGACATGGAAGAATCCAAATGGGGTTCTCCTAAGATCCCTAGTAGAAGAAGAAATTATTGATTTAATTGAAGACTTTCACATTGGAATATATCATGGTCACTTTGCACCTAAAATCACAACTCATAATATTATAAGAGATAATTATGGGTGGCCATCACTATTCAAGTATGTTGTATAGAAATTAAGAAAATGTGAGATATGTCAGTGCTTTACTAAAAGGTTAAAATCTTTTGGTTCTCTCCCTCTGCAACATGTAATGATTGAAGGCCCATTTAGATAATGGGGGATGGATTTCATTGGGGAGATCACTGATACATCAAGCACTAGACATAGGGGGATATTGGTTACAATCGACTACTTCATGAAATGGGTTGAGGCAGTCCCTACAAAGAAATCCATACACCAGGTGATTATGGACTTTATATTGAATCAAATTATTTTTAGATTTTGTATACCTATCAAGCTAATTGCTAATAATTCTATAATTTTAAGAGCTAAGCCTTTGGCGGCATTATACAAAGAAT
The DNA here is from genome assembly GCA_037957365.1 of Torreya grandis. Taxonomy (NCBI): domain Eukaryota; kingdom Viridiplantae; phylum Streptophyta; class Pinopsida; order Cupressales; family Taxaceae; genus Torreya; species Torreya grandis. The sequence continues at coordinate 2,981,931 of JARHVA010001503.1, forward strand.
ATGAAATCACATTAACTTATGATTACAATTACCACCCTTAGGGGAATGGGAAAGCAGAATCTGATAATAAGAACTTGATCAAAATCATTAGGACTTTGGAGGCTAATAACAAGAAGTGGGGTGAACAACTAAAATTGGCCTTATGGGATGATAGGATTACACCTAAGAGAGATAAAATCAAGATCCCTTTTGAGATTTTTTATGGATCTAAAGCTAAATTACCTATAAATGCATAGTTGACAACCTATCAGTTCATGCAATAGCTAGAAGATGAAGAAATTAACCACTATGAAAGCAGAATGAACTAGATTATTGATCTTGATGAAACTAAAATATAAGCTCATAAAAGACATGTAAAGTTCACTCTAATAAATTTTCAAGTAGGAGATCTATTTTTACTTTGGGATAATAGACATGAGGAGAAAGGCAAACATGGAAAATTTGATGCTTTGTGGAAGGGCCCTCAATTCATTGAATATAAAATTGGGGAACTATTGAGGTCAACATATCCCTATTTTTAAAAAATGAGGACCCTTATGATAAATTATGTATATTTGTACCTTAAAATTGAAATTCACTTGATTAGAGTGTCATTAATATGTTTGCACATTATTTGTATTTAAAGATCATCCACACCTTCACTTGGTTGGCTTATTCGTTCATAGCTCTGATTTGACCTTGTCTAAGTTTGTTAACATTTATTATTCATGTATTAGGTTGCAAGTTTGATGAAGCCCTTATTAAATGGGATGTGTCTAAATTTTATGGTTTAATCTTAATTTAGCCTTTTACTAGCCTTTGGTTTGTATAAAGTCAAGTTAAATCCATGTTTAAAACTCCTTAAAACCCTCATTTAGGAAACCCTAGCACAAGCCTTTTTAAACCAAATTCAAAATTGGTGGGAACAATTTATGTAGGAACACTTTAAAATGTCATTGACTTAGTTCAATTTTTATATTAAGGCTTAGTCACAGTTTTTAACATAACCAAACCTTAGTCTAAAAATTATATGCTTGGTCCCTTTATGCCCCGAACCCCTTGTTCCCATTTATTCCAACATGGTCTAACTTTGTTATACATGGGGTTCCTTTGTTATAAAATTAATCTAATATCCTAATTCCTAAAGTCTCATTCATATTCATAACATAAATAAGACTTTAGTCCTAAGAATTTATCCTGAGTTCCATATATCTCTAAGTCCTAACTTAGACATTGTGATTATTCACAAGATCAATGACCTATGTTTAATCAAGAGAAGTCAATCAGATGGCACGAAATGGACCTGATGAGCCAAGGATCCTAACCAATGGGACTAATCTCACTCAACTCCATGAATCTAGATCATTGATCCACGTTCACTCAGATCACCTCGATCCAACTACACAAGATCAATATTAAAATTAAAAGGGTCCTTGTTGCTATAACATAGAGTTAACCTAAGTTTTTACCCTAAGGATTTTGTATTTATTAATACAATAAAACCTTAGGCTAAAATAGTATGCTATGAATTTATTATTCGAAGGCTCATTTTGTTATGTTACAAGCCTATGCGATGACTTTATTATTTATGGGGTCCTTTTATCATTTCTTTTTTTTAACTTGACCTAAGACTTAAGACTAAATCTTTATTTATATTTGTTAATACAAATAAAAACATTAGTATAAACACATATATTATTTGTCTTACGTAATTTTTTTTATAAATGAAGAAATCAACCATGTTTGACTACTCAGATCATGATCTACAAACCGCATTCACCCAGGTGAGATTAATCTAATAGAGTGAAATCAATGATTAAAAATTTAAGCAATAGATGCCACATTAAATACTAAGCACCTTTTAAAAATTAATGGCCCACGTTTATTCATACCCATGAATCAAATAAAGAGAAATCATGTTGAATTGTCAAAGGTTCCACAAGACTACCAAGTGGCACAACCTCAAATCCCAGTACAAAGAGTATAGAAACATTGAGTAGTTGACATGTGGCACACAAAAAGTGTAGAATGAACCAAAAAATAAAAAATGGAAAACATAGTAAACACTCTTGAATATTAGTTTAAATTTGAGAGTGATGTACCCATCAATGATGTTCACATGGACATCAAATGATGATCATGCAGATGTCAAATTTAAGATAGTAAACCATCCTGAAGATGATCTTAAATTTGATAGTCGCATACCCATCAATGACATTCACATAGTTGTCAAATTATGGTCATATGAATTCCAAATTTAAGATAACAAGATCCTTGATCATGTGTTTAAAATTGATGGTCACACAATTGTCAAAGACATTCCTATGGATGTCAAATTATGGTCACGTGGATGTCATTTTTAACATAACTAAGAGCCTCAATCATGTGTTTAAAATTGAGGATCACACATCCATCAAAGACATTCCTATGAATGTCAAATGATGGTCACATGGACATCAATTTTAAGATAGTTGCTTGGATCCAAATTCAAAGGCAATGGGCATATTTTGAACAATGATGAATAGAATGAACATATATGCCATGGAAATGGCAGGTCAAAGCCATGTGAATACAATAAGCCAAATCAAAGACCCTCAAGACTTGGCAATGTAGAGGTTTGGATCTAAGCTCATAATGTTTGAAATAACTACTACCATTGGAGCATTGTTGGAACCTTCAAGAATGCCTTGGCAAAGCATGAAAGCTCTGAGCCCTCTTTCTAGCACTAGTGAAGCTCTACCTTTTGATGTCTAAATTTGTATCACAAGTGCTCAGAGTGTTTGAAGAACACTTCTCATTTTAGAATTCAATGCATGAGTTGTAGGTTTTGATAATCCTATTATCGAGTGGTGAAATAGGGAGCAAAGTAAGTAGATTGTTTCACAATATTTATGAAGTTTGGTGGTTAGGAGCCACCTTGGCCTATACCTTTACAAAGAATGAAGCAATTTGAGCTAATATTGGTGAATTATGACCAGATTTTAATCTAAGACCAATCTAACATGGATATTTACAATGAAATTAAGCTAGAGTGATTTGGTTAAAAAATAAGTAAAAGGAAGGGTAAGACAGATTAGAGATGTTGATGATCCTCATCCCAAACATCATGACAAATTTCATATGTCCTTCAAGTATGCACTTAACTAATGTATAATATGAAATATAATGAGCTCAAATCTTATCACACATCAGACAAACATCTAAGGATTGAAAAGTAATGAAAATAAGAACTTAGTTCACTTTAAATATTTACCCCTATAAGCAAACAACATTAGCCCAAATGCAAGAAGAATAAAGGAAATAAAATGAACTTGGAAACTTTTAGTCAACTGAACATTGGCACAAGTTTACAACTTTATAACTAAAATATGCACACCAAGATTTCATAAGAACCATTCAAATTTGGAAATGAGAACAAGCAAGGGAGAGAGAAACCATAATAACAAATGATACAAAAAAATGGACAATCTTTACATAATTACTTACTTGCATTAATTAATTCAAGTTTACAAATTAATTTAGCTCTAAGAATTCCCTCTCCCTAAAAATTGACAATATTTACTTTTATAAGATACAAGATAGTATGTCGGTCAGTCTCATGAACTAGTATAGGTGGGATAGATTAATTTTTTTCTATTCTTTCCTTCCTATCCCTTGCTTGTACATATGCTTGTATATATTTGTTTAATTTTCCTTTGTTTTCTGCTTTCTCTAAATTTTTCCTTTCTCTCAATAATTCCTTTGGACAACCCTCAACTCAATAATCTTATGATTTATCAAAGGAACTCCATAGTTTTGAAATGATGGTATGAATTTCAGGTGTATGTTAATCATGGGTTTGAAATATGGCTTGATGTTAGAGTTTAGAGAAACTAACAAGGACTAATGGATAGGTTGGTTGTTTCATAAGGTTTTAAACCTTGTTTTGATCTAAGGTTGGTTTTAAGAAGGACTACACATGTGATATAAAAGCTTAAATTGTTAGAACACAGTCATGCTCACACTTAACAAATATCCTTGCTTGGGATAAAAGTTACAACCATAGGTGATTGTCTGAAGATCAAACATATGACCAAATCCCTAAACCACACTAACCTAGTTGCCAACCTTTACTAGAAAGCCAAAATGATTTAAAATATATAAAAATAAGAGATTATTGAAAAATCAAAATCTTTCCAACCAAAGGTGATTTTGGTAATCTCCACTGTGCTTATGGATGTCTGGCTAGAAGTGAAGCAAGACCTTGAGTAGAGCCAAAGGCATATCTATCAGTGCTATGGATGTCAGGTTGGTAATAGAGAAATTCCCAAGCCTTCCTTGAGCTAAATCATGGTTTATAATGGATATCCAAACATGTTATAAGTCAATGTTAATGGTTAATGTCATGAAATCTGGAAGTTGCTCCCTAAATTCTATGGCAAACAATAAGTGGAATCAAATCACACATATATCATGGTTAGGTTTTGATGTTTGATCCTAATTCTATAGGTACAAGACTTGTTTTAATTATGAACTGATCTTGATAATGGTATTGATCAAGTGAAATAAGTAATTTACTTATTTTTCTAAACTAGAGTCTATGAATTCTAACATATTGCTATGTTTTCTTAGAAATCACCATTTATTGAGGTCAACATACCCCCATTTTTTACAAATGGGGACCATTGTGATAAGTTGTGTAGATTTGTACCTTAAAATTTAAATTCACTTGATTAGAGTATCATTAATATGTTGGCCCATTATATATATTTAAATATCATCCACACCTTCACTTGGTTGGCTTATTCATTCATAGCTCTGATTCAACCTTGTCTAAGTTTGCTAACATTTGTTCTTCATGTTTCAAGTTACAAGTTTTATGAAGCCCTTCTTGAATGGGTTATGTCTAAATTTTATGGTTTATTCCTAATTTGGCCTTTTACTAGCCTTTGGTTTGTATAAATTCAAGTTAAATCCATGTCTAAAACTCCTTACAACCCTCATATAGAAAACCTTAGCATAGGCTCTTTTGAACCAAATTCAAAATTAACAAGAATAATTTATGTGGGAACACTTTAAAATGTCATTGGCATAGTTCAATTTTATACTAAGGCTTAGTCATGTTTTTCAACATAACCAAACCTTAGTCTAAAAATTATATGCTTGGTCCCTTTATACCCTGAACCCCTTGTTCCCCTTTATTCTAACATGGTCCAACTTTGTTATATATGAGGTCCCTTTGTTATAAACTTAGACTAATATCTTAAGTCCTAAAGTCTTTTTCATGTTAATTAACATAAATAAGACTTTAATCCTAAGACTTTATCCTAAGTTCTATATATCTTCAAGTCCTAACTTAGACATTGTGCTTGTTCACTAGATCAATGACCCATTTTTAAATGGGAAAAGTCAATTGGATAGTGTGAGACAGACCCAATGAGCCAAGGATCCTAATTTTTAGGACCATTCTCACTTGACCCCATGGATCAAGATCAATGATCCACATTCACTCATATCACCTTGATCCAATGACACGAGATCAATATTAAAACTAAAGGGGTCCTTGTTACTATAACATAGACTTAAGTTTTTACCCTAAGGTTTTTGTATTTATCAATGCAATAAAACCTTAGGCTAGAATCTTATGTTATGAATTTATTATTCAAAGGGTCCTTTTATTATGTTACAAACTTATACTATGACTTTATTATTTATGGGTTCTTTTTATCATGTTTTTTCTTAACTTGGATTAAGACTTATGACTAAAGCTTTATTCATATTTATTAATATGAATAAAAACATTAGTCTCAAACATTATTCCAAACACATAAATATTTAGGCTTACGTAATCTTTTTTTATAAATGTAGGAACCAATCATGTTTTATTTCTCAGATTGTGATCTATGGCCCTATGGACCTAGTAATGTAAAGGTTTGGATCTAAGCTCATAATGTTTGAATCAGCTACCACTATTGGAGTACTATTATAACCTTCAACAATGCCTTAGAAAATCATGAAAGCCCTAGTCTGACCTTGTATTCATCATGGTTGAGCTAAGGAGAGATAAATTATCTCCTATGCAAAGTTATAGGAAATGAAAAATAGGAGCCAAAGGAATTTTTAGATGGACAACAATAGGGTTATGACTATGATCCTAACTAAAAAAGGTAACAATTAGTAAATTTTGAAAAATTAGAGAGACATCAGATAGAGTAGATAAAGTTCACAAGAGCTTAGCAAGTTAAATGAAGGAGCTCTTCATAAAACCAATTGTTGACCTTGTGTCAATTAAAAATTGGCATCAATGAATAATGAGGACCCTAAAATAGTAACTCAAAACTTTAGCATCATAAGGGTCCCAAATATCAATGAAATAAATATATTCTTTTTATAACCAAATTTGTATAAAATATTAAAATAGGATATTATTTTGTATAGACATGTGCAATTTGTAAGAGCACATTGTCTATAAATTGGTCTATTAAAAGGAAAAGGTCATTTGTTCTAGAATGTAACAGAAAAGACACTTGTCCTATACACTTATACAAATGTAATTGGATGAGACTGACCAACATACTACCTTGTATCTTATAAAAGGAAATATTGTCAATTATCAAGGAAAGGGAATTCTTGGAGAAAAATTACTTTGTAAACTTGGAGTAATTATTACAAGTAAGAAATTTTGCAAAGATTGTATATGTTCATTTATGTCAGTTGTTATTATGGTTTCTCTCTCACTTGCTTGTTTTCATTTTTAGATTTGAATGGTTCTTGTGAAATCTTGGTGTGCATCTTTTAATTGTAGAGTTGTTAACTTGTGCCAATGTTAGGTTTATTGAAAGTTCTCAAGTTCATTTCATTTCCTTTACTCTTATTGCATTTGGGCTAATTTTTTTAACTTGCAGGGGTAAATATTTAAAGTGAAATAAGCACTTATTTGCATTACTTCTCATTCCGTAGATGTTTTCTTGATGTGTGATAAGATTTGAGATCATGTTATTTCATATTATACATAGGTTAAGTACATACTTGAAGGACATTTGAACTTTGTCATGATGTTTGGGATGAGGATCAACATCTTTTTTTTACCTTACCCTTCTTTTTACTTCTTTTTTAACCAAATCAGTCTAGCTTAATTTCATTGTAAATATCCACGTTAGCTTAGTCTTAGATTAAAATATGGTCATAATTCACCAATATTATCTCAAATTACATCATTCTTTACAAATGTATAGGTTAATGTGGATCCTAACCACCAATGTTTATAAATATTGTGAAATAGTCCACTTGCTTTGCCCCTATTTCACCACTGGATAATAAGATTATCATAGCTTATAACTCATGCATTGAATTCTTTTAATTCTAAAATGAGAAGTGTTCTTCAAACACTCTGAGCACCTGTGATAAAAATTTAGGTATCAATAGGAACACACATTCTTCTTAACAGACCTAGATGGTGAGATACTAGAACTTCTAGTTAATGGTAAACATCTTAAGCACTTAATTGATTCTATGATTTTGTAAAGTAATTGAAAATGTATAATTTTGTCATTTTGTTTTCCCTCTTGATTGGGCCTTGTTTGTGTAGTTATTTTATTGGTTTTCATCGTGTGTTCATTCTCAAATCCTCCTTATCTATTTTTGTTAGTCCTCCCTCATTCTATTAAGTTTCCATGGGTGTTTGTTATTAGATTTCGTAAAATTTTGAGTCTATGGCCAAAAGGATTGGAACCTAGTCTTGTTTTATGGGGTTATTTGCACATAGGTAGGGTGCGTCCATCCTCAGAAGAGATCCAATGTTAGTTTCCAAATCTAAACTAAAAAAATTGTGCCTTATTTTCTAAAAAATGAGTGCTTGAATGTTTAAACTATTACCTCCTAGAAGGAAATCCCCAAAAATGTTCATCCAAATCATAATAAAATCCACTTCTATGACTATGTTGTGCAGACCCTATAAATTATTTCCAACTAATATCTAATATTTTCATGTTTGTGTTTAATGTATGCATTATAGGGTTTATGGTAAATATCAATCCTAGATGATTAAAAAATGACTAAGTATTTTGAAAATACTAAGTCCAAGTACCCACATGGAGGTGAAATGTTCATAATGGCAGAGATGTGAAGCATAAAAAAATAATGAAATACAAACTTTAATTCACAAATTGTAAAAGGTGATGTGGAAGTCTGCAGAACTTTTGGGTGGAAGTACAAAGTCACATTACAAATTTAAACTTGTAAATTGAAAAATGTGTTCAAAGCCCCACCGCCCACCACCTACATGCCAAAAATGGAGAAAGCCCACATAAATGTTTTAAAAGCCTATGCTAGTTTCTTTTATCCTATGTCCACATGGAGTCTAGTAGAATTTCCAAGTGGGAAAATAAATTCAAGACACAAATTTGCATTTTCAATTTAAAAATTGCACTTGAGGCTCCAAAACCCATGACAAAGGTGTTGACCACATGGAAAGTCTCAAAAGGATAGTCATTGGAAATAACTGGATAGGAATACAATAAGAAATTCAAGTTTGTTTTTTTGCAATGTGCATTTAAAACCCTGAAGTCCACAACAAAGAGTAAAACAAAAATTTCAAAGGGAAATGCAAGTGTGAGACCCGATAGAGATGTCAAGCGGAGATACAAAGTACAATTGTAAATTTATATTTGTAATTTACAAATTACAAAAAAGGTTATGAGATCTGCAAGAAGCCTACAATGATGATTTTAAAGGCATTAACTTGACAAAAGGGTCCATGTACTCTCAGCAGGATAAGTGGCAACATATAAGTAGAGAGTAATTTAGATGTTATATATTAGGGTGATAGAACTACCAATGTGGTATTTGATTATCCCTTATGGGATCCTGATATGAAAGTCATGGCCCAGAAAAGGTCAAATTTTTTGGATGAAATTCCATGATTTTGATGAAGAATGAATAAGAAGCATCTTGATGCGACTGGAGGTGAAATAATGAAAGGTTTTTGAGAAGCTATCCCAACCATTGATATATTAAAAACTATTACATGGACTCCATGGTAGGTGCTAAATCAATGGTTGTTGTACAAAGGTAGTTAGAAATTGAATAAGTGAGGTTAGGTACATTAAGAAATGGCTTGATACATGAGAGATTTCTAATATTCTTTGTAAAGGATCTCAAGGTGGTGTACAAAAGCCTTTAGGCAAGATTTTTTTACTTTAAGACATGTTTGGAAATCCAAGGGAGACATATGGGCATCCACATGTGGAAAAAGAGATGTTGTATGTACCTGATGCTATTGTGAAGGCATTTGGTGACACTAAACAAGGACTTAGCATTCTCAAATGAATGGATTTTGGATTCTATGGGCATGAATAGAGCATGGCTTTTGCACCACTCTAATCAGCTAGTAAATACATGGGTTGAGTTTTTTTTTAAAGGAGAATGCAAAATAGAGCCTTCAAACTCCTTAAATAGTCAAATGCACTTCCTAAGATCTATGGTTTAATAGATATGGTGAAAATAAAGTATGATACCTAGTTACAGTGAACTTTTTAAAGAGGAATTCAATATTGTATTTAAAATTTTAAAATTTACAGTTTGTAAATTGCAAACTAAGGTCCAAGGTCCATGGACATCTTTAAGGAAGATGCAACTTTGATATGCAAATGTGCAAATTATAAATGGCACTCCAATGTCCACCACCCATAGGTTAATGCAAGAAGGAAATTCAAAAAGTAAATGGTAGAATTTTTTATAGAGATGCAACATTCATTTTCAATTTCAAATTGCAATGTGCATTCCAAGTTCCTAGACCCACCACATACACACCAAGCTTAAGACAAAGTGGAACTTTTGGGTGTAAATACAAAGATAAAATGCAACTTCAAAGTTTCAAATTGTAAACATGCATCCATACCCAAAAATTTTACCAAGGCCAAAAATTGAAATATTGCACAAAGGGACCGAAATCCCACATAAGAAAAAAAAAATAAAAAATTAAAGTATCAATATTAGGTATGGTGGTAAAAATCAAAAAAGAGAAAAGGTGAAAAGACAAAGTCAATGACAAAAAAGGTAGAGACAAAGCCTAAGTGTCATTTCCAAGGGATACAATGTAGGTGAATATTTTCATTGAGCAAAAATGAAGATGTAGAAAATGCAATGAGAGGATGCCATACATAGAGGTTTGCATCTCAGTCATGACTCTGTCAGGTGATTTTTAACTCTATGGGAAAGTGCATGCTTGGTATATGAATATTGAATAGCCAAATGGACAAAATGATTGGACAAAATTTTTATTCTTTGTTCTTACCTCCCTTATTTCATTCCTTATTATTTTTAGGGAATGAAAGGACCATATCTTTAGCTGATAGGTTATCCACAAGATTCTAGTTGGATAAATGACTAGTTGGAGAGTAAGGCAAAGTAGTTACACATGAAGACAAAATTAGTTTTTCTCTCAAAGATAATATTTTCCCTCAAGCCCAAGTACAATGAAATTCTAACTAGGTAGATCAAAGTTTGTTATCAAAATTCATCATGGCATGGACAACTGCTTAATATAATGATTTCGTTGTAGAGCATGATCTTCTAGTGTGATCAAAGGCATCTTCCAGCTAGATCATATTCTAGGAATATTTTGGGTGGGAGATTTATATAAGTAAAGAGGGCTTGTCCCCTTTATAGGGGTTGGTTGGTTTTTTCATTTCCAAACTTTTGTTAGATGAGTTTTGTCTCTCTTTCTAAGGTGATTTTAGTTGTATAGTCATTAGCAAACTCTGAGAGCATGTATATGTCTCCCTTGTTTCAGAGCAAAGTCACCATGATTTTCACCATTGTTATGCATTTTGAACATTATGTACAATGATTTACTTTCAAGTTAATGAAAACATCTATGATTTATATTGTATCTTATCAATGAAGTGCAATGGTACATTATTCATACATTATTAAATGGGTATTTAGTTTTATGTTAATTAATGGTAATCATTTTGGGCATGAATCTAGGTTATAAGTTCCTTTTTGCACTATGATTGGGAATGTCTTATTGATAGTATTTTAAGTACACCCTGGACTTAGGGAGTTGATAGGAGAAAGTGATGTAATATTTATTTTCACTACATGATTTGGGGTTTCAAGGGTCATTTGATTGTTTACATTGCATTGGCATCAATGAATGCAAATAATTCTTGATAATTTTCTTATCTTGCATCTTGTAATGAATGATAACATGGCTATTGAAGGAGTTACCTACGTTAAAATCAACAACCTCACTTTTATATCTACCTAACTCATCCTACCTACCCTACCCCTATAAATAACACATGTTATTGACTATTCTAAGTGTTATTTGCTTACAGATGCATGGATATTGCAAAATTAGTGTTGGACATAGTCATTTAGGTCTGAAGAATTGTCATTGATGTCAAAGGTAGCGTGTGACATCATGCATTAATTTCAAAGGTTGAGTTGAACAACTTGTGGTGTAAATAGGGTTTGTGAAGTTCTTTTACTTATAAAATAAGTAAAGCAATGCAAGAACCTGACTTGGTCTTGTGGTGTAAATTGGGTTTCTAGAATGACTTTACTTCTCTCATGTTTATAAGTTGAGCAGTCTCAAGAACCTGAATGGGTCTAACAATGTAAATCAGGTTTTTAGAACAAATTTACTTCATTCAATTTCATAAGCTAAGTAGTCTCAAGAACCCAAATGGGTCTAATGGAATTGATCAGGTTTTTAGAATGGCTTAACTGCTCTCATCTTTATAAGTCAAGAAATGTGAAGAACCCAGATGGGTCAAAGAATAGTTCATTGAGTTATGGAATGAATTTACTTCATTTATTTTTATAAGTCGAGCAAAGTAAAAAACCCAAATGGGTCTAGGTGAATTAATCAGGTTTATGGAATGACTTTATTTCTTTCATGTTTATGAGTCGAGCAACGTCAAGAACCAAGATGGGTCTAATGAAGTTAATCGGGGTTATGGAATGACTTAAATTATTTTGAACTTATAAGTCAAGAAATATGGAGAACCCGAAATGGTCTTGAAAGAATTCTTTCAAAAAAATGGTTGTCTTTTTTGGAAAAATTGTCTCAAACAAAAATTCTGAAGGGGTCATTGCAAAAAGTATAAAGGGAAAGTGGACCAAAAAAAAGTTTTTGAATGGTAAGTGGACTATTTCAAAATAGCTAAAATGATCATTTCAATAAATCTGAAGGGAAAGTGGACCATTAAAAAAGATGAAGGGATCATTTCAAAAAGTCTGAAGGATATGAGGACCATTCAAGACTTCCAAAGGGACTGTTAAAAAAAACCTAAAGGGTATGTGGACAATTGAAAAGTTTCTAAAAGATCCTTATAGAAAAATCTGAAGGGTACATGCAAAAAGTTTTGAAGGACATTTCATCAGGGAAGTTGTCTCGAAGCATTTTGTCAAAAAATTATCTCAAAACATTTCTGTCAAGAAAATTGTCTGAGATAAAAAACCCAAAATAATTATTCTGAAGGATATGCTCTGAAGGGCATGTTCCATAAACAAAATTATCGAAGGACCATTACAAGTCTCTGAAGGGTAACTCAGAAGAAGCTTTATGGTAAGTTAAAATTTGAGCAAGTCCAAAGAGATCAAAGGAGCAAAAGCATCTCAAAGAAGTTGAAGAAAATGAGATGAGATTAACATGTTAAAGTTTAATGACCAAAGCCAAGATAAAGATTGTGCCTCTTCTAAGATAAAATGGCACATGGAACACATGATTATAAATATCTAATGAAGTGAGGTAGAGTCAGTAAAGCAAAGGTGATCAATGGTTAATGACACAATAGAAGGCTAAATATTGGGCATATCTGAGATAATCAAATGGAGTGAAAGCTTTCATGAATGTAGTGGAAAGTGAGAAATCTATCAAAGGTTAAAATCTGACTTGGTTAAGTCATGCATCTTCAAGAACCTAAAAAAGTAAGTTAGTTTAAAAATTTTGGTATGACAGTTGAAGGAATTTTAATCAATTCTTCTTGTAAAAATGGTTATTCTTTTTAGTCATCTATATCTTTCAAATGTTGTAAACAAAGTGATGTGATGAAAAATTCAAAGTGATGAAGAATAGGGAAAAAAATAGTCATATTCATTTTTTGGAATGAGAGGAGTTTGATTCGTAGGCGTATAAATATAAAACTTTTCTGAACATGGAAGAGTAGTGTAAAATTGGAGAATATCTGAGTGTTAAATAGATATATTAAGACACAGAGAAAGGGTGTAGGAAGAGTGAAGGATACATGAAAGTGTGTTGAAGGAGAAATGAGTAGTTTTATATTGGACCTGTAACAAATAATAGAGACTTGGATTATTTTAAGAATCTGATTCATTAAACTGAATTGTAATTCAAGTATCTGAGGTTGGTGCCTTCAAATTGAACTAGGTTAGTGCTTAGTATAGGGAGTGGGTGTTTCCTTAGATTTTGTAATCTTAAAGTTAGGGGATTGTTGTCTCTTTGGCATGGGTGTCCTTAAATGTAACTAGTGAGGTTTAGTCAGTGAGACAAACTTTGTGAGGCTGTATTAGAATAGTAGATTCTAGAAACATTCTCATCATGATTTTTCCCTTTGGGTTTCCACGCATAAATCATGTGTTATGTGTCGTGCTTATATGCATGTGATATATTTATTTGATTTGTTTAAGTTTTCATTTGTTTAACATTCATCTTGAAATTTGTAAGTAACCATGTTTTGAGATCTACTGATTTAACCCCTCTCTCAGTAGATAGGTGTGTTCAACACTTGGAATGTGTATGTAATTTGTCCTTGAAGAATAAAATTGTAATCTTCCATTTGTATCCTATTTTTCAAAAGTTTCTTTAGAAATGAAGGCTGTAATCACTTTTTCATATGTCTTTAGTAGCTTGTGTCTAATTTAAGATGATTTACCCAGTCTGCATGACAACTCTTCCTGAGTGGACTATGCAAGTTTGGTTATGCTATGATCAGATTTGTTTTTGTGTCAATAATACCATAGAGATTGAAATATAGTATCCTTCCATATGATCAAGCTACCTCATAGGTCCTCTCACCTTAATTTAGGAAAATCCATAAGTATAAAGTAACTAAGCATACCCTTTATCAATGTCTTCCAGTCATTATCTACATTCAATACATGCAGATGTTAAACCCTTCCCTAACTATAATGATATAATTTGGGTTTATAATCTAATGTTTTCCATCTTATCAAGTGTGCTAGGATAAATCCTAGAGGTGTATAACTAATAACCAACACTTTCAATGACACCTTTTAGACATGTCTCAATGCCTAGTTTGGTTGAAAATGGATACATAGTTTATTTCATCCCTATCATCTTGAAAGTTTCTCATCATGCTTGGCCTTCATTCGGGATTATGCTAGTTGGCCAGATTTTATAGTTTTCTTATGGAATTTATATATAATATCTATCCTATTTCAATTATGGAAAGCTATAAATTCTATTTTATTTAATAATGAAGAATCATCTTGTCAATTATTTACTAATGACAAGGTATTTGTATTATCTTTGACTTGTATGTATATTCAAGTCCATGTAGACAACATTATCATGGGGATTCATAGTTTATAATAGATACTTGATCACTAGGGGAGTGTTGCTTATACTGTGAGCCTCATCCCCCATATCATTCATCATAGGGATTGACACCTTAGTGCTCAGATGATAACAAAGTCAATATGACAACCACAACTAGTTCTTTCCTCCTCTCCCCTCAATGTTAAGGATTAAGTTTTCCACCAACACATGAAACATATAAGGGTGGTACTTATCAATGGGCTTTTCAAGTTGGCCTTGATAGTCCGAGTACTTTGGTACATCCTCATGATAGGTGAGACATTATTGTTTCTTTCTTTTTTTCTCTAGACCCCACATATGGATGGGTGGCATCAGATCCTCCCTCAATGAAACATTCATATTAGAAGGATATGCCACCAAAGTATGATCCTCTTCCTCCTCATTATGATATATTGGCCTATGACTAGTCTCTTAAATGTGCTTATTTTAATTATTATGGTGTTGTTCTATTAACTTGAATTGACTGGTGTTTAAAATTGATAATTTTTGTTTTGAGTCAGTGTTTTCCTCTGGTAAGAAGTATGATCCATCTATATCAACTGACTACTTTACTATATAACCTTTTGTAAATTTTAATTTTATTAATAATAACCTTTTGAAGTGTTCTAATATTAATTACATAGACCACAAATATGAAGAACAAAATAAAATAATGAACATAAATTTGAAATCTAAGAATAAAAAAATAACAAAATTGATTAATAGTAAAATAAATTAAAAGTGAAAGTAAACAAAATAAACAAGATGGCTAGGGTTTTACCATTTTGGTTCACCCTTGCCTATGATGCATACATTGTTTTAGTGTTTGGGTAATTATTTTCCCCTTTTATTGTATGTATTATTATTGTATCATGCTTATGTAACTACTTGTAATTTTTAGTCCCATTAACATATCTTGGTCATGCATAGACATTAATATAATTTATTTCTTTGTTTATAAAAAGTTATAAACTTCTATGGATACCAATGCATTGGAAACTAATAAATAATATAAACCCCATAACTACTCATATACCATATCTACATGTTAGATGTGTAATTTGAGAGATTTCATGTTTGATAGGCCTCAAATAGTGTCCTATGTTGAGACATGTATTCAATGTGTGTCAGGCATATGAAACCCATATGTCAAACTTTTGAGCTCAAAAATCTGTGCCCAAAGCAAAATTTGAAGCTTTTTACTTTAAAGGCATTGGTTGGCCTATAAATTAATCATCATTTAAGCAAAGAGGCAAATGTAGTGTAGAGGTTGACTTATATTCAAAAAAAATTGAATTTTGTGAGAGAAAAATTTGAATTTATTTTTTAAGTTTTATTATAGTTGAGAGTTATTCCACTAAAACCATGGTTTAGTCACCAAGGGTTAATACTCAAAAGATAGGGATATTTTTCCTGTTGGTGTTCCTCCTTCCTCTCTATATTGAAGTGATATTTCTCTTTTTATTAGTTATCCCTCTACTGCAGGTAGATCTACCATTGGTGGGAATATATATCCTACAAGAAGAAATTTTAATCAAGACCTATTAGATATCATATGTATCACATTTTAGGGGGTCAACATACGATGTATTGGATACATGTATCTCATATCTCCATATCCTTATGTCATGTGACTTAGGTTGGAAGTAATGGAGGTAGAGGCTAAGAACAACAAAAACAAATGGTGGGATCCCATGTAAGAAAAATCAAATTGGTGATGGCAATGTTAGGGATATAGAATCTCAAACTTAACACTATAAATAAAGGTAAGATAAGTGAAAAATAGACATATAATGAATTTATTATGGTGAGATATGCTAAAAATATAAAGTAAAACTATGCTATATATTGAAATGCTAATGAAAACAATATACTTAGCTGGTTTTGATAATAATACAAATTTGGATTTGAAATAAGAAAGAATAAGACTGGATTTAGATTTTGGATCAATCATTAGATTCTAGATTAATCACTTATATGACCTCAAACACTTGCATACATCTCTCGATTCAACATATTAAACAACATCATGGTCTAGAGTAGGCTAGAAGTATTCCATCCTATGGATTTTTAGACAAGTTGTGTGGACATTGAAGTGTCCACCACAAGAACCATTATGACAATAAAAGAGGACACTTTCTGACTCTTCCTAATTAATAAATTAGAAAACATGTTGTTAAAGGCCTTATGATAATAGAATTTATCCAAAATAACATATTTAGATGTGATGATGTTAAGATATATTTTTTATTTGAGTTGGCACCTTTGGGGTAAGTGTGGCCAATCAAGGAATTGATGTATTTTTCATATCAAGGCAAGGAGAAAATAATGGGATTTTATACATAACATATCAGCTCAAGGATGTTGGTATCGACAATATCATTAAATTTTAAGGATGAATCATCTAATAAATCAGTAATGATCTATCCCTTAACAAACTTTTGGTTGACATGTTAAATCAAACATGCTTAGGAGTGTAATAGAGTTCATAGCCTTCCTGGAGAGACTCAGTTGGTTTAGAAACATTTGTAAGGATTGATATATCACTATAACTATTTTATCTTGGTTGAGCATATAGTGTCATAATTATTTCATCGCAAACACTATTTATAATCACTCCTTTTCAACATGAGTATATTATGGCTCATAATCAATGAAGGTTCGACTAATGAAATAAATGGTACATTCCTTACCGGTGTCATATTCCTAAGTCAACATATAGGTGAGGGATACCTTATTTATTCTAATATAATGTATCAAAGGATTATCTATATTAGGTGACACAAATGTAGGGGGAGATATAAGGAAGTGTTTTACTACTTTGAATGCTTCATGACAATCATTTGTCTAAGTTAGGTTACTTGTATTTTTGAGTAGGTTGTTAATGGGGTGAATAATGTAGGTAAGATTAGGAATGAATCATCAAATGGATCCAAACTTATCTAAAAATATTTTGATTAGAGATAGTATGACTCCCCACAAGAAATACATGAAGTAAACAAGGATGTTGTAGTAGCCTTCAAGCATGACTAGGTTTTGAAAGAGAGATATATTTATCTTCATTACACCATATTAATTCAAACAAGATAGAACATGGAATTATAGAAATTAATTATAGAGAGGATAAATATGAGGAGGTCTAAGTTTAAGTCTCATCATCACCAAGATGTGAAGGGCATAGGAAGTTTTCATAGAAGTTCAAGAAGGCCATGTGTCAAGACAATAACTTGTAACTCCTCCTCAATAAAGAAAGGACAGTTTCAAGAGAGGTTTGATAAGTCATCAAAAATAACCAAGAACTCTTACACCATATTTGAATATCATCATCATATCAGGTAACACATGTTGAAGATAAGTGATATGACTATTTTCTCACCTTCCACTTGGTATTGTTATTAATTTGTGGTGGAAGATAGTTATCATAGACTCTATCTATGTTCGATATATATATATAATTCAGCCATAAATGTCATTGTAAGGGATCCTCAATCTGAGTATGGTGAAGACCTACTCAATTTAACACTTGTTCTTGCCTTTTGAGTTGAATAATAAGCTAGTTTTAGCCATCTTCAAACTTATTTTTAGTGTATAATTGTGATATGAATGATTAATATTAGTAATGTTATAAATCCCTCTATTTTGTCCTCTCACTCTTGCCTCTTTGTAAATAGGTTATCTCTTTTTAGGCCACATGAAGTGTTATAGCTAGTTGTGTAAGGAATTAGTTGTGAAAATCTACCATTAGTGTTAATTCAGTTCACCTCTTAGTTATCCCTTCTAGATCATGCATCTCCCAAGACCTCCATGTTGAAAAATTGATGTAAGGAGAACCTCAAGTTAGAGTTGTGTGTTTTGATCAGTCTTGCTTCACTTCCCAAGTGCATAGGCAAGTGGAGGTCAAGATTTTAGTTCATCACCCCTTTTAATTTCATGTTTATCTTTCTCCCTTTTTAATGTTAGTTGAGTAGGTTAATGTTAGTTTTAGGTGTTGTACCAATGGATCCAACCCTATCTAAAGGTTATCTTTAGTGATACTCCACCCATAATTTTAGAGAGATCTCATTGTATAAGTTGAGTGAATAGGTCCTGAAGCAAGCCTCTTCAAGGGTGCAACTAAAATTTGACAATAGTTAATATCAATTATTTCTTATATCAGGTAATAATTGCCTTTTTCAAATACATCAAGGGATAGGGTAAGATCAGGATCTTCACCCTCCTAATTAAATACATTTTTCTTATCATCAAATGACAAGTGATCCTAAACATGATAGTAAGAATCATAATATTCAATTTCAAGGGCCAAAGTGAGGTAGTGAGTACATGATAATCCCCTCTTATAATGTAATGAAGGGAGGTAATCATAGGATCATAATAATTCAAGGATATCCTCATTTTTATCAACTAGATCGAGGACTAATGGGTCATCATCCTACAATGACCAAGAGTATGAAATCAGACTCTAGTATTTCTATATGGGGAATAAAGTGTGAGGACGATGCAACCATGGACTTAGCAATTTGGTTTCTTTTATTAGGAACTTATTATATAAAAATGATGTTAAAATACTTTTAAATCTCATGGATAATGGTCTTGTATAGATGAAGGTGTTCGGCCTTGGTCTGATAGACTTGAAAAACTTGGTTCGTGACTAGCTTCAAGTCACCCTAGATCCTTAAGTTTTGAATGCCTATGTATTTATCAATGAGAATTCCAAGAAATATAAAATCATACTTATCCCTATTATTTGTGCAATAAAATTATATATTGAATCCAAAAGTCATGATTTTCCCTTTAGGGGAAGTGAGAATGACTCATTCCATAGTGTCTAGGCATCACTTGGTTCCATCATAGTAAAGGACCCATTGATCATATGTATAATGGGGCAATCCTCAAGTAAGGTTTCTTGGTATTATAATAGTTTAACCATGTGGACATAAAAAACATCATTTAATCCCTCTTAGGGCTCCTAATTTTGAGACTCGAGAAGATAATGAGCCCATTCCCTTTGTAGGGTGAACAAAAGGGCTTAGAAATGTGTAAATGTCTCAACCTTGTGTTATGGATGAAAGAAGGGGAGAGCTTATGGGAAATCAAAGTGTTGTCTTCTAAGTTTTAGTTCAAGGTAGGTGTTGTCATCAAATTGTGTACCCTAGGACACTCTATGAAACTCTTACAATTTGATGCAACATGGAATCATCTCTCAAGTTGTGGGTGAACTTCTAAGAGAGATAAATCTCTAGATTATGAAGGCTAGCTCCCTAGATATGACTTAATTTATTAATGCTACTAAAACTACCTAAAATGGGTGAAAAGGGAGATAAAGATACATAAATCAAACCTAAACTAGGAGGTGATACACCAAGAGTTGATTCCATTCATACACTAGGGATTTGTATAATGAACTAAGATAATCAAACTAGCCTCACACCATTAATGGAGCTCCCTCGCATGAGTGTTTCTCATGAAGGAAAATAACAACTCAAAAAATGAAGGAAAGTGAAGGGAAGGTCAGATATGACACTACCAAACTCATACACACTTCAAAAGTCTACTTTAGCAGCATACACTTCATTAAACATGTTAGGATAGAAGTCATTTGCAACAACACATTCAAGGATTGCATGAAACAAGATGAACTCAATCTATACTTGAATTTCAAGATGGATCACTTTAACACATAGTGAAAATGGACTTAGAGTATAACCAGCTTACTTATCATTATCTTAAGTATAAATGAAGGTACAATTTAGGTAGGGCTTCACCATACCAAGAGTTGGAATCCTTTTAATAGTCAAAATGGCTTACATTTATAGAACTTAGAGGAAGAGAGAGAAAATATAATTTGAAAAGGCATAAAGGACATGTGTCACCAAGTGAATATTAGTTAAAATTGCATATATAAGAGAGGTGGGGTGATATATGCCATGTAATGAAGGTGTACATGTCCAAACAAATCATAAATATAGTGAAAAGTGGCACAAAACCTACAAGTTTGGCATAATAAAATGCATGTATGATTTGCCTTCCAAAAATACCCTTATCCCTACATATGGTCAAGTATAATGATTTGTATGAACAATAGGGGTTACAAAAAGTCTCCACATGCATTTTATTGATCCCTAACCATCCCTATTCTTGTGGACATGCAAAATCATCATTCACAGTTTTGAAAGGGTTTTTTCCATGGACCATCTCCACTTGGCATTTAAAAATTTCCAAATTTTCATAAATTATCTATGAAAAAGAGGGAATGACACTTTCCAAAGGTTCTCGTATCATCAGTTTCAAGAAAAAACCATAAAAAGGCCTCCCAAATTGCTTTTCATCTCTTTCTCCAAGTGTTTACTAGTTGGCTCACTGGACTGGTTGAAAGTGAAGGTCTAGTTGGGGTACTTACAAGTTTATTCATGAGATTAGGTGGAGTTTTGGAGTTATCTCAAGTTTAAATCTTCATCCCAAAGTTTTTTTCATCTTATAACTCCTCTTGTAGCTTTCACACCACTCAAAATAGTCAAAACAAGCCTAGTTTTCCTTTGATCCATATAGTTCCACACAAAAAAATCACAGGTGTATGATCCTCTAAGAGCCATATGAAAAATATATGTGGTTTCATGGCCATTCCATTTCATTTAGGTGTTCAAATAGTAAGCTTTCTCTAGTTCATTCCTTTTGGGGGTTTTACAAGGGTTTTGAGTGGCCTGGACTCTTAACCTTTGTTCATAGCCATTTCAAATTAGGCCTCCCTCAAAATTCCACTAAAGGATCCTAAAGGACCTTATATAACTCTCATAAATTCCTCTAGGTCCCATGCATTAGTTCATGAAAGTTATGAACATTTCAACTTGACCATTTGAGCCATTTCCTGCATTTCAACTTGACCTTCTTTTTTATATATGGGGCTGAAATGTGGATCACTTATATTAAGAATGTTAATAAAAATTAAATTGAAAGAGTGATTACGTCAATTTTATGTAGGAATATTCATACTATAATATCAACCCCTCAATATATTAGTTTTATTGAATTTAGTACAACAACAATCATTACTACTATGATCTTTTATGTGGTAATTAGAATACACAGTGTTAAAATGATAGTCAATTATTTGGTTGATTTACTCAGGTACACATCTAAAATATTCAAATAATACTTATAAATGATACAACATGGGATCAAATTTGGCTCGTATGCTATGGATTATACTCTCATAGGCCTTATCGATATTGAAATGCATAAATTATCATTTTCAACACATATAGATAAATGATCTACATAAAGTGTAATGAAGTAAATATAATAAGTTACACTAAATTTCTTTGCCAAAAATATAACACATTGAATAAGTGTAATGGAATCCATTAACCATTTCAAAGGCCAAACACATATTTTTCATACATAACATTCTATAATTAACATATTGTCAATAATATATTGTATTATAAATTATTATTTGATAATGATCTTTGATTTGTATGTCATTTTACTTTGGCTTCACTTTGTTTGAATAAACTCATTGGGTTGAAGACAAGTTATATAACTTATAGGTGAAAGGAGAAAAGATAGGTTTAAGAAGAACTAATATATTTAAATATTATTGTGTAAGTTTTAAATAAAATGTATTATTTTATTTGTAAATATTTTTTATTTATATTTTATTATATCTATTATAATAATACAATTGATTAAGTATCCATTCATTTATTAGTAAAATTATTTAGTTCACAAAGAACCCACCAAAAGGAAATGTGGTGCTTTCAATTAAAAACATAATAATAATAATAATAATAATAATAATAATAATAATAATAATAATAATAATAATAATAATAATAATAATAATAACAATAATACAATTGGGTGTTTTCAAACTCTTACCTATGATGAAATTATTTTATTCAATATTGAAATAAAGTTAACTTTTAAGAAGCATTATAATCTAATATCTCATTGAAATAAGGACCCTAACCTTAATTACAATGCTAAGAACCAGGATAGAATATACAAGGTATGTAATTTGAAGAAACACTTTTTATTATAACATGCCTACAATATAATTACATTAAACATTAGATTATGAAATTCCAAATTAATTAAGACAATCAAAGAAAATGTAAATTTTCTTTAGGAAAAAACAATCTTCTAAAAGGTAAAATCACTTTTAATCCTAAAAACCAATTTGACTTAAAGAAAAGGAAACCTTACCTAGTATATATTTAAAAATAAATAAATGACTCACAATTATAAAAAGTAAGTCCATCCAATTGGGTAGAGCAAGACCCAATTTAAACTAAAAACATTTAAATTGATTAAATCTAAGTTATAGAAGACTAAAACTAATTATTCAAAGTAGTACTCTAGCTTATGTCTAGTAATAACAATTAAACCAAATAAATAGTTAATTAGTGATGATGACTAGGCATATGTAAAGAACCTCCAAACATTACAATTCAATTACAAGTATTGAGTGTGAAGGAATACAAGTCAAGCACAAACATTAAGAGTCTATAAGGTTCCAACCATTAATATATCTACTTGTTTTTATTAATGGTTAAAGTATATTTTATGGAAAGACGTACCCTACCCTTTACAATAAAAAATAGATATGGTCTTCAAAACTAGATATAATTTAAATGTTTGAAATAAAGAAACTAACACTAAAACAATAATAGAAAACAAGTAAAAACCACATAAGTAATATAAAACAAAGATGCATCTAGGTCCCTTCAAAACTAATTTTATTTTGTGTTCTAAGGGTCATGTTAAGAGGTTGTAAGTCTTTCTTTCATCAATCTTTCTTTTTGTTACCAATAATCATCCACTCCCCTCCACCATTAGGAAGGATAGGAATGGAAATTTAAAATATAGCTTATGATTTATCCAATGGTAACCACATCAATGAATCACTTATTGAATCGTTATATCCACTTGGTTGATTTCTATTTTCCTTTCCCAAGGGGGAGGAATCCTCTACTACTAGTTCAACTTATTTTTGGGCCAAAACCATATATTCTTCTAATTTTTATGAATCATTCTTTGAATATTTACTCTTAATATCTTTTTACATAATGTAATGTTTAAGGAGAGCATCCTTACACTAGGATATTCTAGTTGTACGCTTATAAATATTACAAGAAGTAAGATGACCTATTTGAAAATAATTTCTATGCTTGAAAGATAAGGTCTCATAGTCAAGAGATTTCTTCCAAGTTCAATCTTGAACTTTCAAATTGATGGACTCAATAAGATATTTGGAAACATGTGGTGAATGGAATTGGGATCCATATATAATAATTTACCCAATGAATCACCGATAACTTTCAAACATAAAGTAGTCCAAAACTATAAGGGTAAAAAGGCTAGTGTTACCCAAATCGGTCTTACATCAAAGGCCTCAGGGTGAAGGTCGAATGATGGAAACCATAGTTTAAATGAAATGACACTCTTATTCCAAGACCAAAAAGGATTCTAAAACACTAAACACATATCCTCTACCAAATCAAAGATAACAATAAAATAACCTTTTACACAGGGAAAAAATTATAGTTTTACCTTCCATTAGAGGCAACCAATGCTCCTTAATCCATCCATTTAGATATGGGAGAGAATGCCACAAGTTGGAAAAATGTCAAATCATCCTAAAATATAACAAATATTCCTCTCCTTCCAAAAGAGTCTGAAGCTACACTCCTTCAAAGGAAATAAAAGGGTTAATTTTTTATGGTGCCAATGGATTTAAAATAGCTTGCTTTACCTTAGCCATAACCCCAACATATTAGGAACGTTTTTAAAATTTATTCAGGTTAAAAACACCAATAGGGGCTTTATTTATTCTAATTTATCTACTTGTTCTAAACACACCCCTTCCTATTTAAAGAAAGATAAACAATGAGTTAAGTACTAATACTATTGAAAATAAATTTGAAATTGTTGTAAATACATGCTTTTAAATGTTAAGATTTAATGAAAATATGGGAAAATAGATAGATTTCAAGTTATTTTTTGTAATTACCACACTATTGATAAAGAGAATAGTTACATTTTCAAACAAATTTATTCCATAACTTTGTATGGATATAAAATTATATTTGTAAATAATTATGCAATTTTAGCACAACAAAAGATATAAAATAATATTTGTATGAAAATTAAAATATGCCTAAGGCATGGATACATGGAACTAGGAATAAGAAATGAGTTATATTCCTTCAAATAACCATAAAATGGCTTACAATAAAATGATTTTTTCACATACCTATGATAAAATGATATAGATATTGATAATTATTTGAAAGAATGGAGTTCATTACTCATTAATTCTTTTAGTATCTTAAAATTATTCCATGGATTTTATATTATTTTAATTTATGTTGGTTTTACACATATGTTTATGTATAGATAATTTGGTCAACTTCTAAACCCGAAAACCCTCTACTTACATATCCATAATAACCTTCATCTCTTTATTTTCTCTATAGTTCCATTATATAATTTTTATTATATGGTCTTAATAGTTTATTTGGATCATGTACTATATGATCATGACAACCTATTTATCTCTCTACCTTTAATAAATGGACTTATTTTTTCCCTCTTGCCTTTGTCATGTCACATTCTTCGAAGATGGTGTGAATATAAATATTCTAAAATTTGAATTTATGGTCAATTATAAATATCCAAGTGTTTTGAATCATTTATAGACACAAGTATGATTTATTAGCCATTTAAGATTGAGAATATTGTTGTTACATGAGAAGCATACTATGTGATTCCAAGGTTCACAACAAGTTCTTTGTTCTACTTAATACGGTCAGATTGTTAGAGTTCTAGTTAATTGACACTAGAAACCCAAACCCTAACAAGCCCCCAATCATTATTTTATTTATTATTAGGTTAAATATTCAACTATTTCAAGAACAAAAGAGTCACAATTCACAAATTGAGGGTAGAGAAGCAAAGCATATAACCATGTGAACAAAATCCAAAAGTTATTTTTAAAAAAAGATCATTTGGATTGAAAAGTTATGCTCCAAACACTTATTTAGAATGAATTGTAAGGTATTTATTTTCATTTGATAAGGTTAATGGTCATAGGTTTTGAAGCTCCCATAAATTCATACAAAGGAGAAAAATATAAAAACATTAACACTCACATGAAACACCTCCACAAGCGATAAAACAACAAGAAAAAAATGGATAAGAATCAAAATCTAAAATAACCATGAAACATACACTACCTTACTATATCAAACTAGTTATCATCAGGTAATCTTCCATAAAACTTCCTCTAAGTATAGATTTGTCATCATACCTACCTTCACTTTCAACTATCTTCTAGCAAACTTCTACTCAGAGGCCTTGCTGAGCAACGAGCCATGTCGAAAGATTGAATAACAAATCTTTTGCCTTGTTTTATTTTTAGTACATTGGTCTATTATCCCTTGTCTTTCAAATCTTTTGGTTAAAATAGTAATGAAATTTTGATCGGTTTAAAGGATTGTTTTTGTCTTTCACTGATGTAACTAATTTTGGTTATATCCTAAAAATATCACATTTTAGATTCACTTCCATCTAGATATCTAGTTTAAAGGTTCAGAGAGCTAGGTTTGAAATCTTCCTTGAACTAATTAGATCTACCAACATATATCCCTCTATCTAGTAGAGACTCTCATGAGATTTGATATCATCTAAAGATGAGGTTAAACTTCACTTTTAGAATCAACCATCATTGTAAAGTGGGTAGGAAGGGAGTCCTTCCACCAAGAAGAGTTTTCCTTTATTATGAAGTTGTATTTTCAGGTCAAATGTCTTGTATTAAAAGTTATGGGTTAAAAAATAGGCCTTCATAGTCAAGGGGTTGAGACCATGAACAATCTCCTACTTGCAAAAAAAAATTAGGTAGATTTTTGGAGGTGTCAATATTCACCAAAATCTTGGCATAAGTAGTGTGGGAAAATTGATAAGTATCTAGGTGTATTTGAAGAAACTCACCCATGGATTTACCAATTAATTTAAGACTAGATACCATCCAAAAATGAAGTGCAAGATAGGGTAGGCAAACCTATATGGGCTTTACATTAAGTGGTTTAGTAAGAGGGTTGAGGAAAGGGGACCATGGTTTCAAGACCAAGGGGTGGTGATTCAAGCTCCAAAACTATTTATAGATATTCTCATTTTCTTTCATATGATAAAAGATAATGATACAACAAAATTTGTGCATGAACAGATTTCAACTCTACCTTCTAAGAGGGGTTTCTAGTTTCATGAGATCCAAACATGAAATTATTGATGTTTTGGATATTAATTCATGAATCTAAAAATAACTCCTTTTGATGAGAATTCATATTCTAATTTGAGAACTTCCTTGGACTCCTCCTCATTGAATACCACTAATGGATCAAAGGATGTAGGATTGAGATGTTTTGGGTTAAGTATTAACACTGGATTATAGGAGATAGCCTCAATGAAGGATTTAATACCTAGCTTTAGGATTCTATATTCTATCATAGCTTCTAGCTCTATGACTTCCAAATGCCTTAAGCTAGAAAATTTTAGATCTGGGTTTCCAACCTAGGGATGATCATTGACCATGAAAATGGTTTATTCATAAGATCCATTCACCTTACCTGAGCCATTAACCTGTGTAGGGTCATGACCAGGGTTGATTGAGAATAGGTAGGAAAGATAGTAAGGAGTATTGAAAGGGACATGCAAGTGCATGTACCATTAGTTAGATCTAGATAAAATAGGTGAGTGAGATCCCAAGGCCGACACTATTTTTTCTAAAGGTTTTATGACATTTCTTCCATGTAATGCCACTATCGAGTTTGATCTCGGGGCAATCGCAATTTGAAAACGGAGTGGGAAGTGTACAGTCCTAGTAACCTTATTTTATCAAATCCATTTTTTGGATGATAATTGTCTTAGTTTTGGGTCCTTATTTCCATATTTGTATTTATACAATAGGTTTCCTACAACATTATACACAAAGATATGTCATTTCTTTCTCTTTATATTTATTGTATTAGTGTTTCATTTTATAATTAGGCATTATTAATGTATTTTGAATGTTTAATTCAATATAAGTCATTTATTACATTACATTTTGGTGAAATGACATTATCTTACACCTCCTAGAGTTAGATATATTCATTTCATTGCCTCATATTGAGTTGATCTCAACCATCTCATATTTCCTAAGGTTAATTCAATTATGTGCTTCCATATATATATTTAGATCTATTCAATGCTTGATGTGCTAGATCTTAAACTCAAGGTTATTCCAATTTATGAAAAACCATAAAGTCCTAATGTGATTTTATGGTGTGTTTGTTAATGTTTAATTAATGACACCAAAATTGAGTAGATCTAAGATTTTGATATTCCAATTAGAAGAACTAAGACTTAATAAAAAAAGACTTCATATTGTTCAAAAAGCTCTTGCTAGATCTAAGCTAGGCTTCAAAAAGAAAAGAAAATCTGAATGTGTATATAATGTTTATAATATCTACATTTCTAAAATGATGTGGATTTGAATGACATGCATATGTAAAGTAACATGTCTTCAACTAATGGTATTACTTATATTAGTGATATACCCTTTGATGTAGATATTGGATATTTATGTTATTTATATAATGTTATCATTGAGATTAGTCAACTCTCTACATCCCAACATACATAACAAGGGCCTTGTAGTGCATTATTCAATAAGTTTATAAAACCCTCAAGATATTCCAAGATTGATGAATGGTATAATATAAGTTCCATGCTAAGGATTATTGCCTAATATTATTATTTCCAAAATTTATTTTAATTTTATTATTTCTCAAAATCCACTTAATTGTAATGTTTCTTTAAAATATTTTAATCCTCCAAGTTATTCTCAAATTCCTTATTAAATTCCTCAAAAAATTCTCATTTCTTCTCAAATTATTAAAAATCCCTCCAATGTCTCAAAACCATTCCATCCTGCCAAGCCAACACCATCCCCAACAATAATTTACTTTCCATATCCACCACAACCTATGTTATGTTTCCACTAAGTAGTTCACATCCATCCCCATCTAAACATATAATTAAATGGTTATCATGATGCATACCCTTCATAGCATGCAAAAGAAAATAAAAAATCCTTTTCACATTGAACAAAAATACCAAAAGGGTTATTAAAAATAATATTCTTCTAAATCCTTTGGATTATAAAATTATATATCAATCTCTTCCAAGTGGTTTTGATGCTCTAAAATTCAAATTATTAAATAAAAAAGTAGATCCACTACATTATATTAGATTCTTTCATGTTTATTTCTTCAGTTTTACTCATGATGATAGTTGTTGACCAAGCTCTTCCATATAAAAAGGATTATGATCTTGATTGGTTTATACCTTTCCATGTGGATAAATTTGTTATTGTAACACCATATCAAATGATTTATTCTCTCCCTTTCAAATTAATAATGACATAAAAGTCACATTTTATAAATTAGCTTAAATTAGACAAGGATCAAAAAAGGACATTAGTGAATATGTGCTTATATTTAAAACAATTATTACAAAGGTGAGATATGAGTTAATAATTAATGAGATTCAAAAACTTTTTGTTGATAGCTTGCTTCCAATCATTGAATATAAAGCTATTTTAAATTCATATCCTTATTTTGATGAGATTATCCATGTTGTTAGAGAATTTAAAATTGAGCTCCTAGATGTCAATATTATTAAATACTCTTTGAATATTTCTTCTTCTTCAAATGCTTCAAAAATTCCAAACAAATCTAACTTTAAGAATAAAATCAATGATAGTATATTTCTAACCAAAAATGACCCTAGCAATGTAGTCAATGACATCAGACAACTATCTCATATGGTCATCTCAATCCTACAAGTGAGAGAAGACATTTTTAATGCTTAGTGAGATATTTCAACAATCATTGAAGAAAATACTGAATGTAACATGATATTTTTACATTATTTAAAATAACTTGATCATTTGATAAATTTACCTAATAATTATGATCCAAGTACATTAGGGTTAATTTTAGTGGCTAATATTATCCATTTGGTTAAAAGTATCTTTTGTCCTTTCGAAAATGGATAATTAGGTCTTCACATATGTATTAGCCCAAATTTTATTCCATTTTCTTAATTCTATCTTCTAATCATCCTTATAGTATATGTTCCCACATTCATTTTGGACATGGTTTAGCCACAATTACTATGTGCTTATGGATATGCATCACCCAAAATATACAAAATGCATATTGGTTTTTTTTTAATAGCCACTTATAGTATATATACACTATAATTTAAATTCATGGATAAAGAGGAAGAATAAAAAGAGTAAATTATATTTGATATTAATTATATTTAATTTTTGATGGATAAATAAGAAAATATAAAAGATAATATCTATTTAAAATAACTTAATTGATCTTTTAATGTACAAACCAATTCTCCACATGGATCAAGTTATAATGCTTATGTATTATTGATAAACACCTGCAATTAGATGTTAGAGGGTGATCAACACCAATTCAAAATTACCCTCTCTATGATAGACTAGAGGTGTAAAATAAATTGGATCTAATTGGTAGTATATTCCATATTGATGACATACATGGAGGATAAGCATGTTTTCACTCATTATTTTTTTGATTTTTTTTATTCCTAAAATTTTGCAAGAGTTGACCGACAACTATTCCCCATTGTAAATAATGCTTTTATTTTGGAATCTTATCCAAATTTTCAATTATTGGGTTTCTGCCATTCTAAGATAGAAAATTATTTGTATGTTCAACTCATGTGCAAGATAATGATTCATTAAGGCATCTACTAAGGGTGATTATTTCAAGGGCATATAATAGAGTAATTTGTGTTACATGAATATAACGATGAAGCCCAAGGTAGTTTACATGGTCAAGGTATTATAAAATTTGGGGGT
Source organism: Torreya grandis (assembly GCA_037957365.1). NCBI lineage: Eukaryota > Viridiplantae > Streptophyta > Pinopsida > Cupressales > Taxaceae > Torreya > Torreya grandis. The sequence goes on from JARHVA010001503.1 coordinate 3,012,398, forward strand.
GTTATTATATCAAAGGTTTAATGCACTTGTATATCAAAAAAAATCCAATTTTGATTATGATTAGATGGATATCTATAACCTTTTCCAAAGATATTATCAACCCGTGTAGGGTCATCACTCAAGTGCTTTTTTAACTCGATATAGTTTCTTCTTTCCAACGTATTTACTAAATTTTATTTATACATATACGTGGTTGCGTATGTATATACATATTTTAAGGTTCTATAATCTTAGGTGTTAATTACATTTTGTGTATTTTAGCTAAATATGTGGGGTTTCACATACTAAAAAATATCTTAACACATTTTTTTATATTAGCATTTTTAATATTGGTAAAAATATACCCAATATATTTCCCATATTAAGGGGTATAATAAAGGGTTTAAAGAATAAATTTTCTAAACTACATGCATATAATAAAAGGTGTAATATTAAGAGATATAATAGAAGGTTTTAAAAAAAGTCCATAAATAATTTAAGAGCATCTAGGTTTATAGGCAATATTAAATCATTAAAAAATAGTTAAGAGTATAAATAAGTAGTTTTGGCACAATATTTTTGTTTTTAAGAAACATTTAAAGTTAATTTGTGTAACCTTTCATGCATGTGGAATTATTTTAGTGAAATCATTTTCATGTGAAAAACTTGTAGCATTGGAGAAGAGAAAGGCTTATGGTTTTCTCAACTTGCAAAGTCTTGTGAAATTATTTTTAGAGATCTCTACTATAATTAATTGGGAAGTTTGGCACAAACATGTAAAAAGAGGAATCTTTTGAATAGTTTGGTTTTACACAAAAATTATGTTTTGTAATGGCATAATAAATTTTAAGACACATGCATAGTGATGTGATTGGTAAGGTCTTATGTAACCTTGCACATTTAATTCTACTCACAGATTTCATCTACGACTATTGTGAATTGAGATTACAATGTTTTATATCTCTAAATTTTATTTTTTCATAACTTTCTTTTAAAATTTAACATAGCCTTTCACAACTAGTAAATACCTGACATGTTTTAAAGTTATACTTCTTTTGAAATCACCCAAAAATTTAGACACATATTTTTATTTGTATTACATTTTAAAATTTCAAGTGTCATTCAAGATGGATAATAAAGGTCTTGACATCTTATAGAGTGTAAGTGAATGGAATTTAAATATTCACATGATGATGATGATGATGATGATGATTATTATTATTATTATTATTATTATTATTATTATTATTATTATTATCATCATCTGATAGTTGTAAGATGGAATCATTCTAAATTCCTAGTGGTTTCTTGATTACATTCCTATATCAAGCATGAACATAATTGTGAGGAGTTTATATAGGTCTAAGATTTTAAATTCTATATTTATTTGGCTAGTTTTTTGGAGTGGGAAAATTAAGAATAAATATGCAAAGATTGTGAACTAGTAAGCCAGAGAGTGAGATTTACACGAAGAACAAAACTTGAGAGAACCAAACCTAGTTCAACTAGAGATTTATGTGAGCTATAGATTTGAGTAGATAGAAAGGTTTTAATGCATCTCTATGGATATTTTTGAATACTAAAATTATTTTGTAATTTTTGTAATTATAATGTAGGAATGTGCAAGTTTTAATTCATCATTCAAAGTTTTATAAAAAAATTGTTATTCCATTTTATTTTTGCACGTAAAACTATGAGAAAAAACTATTGATGTGTATTATGTGTGGGTTACATGGTATAAGTCCATCCTTCATTACAACCCATAATTATGAATACATTAATTAGTATTATAAAAAAATTATCCATACATAGTGATCACATGAGTGAAGTTTGTTTCAACATTTACGAGTGGGGGTAGAAATCAATAATGACATATTCCACTCATGAGAGTGCTAGGTAGAATGTGTTTTGTTATGTTTGATTTCAAGGAAAAGATATGGAACACAGAGGTTTTAGTGGTATACCAGTGAGAGTGTCCATAGCACTAAGATTTGTAGACTTGGTTGAATTAATGAGAGGAATGCAAGTCCGTATGGAGGTTATGGAGACAAAACATCATAGAAGAGTTATAGTGTATGATGAAATGATAAAGCAGTAAAAGTTATCAAGATTAATGGATATGATTGGTAAATGAAGCAAAGAATGTATTATTCTAAGAATATGTAAGAATGAATAGTAAACCATAGTTAGACACCCCTAGCTATTTTGGTATCTTGTGTCTTAAAAAACTCATCAATTAGATGATTGAGTTAGATAAATATTTTAAGTGTGAGAACATGGAATATCCCAAGAGAGTGATGTTTTGTTATGTAAATTTGAAAGGACATGCAAAATTATAGTCAAAAAATATACAAAAGAAAGAGTTAGAAGAAGAAAAGATAAGATCAAAAGTTGGGATAGGATGGTTGCAAAACTTATTGTATGTTTTTAAATTATAATTACCAATTAAATTTATATAATAATATGTATAAATTGAGATGAGGGGAGATGAGTGTAGAGGTTTACAGTGGGAATTTATAAAAACTCACCATCAAAGTAGGTCATGTTGAGTATGACAGTGAGAAGATCTCAAGGTATGTGAATGGATTATGCATGTTCATTCAATATGATTTTGGTATGATTAAATTGCATCTAATTTAAGAATCATATTAATGAATGTTTAATTTAGATCAAAAGTTGCATTGAATAAAAAAATCACAACACAAGGGAAAAGATAAAATTACATGCACATAAGGACAAGGAGTCATATAGATCACTATAAAAAATAAGTATAGGTTTTCTTAGATTAATTTTTTTTCAAAAAGAGGCTAATGATATCCTAAAATACATAGAGGATCCTATGGACAAGGAAGATGCAGAGGATTTGGAAAAATATGATATAGAGAATTTTAGTTACCATATGCACATAAAAATGGTAGAATGAGAAATGATTCGAATGCACATATTATGAAAGTGGATAAGGAGAGAATTTCATCAGTGAATCACATATAGGAACTAGAGTACAAATAATTTATTATGATGAATAGGGTATTGTTAAAACTAGTAAAGGAGAAAAATGTTCCTAAAAAAAGGAACAATATTTTTTAGAATCATTTACAAGTCTAGAGGTAAGTGGTTCAAAATAATTATTGATCATTCAAGAAAAAATAATCATGTTTATAAGGAGATGGTAGAGAATATTGGTTTGAATAGGATTACACATCCAAATCCATATAATGTTTTTCTATTTTGAAAGGACATTTAGTTTTTGTGAATGAGAAATGTCTAGTAAATTTTTAGATTGGCACATAAAAATATGAACTGATGTGCGACATAATTCCTATGGATATATGCAATGTAGTACTAATAACAAATTGTAATGTTTATCTATGAAGGTGTAAGATGATGGTTTTTTTGAACACATAAAATATATTAAATGATGGGAGAACATACATTTTGAATGTGTTGACAAAAAAGAATAAGGAACTAAATAGTGGTTCAAGGATTTGGATGGTTTAAGGAAATCAATTCCTGAAATAAGTGAATGAGAAATCATGTTATGATTTCATTCCTATGGTCACACAAGTTGGGAGTGAAAGAGAAGAAAATAAACTCATATAAAAAGTGAAAGAGTTATTTAATGATTTTATAGAGATAATTTCCAATGATCTACTTGATGGGTTTACACCAATGAGGAGTATCAATCATCACTTAGATATGATTCCAAGATCTAGTTTTCCAAAAAAAGTAACATATAGGTTAACACCAAAGAAAAATGTGAAGGTGCATAAAGACAATTACATGATATTTTAGATAATAGGTTGATAAGAGAAAGTGTGAGTGCATACACAATTATAATAGTGTTGGAAATGAATAAAGGTGAAGATTGGAGTATGTGCACTAATTATGAATCCATCGATAAGATAACTATCAAGTAAAAATTTCCTTTGATACACATAGATAAATTGATGGACTATTTAAGTGGATTAAAATGCTTTATGAATATGGAATTGAAGAATGGATCTCACTAAATCCACATATGGGAATGTGATGAGTAGAAGACTATGTTCAAATTACAAGAAGGATTATATAAGTGGTTGGTCATTCCATTTGGGCTGATTAACACATTGAGTACATTTATGAGACTCAAGAATGAATTTCTATAACTATTTATTGGTAAGTTTGTCATAGTGTATTTAAATGAGATTCTAATTTTCAATAGAATGAAGGAATAACACTTGATGCACCTAATAGAAGTGTCATAGTGGTTTCAAGGAAAGAAGATTCTAGTTAGTTTGAATAAGTGATTTTTCATGAATACTTGAGTTTTATGATTTCCTAACAAGGATTGAAGATGAATCCATAGAAGGTGTGAGTTATCATTGAGTGGTCATCACCTAGATGTACATTTAAAGTGTGAAACTATCATGGATTGACAATTTTCTACAAGAGGTTCATTTGAAAATTTAATGAACCATGCACACTTATCAAAAAATTAATTTGAGGTGATATAAGAGATTTTTTTATAGAAAATAAAAATAGAGCATAATTTCTAGAGTTTTAAGAAGAAAGTAACTAAAAATCTAGTGTTAGCATTGTCTAATTTCAAAAATATATTTTAGGTTGATTTTTATGTGAGTGGAACAAAAATAGGATTTTTGAAGAGTCAAGAAGGTAAAATTATTGCTTAATTTGGTGAGAAAACTAATGGTGCGAAGAGAAAATATTTAGTTTATGATAAAGAGTTTATGTCATAGTTCAAGATCTCAATAAGTTGAGGTATTAGTTGTTGCCCAAGTATTTTTTGTTGTTTACAAACCATAAATAACTAAAATTAATCAATATGAAAAGTAAGATAAAACAAATACATGTGAATTGGGTTGAGATTTTTCAAATTTAATAATTTGTATTGAAGCATAAAAGTGGAGAATCTAATAGATTACACTAATGCACCGAGTAGGAGGTGTCTCTTGTTGAATGAGATGTAAGTGGAATTCATAGGATTTGATTCTATTAAAGAGTTGTAAAGATAATATGTAGATTTCAAGGTCACATGAAAATCATGTGCAAAACCTTTGAATGTGGAATAAATAAATTGCTAAAGAAGAAACATTAACAAGAGTATTGATTCTAAAATATTTTTAAATCCATTAAGAAAACAAGATAAGACGATGGAATACAGAAATATTAAAGTTATTTGGGTATAAATATTGCTTATAAACATATAAAGTACCCCATAATATGAGGGAAAAGAGGATAGTCACATGGAATGCCAACATTACTATTGTTATTCCCACCAATCCTATTAGAAAAGTTTACTAGGAGGAAATAGCTAATAAATTCTCTAAGGTAAAATGTTTTATGTAAAGAATACATAGAGTTAGTATATATTTTTAATAAATATATAACAAAATTAACTATATGGGATATCATGTCAGCATCCATGAGAAACAATTTAGGCTTACAATCACATAAAACAACTTGGTTGTAAGAGTCATGATGCAAATATTCAATGCAATAATCCATGGGTTGCATCTTTAGAATTCTTTAATTTATGTATAGATCCATATTTTTAATATTGAATTAAAATATTACAAACACAAATCAATTAATAGTCATGGATACCATTAACAACAATTTTAAAATTATAAAATTTCAATACGAAATATGAAGAGTAAGTTAGAAATGAATCCATGTTGGGTATCATCTTTAGAATTATTTAATTTACATATAGGTCCATGTTTTTAATATTTAAGTAAAAATTACAAACAAACATCGATTAATATTCAATGGATACCATTGACACCAATTTAAAAATTTCTCAAATTTCAATACAAAATATGGCAAACCAAAAATCTCTAAACCTACTAAGCAGACATCCTAAAATAACACAAAATATGAAATTCTTAAAATTCAATTTTATAAAACACTCTAGAAATTATATAGAGTTTCATCTCTAGATCTAGATGGTCCCTTAGTAGGAACCTCATAGATCGCAAACTTTCCTTTGTCATCATCATCAATACTATAAATACTATATGATTTCCCATTTGCATACCATGTTCCTATCTTAACTAACTTGTACCCATGGGCTACATTTACCATGGTGGCTATCTTTCATCTAAGATATCAATATATAGATAATTTGTTTTCCATTTTACATTTTTTGAGATAGTTCTTATTATATTAACTATAAATTTATAGTCTCATAGTAATCAATTAATTATCATTTCCTATTTTATTTTGTTTACATATCATCTAAAACCATAAATAATTTACTTTATAATGAGTGTGTAAACTTCTCTCTTTGTATATTTGAATGTTTAAAAAAATTAGAAATGGTGATATTCTCTAGAATCAATTATCTATTAATTATTTAGACTAAAGTTTAATCTCTCTACAAGTTCCATCACGAGGGAAATCAAAACATTAAACCAAATATTTACTACATAGTAGATTTCAAAACCCTCACAATAGGAAACACTATACTTGTTTATATCCTCCCCACCAATAAAATTGCATTACCCAATCCAATTCTTTTACCTTTTATGGACCCCTCATCAATAAATATAGACAAATGGAAATAACCAAATCACATCTACATAATATCAGTACCATGAAATTTATTCAAAGATAATGTGTTGTTCTTGGTCAATTGAATTGAATTTCAGAGAATACAACATATGATTGGGAAAATATTCCATAAAATCATATTAAAACTATGAAACCTAATTGATGAGAAATATGTAATACCATGAATAACTTCTGCGATAGTGAGAGGTCCTTGAGAATACTTGATTTTTGGATCCCAACTAGTACTAGATCCAGTTAAATGGTGTATAATAAATCATAAATTATTTTTCACTCCTTCCCATGACTAAATCAAGATGAACTTGAATTGAAATAGATACAAACAAAAGGATAAGAAAAATATTAAGAAAATGGACTTCCAAGGAATTCAAAACCAAAATCCCTTTTGAGAATAGATATTATATACACAAAATATTTTTATTACTTTTACCACTTACTAACACTTTCTCTCTTCCAGGAACCCATCGAATCTCAATTTATTTGAGTGTACACCTTAAATGGTGCACCAAGAAAGGGGTGGGAATACCATTAGTGCTTCACAAAATTATTGTGGATTTCTATCATTCCTACCATTTGAATAACCACTTGCTATGAACACAACCTTCTCCTATGAACTTCCCTAAGTGTTGTATTCTCTCTTGCATAGTTCTATAATTTTTTCACCACTTTCCTTAGCACCTTCCTAAGCCTAAAACCCTTTTTGATAGTTTAAAATATAGAATCGACTGGGTCAACTCTGTGATAGCATGTATATGATCCACTTACTTATTCAAAAAAATTTCAACACTTCTTTTATTACAAGTGAACATTCACCTATAAGAGGTGATTACAAATATGACTTCTTATTGACCTTGGTAATCTCTTAACTATCACATGAAGCTATGTATTGATATTTAAGGATTAATTATCTTATACCTTACTACTATCTTTTAAATTCTTAAACTTCTATATTTAAATCATAGTATTTGGAAATAGGATACACAACCCAATAAAATGTGCTCCTCCATTTGTTTATATGGATCTCCTTTATATCTCAAACACAATCTTTTAGTATCATGTACATCATGAAGAAGGTCATTCCTTAATTATTTTCTCAAAAATTTAAATGAATTGACAATATTGATGTTTCACTATTCTTGGAATTTTACTCAGTCCCATGAACAGATAAATTTAATAGATCCTTTATAAACTTACCTTCTCCCTTGTGAGGCCTTGACCATTTATTTTTTTTCTTAATCAATCCACTTCATTGTATGCTCTAATGTCTTCTTCCATCGATTTACTTTTCCTCCTCATCGACTGATATATAGTTTTTATATAGACATCTGTTCCAAAACAAGACTACAACAATCATATAATTTGTACACTTGTACATGCAATTAGAATTTGAACTAAAGAATAAAGGTGATGCCCATTCCATTCATCAATACTAAAACTAGTTTCGTCAATTTATGCAAACACCTAAATCTGACTCTAGATTCCTTAAAATCTACAAAAATCCTTTACACATTGTTAGCTAACAGATCTATCCTTATCTAATTTTTTTATTATTTTGACTCCATACCCTTCTTCTTTTAAGAACAGATAAGTTAAACAACAAATGGGTGAAATATCAAGACTAGTTCCCCTCTGAATTAAGGTACAACTCCCTTTAAGATTTTCAATGATTTTAAATGTTTAGATACACTTTTAACCAGAAAGTGTTTAAAGGCAAACTAACATCCATACATCATCATGATATGAATGGAAGATTTTATAATGGCAATGGGTAATAGAATACACAAATTCTATTTTCAATAACAATAAAAAAGATAAACACACACACACACACACACACACACACACACACACACACACACACACACACACACACACACACACACACACACACACACACACACACACACACACACACACACACACACACACACACACACACACATATATAAAACCAATAAATGATAAAACACGTAGAATGAATTGTCTATTTGAAGAGTAATTACTATATGAAAGAAGATTTTACATAGAAAATCCAATTTCAAATAATCAAATGCATAGATCTAAGTATGCAGTGATCGATTCTCCTTTTCATTCATAGATGAAAAATGTTTTAGACAAACATCATATATATTGTAAACAATACTGGTCCCACTCTAAAAAATCCTATCTCCTTGCTCTTTTCATTTCTATCCCCCCTTTTTTTAAACCAAATATATATATATATATATATATATATATATATATATATATATATATATATATATATATATATTCCCTAATTAATTAATCTTTCAAACTAAACTAGAGTTAAAGTAAATCTGACCCATCTGGGATTTAGTTTTTTTCACAAATTCATTTAAAGATCAAGTTTTTAATAGAAAAGAAACTAAATAAATATGTAAAATCATTGTTGAAGTGATGGATTAGGATCTTCAGATTTGTTGTGTTCAGTTGGATAGGTACATTGAGCTTTCCACTCCTAAAATGATGTAAGAAACTCCTAGATTTTTGAGAGATTAGGAATACTGACCTGCTTTATTCTTGCCTTCCAAATGTTTTCTTAGCCCTGAATTTTTCCCATCTTTTCTGTGTGATCTGAGAGTGTGTTGATGCAGTGACAAAAAAGTGACTCTACCTTCGAAATCTAAGAGAAATTTTTAGTTGATAAGTTGTCACTTTATTTAACAATGTTGATCTTTTCCCTAAAAGATTGAATCATAGTATTGATGTCCTTTTCTGGTTTTCCATCATCCTTTATGTATTTCACATCAATACAATATAGATCATGCTGTAATGATTGAATGAATTTAGTTATTTATTTGATCATTTTTGTGATTTCAATTCACCCTTGTCAGGATACTGAATTCCTCCATTCAATGTTTTTCTTACTTACATATAATACATCTTCATCTAGTCTTATCAAATTCTTTTCTAAAAAAACCTTTGTTATTCCATACTTTTGTACCTCATCATTTTGGTTCATCACACTCATTCATTTTCCTTCATCTTTTATCCACAAAGCGTTTTGTGTTTTCAAATCTTAAAAAATAATTATGGTTAGAAAATATACATTCTTCAATTTATGAATGTATTATATACCTTTTTGGACGATGCCATCCAACCAATTATCAAATATCTTGGTAACCATTTTACTTCTATGTATCTGATCCAACATCTTTTGATTGACAGGAAATTTTAGATCAAAAGATAGGGGCAGTTGGGAAATTGGTTGTGGATCTAGATTATGAATGGCATTGATGTATTCATCCATTGACCACACAATCTATTTTAACTCCCTTTTATCTTTTTCATCCTTCCAAGTTCTAATGACTATCCTTTTGTTGGATGCTTCAAGGTGATGCACATCTGTGACATGTGATGTAGTCCCATGATCTATCTTTTCAATTATAAAATCTTGAATTGAAGGATCTTGAACTTCTTCATTAGTTCTTGGCTAAGCTATTTTTGCATTCCAATTCCCTGTGTTAGGGTCAACATCTACCCTAGATGTTATTTTTAGTTTCTTAGATTTAGGAATTTTTTCCTAAACACTTACATACCATATCCTCCAAGGGCAAAGAAAAAGGTACTATTCTCCTTTTATTGCTAATTGAGCTTTCCAACCACTTAGGTGTAGAGGCTGAGACTTATTTATCAAGATTTAGTTGATCAGAAGGTAGATTTAAAATAATCATCAAGTCAGTAGAATCAGAAGCAATCTTTGTCTATTAATCTACACTAACCTCCTACACCATTGGTGAATCAAATTTTTTATCACCTATTGCTTCTCCTGAATCCTCTTTAGAATTCAAATCCATAACTACTTTTTTAGAAATCTAACTCTTTCTCTTGCTTTGAGTCATTGATTTGGTGGCACAAAGAGGCAAAGTAGTTATAAGGGCCTTCTCATATCCTTTGATGATAAGATCCCTTCCAGTTTTTGACTTGGAAGTAACTACATCACAAATAGAAATAAGCTAGTTAGAGGAGCTTATTGGGGATGGTGATTCAATTATTGATGTACATTGCTGGGAAGCTTTATTTTGATTTCCCCCCATTTTTTGATCTCTCAACCATTTCTCAGTTCTTCTTATCACCATAATGGTCTTAACCTCAATTCTATCTTCTTCATTTTTATCCCAGTCAATTTTTGGAATAGGTAATTGCTTTATTTATTCAAACTATGGATCAGTCACCTGTTCTTCATTATCAAAAATTCCAAAAATGTCCATATTTAAATTAAGGGTAATTATTTGCCCTAGAGATAACCTATACCATAGTCTTCTTCTGACCTCAAATTCATCTAAATAATCCTCCAAATAATCCTCTAATTGAGGAATATGTGATGACCCTGTTCTAAGATCTAAGTTATCCTTAGCAAAACCTTTGCTGTCAAATTAGGATCTGGCCATGAAGTACTAAAAATTGAATTTTTCAAGATCCAATTTTAAATTTAAATCATCAGATGTTGACTGGCATGAATAACACCCAAGTTTAATAGGAAAAGATATAGTAGATTTCTTTTTTATTAAGAATTTTTTATCTACATGTTCTAATTGTTTGCAGACTTCTATTAACACAAATCAGTCAAAAATATACCTAGCTAACCTCAAAGGTTCACCGTCAAAACCCTTAACTCTAATATGAACTTGGAAAACTAAATAAATAAACTACCATAAATATTGATCAGCTGATAACTTCATCAGACAACCTCTTATTGATGTTGTTTGTTAATTCAAAAGTCATTCTCCTAGTAAAAACATCATTAACCCTCCTATAATCCTCATAGTAATTATGCATTCGTAATTGTGAGTAATAGTCATAAATTTTGTTGTCTTCAGCCAAGGGTGCATGAGGTAACCCTACCCATTGTCTTGTAGAATCCAAGAAATAGAAGAGGTACAAAGACATATAAAAATCTTTATTTCCCAAACAATTACTTAAACCTAGATGCAAACATTGAGCTGCATTTTCCACCCAATCCAAATATTGTTCTCCTTAGAGGATCACCTGTATGAAAAAGTACATCTAGTCTTCCCAATAATATGCTTGAGCATTGTCCTTTAGCCTATGTAGTAACACTATAATATCTTGTACTTTTGGAATCATGTGATTTCTTATTAATGGTCTAGGTAGTCTTACACCCCCTTTTTAGAATTTCAAAATCTAATATCTTGCAATCACGCTCTTATAAATCACTTTTTTTAGTGAAAAATAACCATAAGAAGAAGTAATATTGAGGTTAGAATATGGTTCCTTGGGAGGAATTCTCATCACAAACATTAGGGTTTGTCTATTGATATAAAGTAAAACATTACCATCGGTAGTTATGATGCACCTATTCTGAGGTTCACATCTATTCACACATTCTAGAGCTAATTCAGGGCATTGTATAGCCATGGAAAAGGTCACAGCTTCAACCAAGCCACTTTCTATTATCTGTTGTATCATAGGATTTAACATAGGATTTCTAGCTCTTTCCTTAAAATCTTCCAAGTCATATTAGACCAGAGAGGTGTCCCCAATTTTAGGAGGAGAACTTACGAGACCAAGACCATGCTAATAATCAAAACATGCAAATTTCATGTCTATAGGTTGGAGGATATAATGAAAATAAAATGTTTGAAACTTCTTAAATAATATCGTAAACTCAAAAAGATTATTCTTTCCAACCAAGTAATGGAAATGGCTTATAGTAAGAGTAAAATTCATCTTAAATGTATATGAAATCACTATGAATTTGAGCAATCAAATATCTTATACCACCTATGATGTTCTCCTTTGTATCACCTAGTATGCTTGTTTGCTAAATTTGACTTGTTCTCTCTTGATACATATATTAACTAGATCAAATAATTAAATCAAAATAATATGTGCTAAACATGATTGATAAGACACAGACTCTGACATATGCATTGATGACAAGTATTTTTTACGTGCAGTTTTGATGAGTAATGATTATTTATAACATCATAAAAATTCAATTTTTTTTCTTTATAATGAGTTTCAGATATATTCTCCTCTAAATCTCTCACTAATTTTAACTTAGAGAAAACCTCAGGGTGAGATGAGAGTATATTCATTAAACCATTGAACCTTTGAGCTTTTGGAAATGTGGTTCAATTTTGAGGTTCAAAGATATGAGATGAACTACACAGACTGACTAATAGTCGCATGACCTTTCTAGAAACTTTGAACTTTAAAATAGTGAACTGTTGAACTGTTGAACTTTGCTATGAGGTTCAAGTGGTAGGTTTAATGATATATTCATTTATACAAGGGAATTGAGTGAACATGACTCTTTACAAAACATCAAGTATTGAAATATTTAAACTATTAAACTCTTGAACCATTGAACTCTTGAACCGATGAAAAAGGGATCAATTGGAAGGTTCAAAGTCATAACTGAAATATACAAAAGTACAAACAATTTGCTTTGAGAAACATTGAACCATTGAACCTATTGAACCTATTAAACTCTTGAACTCCAAGAATGGTTCAAGTTTAAAGGTTCAATTCTTTATAAATTTCACACACAAAATATGATAAGTGGGTGAACTTCTTTAATAGTAAAATTCATGAAAAATTGAATAAGGGAAACTCAAAAGGTAACATTGGCTCTGACTAGGGACTACATTTTATGGAAAAATGTTGAGAACTCAAAAACTTTGGTTACGCATAAACATAGACACTAAAATGGAAGAAAAGGAGAAAGATAAACCAAAAATGGGAAATGAAAACAAAAAATGTGACAACAAGGGAAAGGTTATGTATAAAATAGGGGACACCTATTTCACAATCGATACAACTTAAGATCCTATCCATTATAAGACAAGGGTAAAATAACTCCATCAAGATATTCTAATTTAAAAGAATTAAGGCCAAGTAATTAATGAATTTTGAAAGGCCCTTTCCAAATTAAATCAAATTTTCCATGTGCTCCTTTAGGTTCTCTCCTTATATCCCATAGCAATACTTCATCTCCTTCCATGAACTTTCTAGGTCTAGTTTTTTGATCAATTTTTTTTTAACCCTAGTTTCATGAGAAGTAATATGATCAACTAGTTCATTCCTCTCCTAAATATTAGTTAAGTACATAACTCTTTTCTTTAAATAATCTTGAAAATACTAATCTTTAATAACATTTTGTAATTTAGCTACAGATAATTCTAGAGGTAATGATGACTATACTCTTATCCCATAAATCAATTAAAAAGGTGCCATTCCTATTGCACTTTTTTAGGTTACCCTGTCAGCCAAAAGTGCTTTGTATAATTTATTATACCAATCTCTGGGGTTATCACTCACTAATTTCTTCATGATGGCTATCAAATTTTTATTATTGGACTCTGCTTGTCCATTCCCTTAAGGGTAATAATTTAATGAGTGAGAAAGAGAGATACTATGTTCATAACAGAATGAAGTAAGTTCCATTCAAGAAAAATTGGTAGCGTTATCTACCAAAATCTTCTGAGGAACACTGTACCAGTATATTTTCTTTGAAAAAATTACATACCACTTCTGAAGTGGTTCTCTTCACAGGGGCTACTTCAACCCATTTCATAAAATAATCAGTTGTTGTTAAAATGTGTGTATGACCAGCACTTGAAGGAGTTGAAAGAGGCCCAATGAAGTCTAATCCCTATTGTTAAAAAGGTTCTTCAATAATTATAGGCCTCAAAGGTAATGTTGCAAATTATGGTCTTCCTAAAAACAACTTGCATTTTTCAAAGTTAACTACCTATTTATATGCATCTTTGAACATACCTGGCCAATAATAACAATTTCTAAGGATTTTGAATGCTATGACTGAAGAAGAGAAATGTCTGCTCCAGGCTTCATTATGAAAAACTTCCTATAGTTTGTATTGTTGTTCCTTATCTACACACCTCAAAAAGGTTCCATCTAGTCCCTTTTTGTATAAGACATCACCCCAAATCACATATTTTGTTGATTTTAACTTTAGATTCCTTTTCTCCTTCAGGGATAAATGACTGGGATAGTCTCTATAATTAAAATAGTGTGCCATGTTTAGGAACCATGGATCTTGTAATCTCACTAATAGGATAGTAGGAAGTTCTTCTTCTTCTACTTCTTTACTTCTGACTATCAATTTACACAAACCTTGACCTCTAACTAATTTGGTTGGCCTAATATCTAGGTCATACTCTTGAATTTTAGCAATCCATGTTGCTCTATTGTTCATCCCAACATCTTGTTGAGTCAGAATGCTTTTCACAACCAAACTAAGAACAAATACAACTGAATGATAATGAATTATATAATATCTAAATTGTTTAACAACCTTTACTATAGTAAAAGATTGTTTCTTAGCCAAAGAATATTTAAGTTCATGCTTCTTGAGAAGAACACTCATAAAGGCTATTGGGGCTTCTATATTTAATTCATTTTTCTATAACAAGATACCATACATGGTATGTTCTGAAGCATAATAGTAAGTAACAAAATCTCTTTGGAAATCATGATTTACCAAAATATGTGTTTATGCAATCACCTTTTTAATATCTTCAAATGCTTTCTTAGTAGCTTCATTCCATCTAAATGCTTGTTCTTCACTCATCATCCCCACAATATGTTTTGTAATCTCAGCAAAATCAGGAATGAACCTTCTAAGAAAATTAATCTGGCCAAAAAAAGACTTAACTCTAGTCTTATTAGAAGGAAGACTTAGTTTTTGTATTGCTCTAACTCTTTTTGGTTCAATCTTGATTCCACTTTTTGAAACTAGATGTCCCAATAACTTCCCTTCTGTAACATAGAAAACTAACATCTTAGGGTTAAGAGATATCCCATGACTCAGGCATCTTAATAAAATGGTCTCCAGATCCTTCAAATGATCCTCTCTTTTTCTAGAGAAAATAGTCAAATCATCAAGATAAATGACAATAATTCTATCTTTCAGATCTTTAAAGGATGAATCCATCGCCTGTTGAAAAGTTTCACCAGTATTAATCAAACCAAAGGGCATACGGTTATAAGCAAAAGTTCCTTGAGGTGTAGTGAAAGCAATTTTATGTTGGTCAGCTATAGCCACACTTATCTAACTATAACCTAAGAACCCATCTAAAATGGACATCATTTCTGACCTAGCAATAGTTTGCAAGATGTGATCCATCATAGGCAAGGGATAATTATCTTTTAAACTAGCTTATTTAAAATTCCTAAAGTCAACATAAATTCTTAATTCTCCATTCTTTTTGCACATTGGAATAATGTTTGCCACCCAGGCGGAGGATGAATTGGATAAATAATCCTATCCTTTAACATCTTGTCAATATTTTTAGAGATATCCTCAACAACTTTTGGGTTATAATTTATCAACTTCTGCCTAAATGGAATTGCATTTGCTTTTAAAAGAATATGATGCTAAAACTTTCCATGTCTAAAATCTTTAAGATCATCATAGCACCAAGAAAAGACATCTTTATACTTAATTAATAGATTAATTAATCAATTTTTATCCTCCAGTGAACAACACCTACCAATGGAGATCCATTTAGGATCAACCTCACTCCCAATGTTGATTTTCTCATAATTTTCTATTTTGTTAGGATTCTGGACAAGTTTGCTTTTAGTATATTCATCTTGTCTAGTGAAAAAATATTCTAGAGAGACCAATCCTTTTGGTATTTTGTTTCCTTTTAATTAAATTAAATCATCTTTTGGATTGATCCCTAGATTAGGATTGAATTCTTTACATTCTATTTTAGAACCTTCAAAATAAGTCCCCAGGAACATATTAGCATTCTCTAAATTTTTTTTGATCTGTTTATTACTCTAAAAAACTTGCCAATTTTTAGCATTATCTGGGACATTAGGATGATATACTAGTTCTATTCAATATGAATCCCTTTCGAAATTGGGGTGTGGGAGAAGAAGAGAAGCTAATACTTATAAATAATCCACCCGAGTGTTCTATTCTCTGGGAATTACTTCAATAGAAAAGGCATCAAAATATTCTATCTCATCCCAAAATCTATTTTTGTAATGTCTTAATATGTCATTTTTAACTAAAAAAATTCTTCTCACTTGTTTAATAATTAATTCAACATCTCATCTTTCCTTGAGTATTTTTACACCCTTTCCTTTAGCCTCATTTAACCCAAGCAATAAAGCTTCATATTCTACAGTGTTATTAGTGTTTTTAAATTCTAACTTGAAAGAGTAAGAAAAAGTTTCACCTTTAAGTGAGATCAACACAACCCCTGCTCTTGAATTAGTGGTAGCACAACTGTCATCAAATTCTATGGTCCATAGATCATCTGAATAAATAGACTTTGGGACAGATTCTTCTTTTAAATCTTTAGAGGAGAGAAAATAGTTACCAAATTCACATTCTTCAAATAGAATCTAAGACTTAGGATCATCAGAAGGATATATCCTAAACTTGCATTTAGGTTCAGGTTCTAGCTTAACTTTCTACTTTCTCACTAGAATTGTAGCTTCTAACCAATCTAATTTAATCTATCCACCAAAATCTTTGCAAAACATTCTACTCAACAACATCCCATAACTAGCAGGGATATCTGCTACCAAGATAGTCAACTTCACCTTTTTATTAGGATAAGTTGCAAGAGCAACTCGTGCATTTTTAATTTATTCAAGCAAAGAAATCCGTTTGTCATCCATGGAGTAACATCTACCAAATGTTTTTATAAGGGATAAGCCTAAGGCTTTGGCTATAGAAGAAGGCATTATATTATCAAAATCACCTTAGTCTATGATATAATTGTTGAGTTTATGACCATTTATGAATAAAGAAACATAAAATTGGTTGGGTTTCATATTAGTCATATAAGGAGTATCATCAGATGAATTGAAGGTCATTTTATAAGTATGAGTGGGTGATTCAGGTGGAGAAGTAAATAATTGGGCAATAGGAGACTCAGTATTAATGTTTAATTGATTTTCAGGTTCAACTTGTGTAGGGCCATTTTTGCCATATTTAACCAATTTATCAAGTTCTTTGGGTTTCAACTTGAGGTATTCAATAGGGGATATTTGAATTTTTGTAAACTTAAAAAATTCTATTATATCAAAAGAAGTCTCATAATCATTTATATGTAACAATTTACTTTCTTGGGTCTTTAAATTAGCATCAAAGGTTTTAGTAAAAGGTTCCTTACCTTTAACAGACACTTCTTGAGTATTATAAAATCTTGGATTCTTTTGACTTCTGGTAAGCACAACACATGGAGGATCTTCAAGAGTAACCAATATTTCACCTCCTCTTTCTAAATATGAATCATATTCTAGGAAGTGTATTTTATAGTTGTCAGGTCCCTCAAAGCTCCTTTATTCTTCAGTAATCTCCCTTAAGACATCTTGAGTAGAAGTCATTTGAATATATCTAAGCATCTTTAGAAAATAATTTCCATCATGATCAGTAGTCAAATGAAAGACACACATGCTACTTCTTCCAAGAGGGGCTTGAATAGTCAGTCTTGGTTGTGTTGATGCAAGTGGTAATGTCTTACCGGTATTTTTTTGTTGATTTCTTCTGCCAATATCTTGATATGGTTTTTGGAATGAAGCACTAGCCTTAGGTAATTATCCTTTTAGGGCAATCATATCATTGACTAGCCTTTGAACTACATGATCCATAGAGAATGAGGGATGAGCATTAGGTACTTAGACTTCTTTCTTCCATTTTTTGGCCATAATAAGATCATCCTCTAACTCACCTACCAATGATTGTGCATATGTTAAATCAATAATTACACATCTTCTGAGATGAAAAATTATATCAAGAGGCATAGAATTAATAAAGAAACATTTTTGATTCTCAATAGTCAGCTTTTTAGGAGTAGGAATCTTGTGCACAATTTTATTGAATTTGGCTATAAATTCCCTCATGGGTTCATGTATCTCCTTCTTGAGATGAGTCAATTGAGCAAGAAGGGAATGTTCATCTTCTACACTTTTGAACCTATTTTCAAACATATTTTTCATATCATTAAAATTTTTTATTAAAGAATCAGTTAGATGATAAAATCATTGTGCTTCAATATCAGTTAGAGTTTGCATAAAAAACCTTATGGATACATCTTGATGTTACATGCCTAACACACCACATGCTGCTACAAAGGCACTTAGATGTTTCTTTGGTGATTGTATTCCATCTCCATTAAATTTGGGTAAATTTTCCCTTGCATTTTTAGCCAAAGGATTCAGGTTGGCCCCTAAATTTAGAGGTCCTATGGCTGCTCCCCAAGGTTGGGCCATTGGAAGAAAACTTATGGTAGAAGAAAATATAGTACCAGAAAGAGTTAAGGCTTGATAGATAGAGGATGTAGAGGGTTTAGAAGGGCTAGGAGGTCTACTTCTATATTTTCTAATGTGGGTATGAATATAAGGAAAATTTAAGCTTTGCAATGTTTGAAAAGTAGAATCCCCAATTCCCTTTCTTCTCAAAAACCTTGTGTATCTTTTGGAATCTAGCTTATGATATTATAATTATTAACTTCTATATTGTTCTTAATCTCTTTGTAATTTATGGGATTTAATTCCTTGTTGTGTTTTTTACTTGCCTCCTTTGCCTAAGTAACAACAGTCTTATATTATCAGCCAATTCTTCTTCTTCTTCTAATATTCTACTTGTTATCCTATGATCATCAATATTTCAATAAGAACACCAAGAAAGAGTATTTAACTAACTAATTATATCTTCTTATTTGTCTTGAAAACCAAGATTAGGTTGAAAAATAGTAATTATAATTTCAATGTGGAAGCACCATTGTTGCCTCATATTAAGGTGACTAGTCTTTTAGTAAAGATTTCAATTTTGATTCCCTAATGGAGTCACCAAAAACTATTGGCTAACAGATTTGTCCTTATCTAAAAATGTTTTATTTTGACTTCATACCCTTCTTCTTTCAAGAAAAAATAAGTTAAACAACAAATAGGTGAACTATCAAGACTAGTTCCCCTCTGAATTAAGGTACAACTCCCTTTAAGATTTTTAATGATTTCAAATATTCAGATACACTTTTAACTAGAAAGTGTTTAAAGGCAAACTAACATCCATACACCATCATGTTATGAATGCAATATTTTATAATAGAAATAGGTAATAGAATACACATATTCTATTTTCAATAATAATCAAAAAGATAAACACACACACATACAAACACACACACACACACACACACACACACACACACACACACACACACACACACACACACACACACACACACACACACACACACACACACACACACACACACACACACATCTGAACCAATAAATGATAAACATGTACAATGAATTGTCTAATTGAAGAGTAATTAATATATGAAAGAAGATTTTACATAGAAAATCCAATTTCAAATACTCGAATGCACATATCTAAGTATGTAGTAATTGATTCTCCTTTTCATTCATAAATGAAAAATGTTTCAGATAAACATCATATATATTGTAAACAATAGTGGTCCTACTCTGAAATATCCTATCTCCTTGCTCTTTTCTATTATATCCCCCCTTTTTTAACCATATATATATATATATATATATATATATATATATATATATAGTTTCCCTAATTAATCAATCTTTCAAACTAAACCGGAGTTAACGTAACTCTGACCCATCTGAGATTTAGTTTTTTTTACAAATTCATTTAAAGATAAAATTTTTAATAGAAAAGCAACTAAATAACTAAATAAAATAAACCATGTAAGTAAAATCATTGCTGAAGTGATGGATTAGGATCTCCAGATTTATTGTGTTCAGTTAGGTAGGTACGTTAAGCTTTCTACTCCTAAAATGTTGTAACAAACTATTGGATTTTTGAGAGATTGGGAATACTGATGTGCTTTATTCTTGCCTTCCAAATGTTTTTCTCCCTCTAAATTTTTCCCATCTTTTCTACATGCTCTGGGAGTGTGTCAATGCAGTGACAAAGAAGTGACTCTACCTTTGAAATTTTAGAAAAAAATTTAGTTGATAAGTTGTCACTTTCTTTAATGATGTTGATCTTTTTCCTAAAGGATTGAATCACCTTATTGATGTTCTTTTCTTGTTTTCCATCATCTTTTATGTATTTCACATCAATACACTATAGATCATGCTATAATGACTAAATGAATTTAGTTATTTCTTTGATCATTTTTGTGATTTCAATTCGCCCTTGTCAGGATATTGAATTCCTCCATTCAATTTTTTTCTTACTTACATATAATACATCTTCATCTAGTCCTGTCAAATTATTTTATGACAAAAACTTTGTTATTCCATACTTTTATACCTCATCAATTTGGTTCATCACACTCATCCAATTTCTTTCATCTTTTATCCACAAATAATTTTATGTTTTCAAATCTTCAACAGTAATTGTGGTTAGATCATATACATTCTTAAATTTATGAATGTATTATGTCCTTTCTATATGATTCCATCCAACCAATTATCAAATATCTTGCTAACAATTTTTCTTTTGTGTATCTGATCTAGCATCTTTTGATTGACAAGTGATTTTGGATCAAAAGATAGGATCAGTTGGGAAATTAGTTATGGATATGGATTATGAATGGTGTTGATGTATTCAATCATTGACCACACAGTCTATTTTAACTCCCTTTTATCTTTTTCATCTATCTAGGTTCTACTGACTATCCTTTTGGTGAATGCTTAAAGGTGATGCACATCTACGACATGTGATGCAATCCCAAGATCTATCTTTTCAATTATAAAATCTTGAACTAAAGGATCTTAAACTTCTTCATTAGTTCTTGGCCAGGCTATTTCTACATTCCAGTTCCCCATGTTAAGGTCAATGTCTACCTTGGATGTTGTTTTTAATTTCTTAGATTTAGGATTTTTTCCTAAACACTTACTTACCATATCCTCCAAGGGCAAAGAAAAAGGTATTATATTCCTTTTGTTGTTGATTGAGCTTTCTAGCCACTTAGGTGTAGAGGCTAAGACTTCTTTATCAAGATTTGGTTGATCAGAAGGTAGATTTAAAATAATCAGGTCAGTAGAATCAAAATTAATCTTTGTTTATTGATTTTCACTAACCTCCTCCACCATTGGTGAATCATACTATTTATCACCTATTGCTTCTCCTGAATCCTCTTCAGAATTTAAATCCATAATTACTTTTTCAGAAATCTAACTCTTTCTCTTACTTTGAGTCCTTGATCTGGTGGCACAAGGAGGAAGAGTAATTATAAGGGCCTTCTCAGATATTTTAATGATAGGATCCCTTCTAGTTTTTGACTTGGAAGTACCTACATCATAGATAATAATAAGCTAGTTAGAAGAGCTTATTGGGGATGGTGATTCAATTATTGAATGTACATTGCTGAGAAGCTTTGTTTTGAGCTCCCCCCATTTTTTGCTCTCTCAACCATTTCTCAGTTCTTCTTATCACTGGGAGGGTCTTAACCTCAATTCTATCTTCATTTTTATCCCAATCAATTTCTAGAATAGGTGATTACTTTATCTGTTTAAATTATGGATCAGTCACCCATTCTTCATTATCAAAAATTATAGAAATGTCCATATTTAAATTAAAGGTAATTATTTTCCCTAGGGAGAACTTGGACCAAAATCTTCTTCTAACCTTGAATTCATCTAAATAATCCTCTAATTGAGGAATATGTGACAACCCTATTCCAAGATCTAAGTTATCCCTGTAAAAACCTTTGCTGTCAAATTGGGATCTAGCCATGAAGTACTAAAAATTGAATATTTTAAGATCCAATTTTAAATTCAAAGCATCAGATGTTGACTAGCATGAATAACATCTAAGTTCAATAGGAAAAGATATACCATATTTCTTTTTTATTGGGAATTTTTAATCTACCTGTGTTAATTATCTATAGACTTCTATTAACACAAATCAGTTAAAAACATACCTAGGTACCTCAAAGGTTCACCGTCAAAACCCCCAACTTTGATATAAGTGAATCTGGAAAACTAAATAAATAAACTACCATAAATGTTGATCAGTTGTATAGCTTCATCAGACAACCTCTTATTGATGTTGTTTGTTAATTCAAAAGTCATTCATGTAGTAAAAGCATCATTAACACTCCTGTAATCCTCATAGTAATTATGCATTTGTAATTATGAGTAATAATCATAAATTTTGTTGTCTTTAGCTAAGGGTGCATGAGGTAACGCTACCCATTGTCTTGTAGAAGCCAGGCAATAGAAGAGGTATGAAGACATATAAAAGTATTTATTTCCCAAATAATTACTTAAATCTAGATGTAAACATTCATCTGTAATTTCTGCCCAATCCAAATATTGTTCTCCTTGGAGGATCACTTGTATGAAAAAGTACATCTAGTCTTCCCAATAATATGCTTGAGCATTACCCTTTAGTCTGTGTAGTAACGCTATAATATCTTATACTTTTGGAATCATGTGATTTCTTATTAATGGTCTAGGTAGTCTTGAACCCCCTTTTCAAAATTTCAAAAGCCAATTTCTTGCAATCATGCTCTTGTAAATTACTTTCTTTAGTGAAAAATAACCATAAGAAGAAGTAATACTGAGGTCAAAATATGGTTCCTTGGGAAGAATTCTCATCACATACATTAGGGTTTGTCTGTTGATATAAAGTAAAACATTACCATCGATAGTTCTGATGCACCTGTTCTAAAGTTCATATCTATTCATGTATTCTAGAACTAATTCAGGGCATTGTATAGCCATGGGAAAGGTTACAGCTTCAACCAAGCCACTTTTTACTATCTTCTACATCATAGGATTTAACATAGGATTTCTAGCTCTTTCCTTAAAATCTTCCAAGTCATATTGGACCAGAGAGGTGTCCCTAATTTCAAGAGGAGAACATATGAGACCAAGATCATGCTTGTGATCAAGACATGCAGATTTCATGGCTACAGGTTGGAGGATATAATGAAAAGAAAATGTTTTAAACTTCTTAAATAATGTCGTAAACTCAAAAGGATTATTTTTTCCAACCAAGTAATGGAAATGGCTTATATTAAGAGTAAAACTCACCTTAAATGTATCTGAAATCACTATAAATTCAAGAAATCAAATATGTTATACCACCTATGTTGTTCTCCTTTGTATCGCATAGTATGCTTGTTTGTTAAATTTGACTTGTTCTCTCTTTATACAAATATTAACTAGATCAAATAATTAAACCAAAATAGTACGTGCTAAACATGCTTGATAAGACACGCACTCTAACACATGCATTAATGGTAAGTATTTTTTATGTGTGATTTTGATGAGTAATGATTATCTATAACCTCGTGAAAATTGAAAATTTTTTTCTTTATAATGAGTTTTGGATATATTCTCCTCTAAATCTCCCACTAATTTTAACTTAGAGAAAGCCTCAGAGAGAAATGAGAGTATACTCATTAAACCATTGAACCATTGAACTTTTGAAAATGTGGTTCAATTTTGAGGTTCAAAGATACGAGATGAACTACACAGATCGACTAATAGTCGCATGACCTTTCTAGAAACTTTGAACTTTAAAATAGTGAACCATTGAAATCTTTAACTTTGATATGAGGTTCAAGTAGTAGGTGAAAGTGGTAGGTTCAATGATATATTAATTTGTATAATAGAACTGAGTGAACATGACTCTTTACAAAACATCAAGTATTGAAATCTTTCAATCGTTTAACACTTGAACCATTGAACTCTTGAACCGATGAAAAAGGGTTCAATTTCAACTGAAAGGTTCAAATTCATAATTGAAATACACAAAAAGACAAATAGTTTTCTTTGAGAAACATTGAACCATTGAACCTATTGAACCATTGAACTATTGAACTATTGAACTCTGAGAATGGTTCAAGTTTAAAGGTTCAATTCTTTAGAAATTTCACACACAAAAGATGATAAGTAGGTGAAATTTTTTAATGGTAACATTCATGAAAAACTGAATAAGGGTGACTCAAAAGGTTACACACATTTAATTCATTCATTTGAAAAACTTGAAATGCACTCACAGTTAAATGAAATCGATGTGACTGTATAAAGAAAACTTGTTGGTCACCATTAGTCATGATGCAGACCATATCAATTTCCATATATTATTTTACACAATAGTAGTCATGTTGTTGACCTCTATCATAACAAAAGGAATCTTACATAGATTATTTATAAACTCATAAATTTATAGACTTATGTATTTAATTATAGCATAAATAAGATGAGAGGGAAGATATAAGGATAGACATGGATTATTAAAGAAAGTGAGGCTTTAGTGTGTAAATGGTTTGACAAGTTATTTTGGTATGGCATTTTTTCTCATAACCAGGACATAAATAGGGATTCAAAATCTGTATTGTATTCTCCTTTGATCTTCATAATAATTATCCCACCTTCCTGATACATATAACTACTCTCCACCAAACCTGTTCGCATACATGATTCTCAATAATTTTTCGTGGAGACCTGAGCTATTAGATATTTCTAATAACTCTATTGACTATTTGAATAGACACCAAAATTAATAACTGTAGTCAATTATTATTAGGTCCAAAATGATGAGCTCTATTGGAATTTGAATATTGATGTTTTATATAGAACACTTTTAAGATATATGAAAACTAGGATCTGATAGAACACATTTTTTTATAATAAAACTCTGCCTTTGATTGTGATTATAATAGAAAGAAAATATGATTTATCCCAAACAATGCTTCACTCTATGCACATAATAAATTTCCAAATTATATATTCATAGAACCAAGACTATAAACTAGACTAAATCACAAAACATCAAAAGAACATACACTCAAATCAATTGAAGATCAAACATTATACTTACATATTCAAGAGAATCTAAGATTCTTCATAGTTCATAAACTCTTCTCTTCCTTCATTTATTTTTCAAGATAACTTATAACTTCTAAAAATTTCCTCTCATAGATTTTTACTTTGGATTAATCCCTATACAAACTTATGTGGTCTGAAATCCACACCTAACAATTACGTAAAACTTGCTTTTATCTTTGTCTCATAACTTGATTTAGCTCCTCCTATGCTCTAGGTCTTATCAACTATCTATTATTCCTAAAATTGAGAAACTAACTCCTATCTTCTTACCAATGTAGACACTTCTTTTATAAACTTTCCTAATGAAGTCCTATATTGAAATTTAAGCATATTCACATAAGATTAATTCTAGAACATACTATAATGACTCTTGATGAACTTTCTACATATAACTTGTCCATATTCCCTCTAGATACATTTGAATATATTTTTGGAGGGAAATGGATTACAATGGAGCTTAGAAAGGCTTATTGTCATCAAACAGACTACCTAGAACCTGTTATATACAAATTTACATAGGTGAGTTGATGCTTTTGCATCAAACTCCTAGGCTCAAAATGTTTCATGAGCTCCCGCTCATGGTTTTTTTGTCATGCCCTTCTTTCATTAAAGATCTTCTTTTGATTGTTTTTTTTAGCCACTATTTCATATAGGTATACATGTTCCTTTGATCCACACCTATAATTCAACTTCTTTTTTTTCATTTCCATCCAACTCATAAAAAAATAATTTATTAAATAAAACAAATATTTTGTTATGCCCTTGAGGCATACCCCATCCTTGTGCTTGGTCTGCATCCTGTCCTTGTTGCCAATCTTCATGATGAACCTTAAATTGTTCATCTCATGTTGTCTTCATGTTGATCTACTTCTCAATATGCTCCTTTTACATTTGTTCTTTGTTTTCTTCGATCAACACTTTTGCCTCAATAGCAACAACTTGTATTTGATTTTCATTTGATAGTTTACTGATCCTATTGTCTTCTACGACAATTTTATTCAAGAAAATGGCATTTTAAATGAATCCTTCAATGTATTCCATGTTTCTTATAGAATAAAAACTATTAGTCAATCCGTCAAATAATTTATCCATGCATTCATTTAACAAAATTTCTATTTTTAGAAACAAATCAACTTCTTCATGTGTGGCAATGGTTACTTATAACTCATCTTCTACAACTTTATTTTGTTCATATTCTTCAACTATTAAGGCCCTAAAATGAGACTTATCTCTATCATCAAATTTTATACTTACAATCAAAGCATCAAAGGAAATGTTAGATTTAAAAGATTGAGGCTCATTTGCCTCTTTAATATATTCTTTGAAGCTTGTGAACTGGTCTTCTTTTCTTGTCTCATCTTCTCCCAACATGGATCCTATTTATGGTTCACAAATACATAAGTCTTATTATTTTGTCAATAAAATTTGCTTTCTTTTCAAGGTAATGCTCAAATTTTTCCTTGTCATTCTTTTCATAAGTGACTTAATTGGCTACTTCAATTTTTTTTATCTTGATGCCAACCTCTTGGCTTTCTATTGTTCCCATGATTTTTATTAGGAACTATACTATTCTTAATCTCCCTTTTATCTCATTAATTTCATCTTGGACCTCCATCTCTATCATCACTCTATCTTTTGTTTCATTGTGGTTTCTCCTTTCTAGTAGCCTTTCCATTTCTCTCTCTTTCATCTCTCTCATGCCTCACCTAGGTCTGCTTCACCTTAGTCTTTTGGCTATCTTGTCCAGGTATTCCTTCTTGGACTATCTCTAAGATATTTCACTGAGATCTTTACCTTCCTTCAAGCCTTACTTGGATTATGACTACTAACTATCTATAACTCTCTTTGTAATATCCTATAATAAACTTGTTACTACTGTAACCACAACTTGTTAATCAAACTCAAAACTTTATATCTGATCCAAGAGCTTCTAGTTCTGATACCATTATTTGATAACATGTATATGATCCACTTATTCAAAAATAGATCAACACTTTTATTTTATTAAAAATTAACATTCACCTATAAGAGGTGATTACAAATATGACTTCTTCTTGACCTTGGTAATCTCTTAATTATCACAAAAAGCTCTCTATTGATATTTAAGGATAAATTATCTTATACCTTCATACTATCTCTTAAAATTTTAAACTTCTATATTTAAATCAAAGTACTTTGAAAAATGATGCTCAACCCAATAAAATGCACTCTTTCATTTCTTTATATGGATCTCCTTTATACCTGAAACTTGATCTTTCAGTATGATGTACATCATGAAGATGCTCATTCCTTAATTAGTTTCTCAAAGATTTGAATGGATTGCCAATATTGATGTCTCACTACTCTCGACCTTTTACTCAGGCCCATTAACATATAAATCAAATAGATCTTTTATAAACTTACCTTCTCCTTTATGAGGTCCTGATTATTTCCTTCAATTTTTAATTGATCCACTTCATTGTACATTCCAATGTCATCTTTCATCGATTTAATTTTCCTCCTCATCAAATCATATACAACTTTTAGATAGACATATGTTCCAAAACAAGAATACAACAATCATAACATTTGTCCACTTGTATATGCAATCATAATTTGAACTAAAGACCAAAGGGGACGCCTATTATATTCATCAATACTAAAACTAGTTTCATCGATTTACCCAAAAACCTAAATCTAACTTTGGATTCCTTAAAATTTGCAAAAGTACTTTACACATTTAATTTATTCTTTTGTAAAACTCAAAATTCACTCATAGTTAGATGAAATTGATGTGACTGTGTAAGGTAAACTTGTTTTTGGTCACCATTAGTAGTGATGTAGACCTTATTGATTTCCATGTATTACTTTACACAACAGTAATCATGCCATCGACCTCTAGAACAAGAACAAGACTTTTAAATAGATTATTTATAAACTTGACCAGTTATAGACCTATCTATTTAATTAAAGCATAAAGAAGCTGAGAGGGCATATACAAGGATAGACATGGATTATTAAAGAAAGCGAGGCTTTAGTGTGTAAATGTTTTGACATGTTATTTTGGTATAATATTTTTTCTCATAACTAGGAGATAAAGAGGGATTTAAAATATGTATTGTATTCTCCTTTGATCTTCATAATAATTATCCCACCTTTCAAATACATATAACTCCTCTCCATCAGACCTGCTCTCATATAGAATTTTAAACAATTATATGTGGAGAACTGGGCTATTATATCTTTCTAATAACTCTATCGACTATTTGAATAGACACCAAAATTAATTACTATAGTCAATTATGAGTAGGTCCAAAATGACAAGCTCTATTGGAAATATAAAGCATGGTTTCATAGACAAATGGCTCATTACTAAGCCCAAAATCAGAATTAGAATACTGAGGTTCTATATAGAATGCTTTTAATATATATGAAAACTAGACTATGATAGAACACTTTTTTTATAATAAAACTTTGCCTTTGATTGTGATTAAAATTTAAATATAATATGATTTATCCTAAACAATGCTTAAATCCATCCAAACAATCAACTGCTAAATTGTATATTCACTAAACCAAGACTATCAACTATACTAAATCGCATAACATCAAAATAACATACACTCAAATCAATTGAATATCAAACATCGTACTTACAAATTCACGAGAATATGAGATTATTCATAGTTCATAAACACTCCTATTTCTTCATTTATTCATCATGATCACATATAACTTCTACAAATTTCCTCTCATAGACCTACACTTTGGATTATTACCTATACAAACCTAAGTGGTCTAAAATCCACACCTAACAATTACATACAACTTGATTTTATCTTTATCTCATAACTTGACTTAGCTCCTTATTATATGCCTTAGGTTCTATCAACTATCTATTCTTCCTAAAATTGAGAAACTAAATCCTATCTTCTTGCCAACATAGACTCTTCTTTTAGAAACTTTCCCAATGAAGTCCTATGTTAAAATTCAAGCATATTTACACAAGATTAATTCTAGAACATACTATAATGACTCTTGATGAACTTTCTATGTATAACTAGTCCATATTCCTTCTAGACACATTTGAATATATTTTTGGAGGGAAATGGATTACAATAGAGCCTAGAAAGGCTTATTATCATCAAACACACTACCTGGAACCTATTATATAAAAATTTACATAGGTGAGTTGATGTTATTGCATCACTCTGTATAATAATTGATACTTGTATTTATCAATTAACAATACAGAGTCAATTGGCCCAACTCTATATTCTAATTGATACTTATTTCTATCAATTAATAATATAGAGTTGATTAGGCTGACTCTGTTAGTTAAAATTTTAGAGAGGTTTAGGGTTAGATTCCACTATATATACACATCCATTTCTATCATTTATAAGAAGAGGAGAATATAATAGAATTATATATATATATATATATATATATATATATATATATATATATATATATATATATATATATATATATATATATATAGATATATATATATATTGCGCATATGCTTATCCACCACTCTACTTGAGGAGCATAGCCTATGGTTTCATACTTTATTTGGAGATACATATATTATCTTATGGAGAAGTATTTTGGATGTATTTATAGGATGTGTAGCCTAAATCTCATTTATCCTTTTCATCGTTACATACCACAACAACCTCTTGCAAAGCACCTTGGCTAAGGGAAAGATTGAGGATCAGCGGGTTCATCTTCAAAGGTAAGTATTCCTACTTTATTTCTCCTTTATAAAAGTAGATAGATATGAATTTGTACTTATCTTACATGCATTAATATTACATACATATTCAAGTGTGTATATTTCTTCTATGCATGTTTAATTTAATGTTTGTGCCACAAGCTTTGGTGAGCACTAAATTAGACTTTACTTATTATTAGTTTAGTGAATATAAAAACATAGGACCTAACTAGGGTTATTTCATATTTCTACTTGATTGGAAGCTTTAGAACCCTCCCTTGTGATATTATTGTGGTAAATATCCTTTGGTTAGGTCCAATAGATCTATCTTGGTCATGATCCCAAATATCTAATGTATTGACAATCAGAAGTGTAAGTAGGATTTATCTTATCCAAGCTAGGATTGATTTATATATCAATTAAATTTACCTTTGCATACATACTATTAAATCTGAAGTGAATCTCAACCTTTTAGTTTTTATTTAATTCCATCAATTTTGTCAATACACAGTCGAATCATACGAGTGGGTATCTTTTTATGCTATCTTAGTTTCATCATTTGCAATACACAGTCGACCCATACAACTATGTATCCTTATAGGCTATCTGAGTTTCATAATTTTTAATAAAAATTCAACCCATATGACTTTGTATCCTTATAGGCTATCTAAATTTCATCATTTTCAATACATAGTCAACCCTTACGACTATGTATCCTTCTAGGCTATCTCAGTTTCATCATTTTCAATACCTAGCAAACCTATATGACTATGTATCCTTATATCTTATCTCAGTTTCATCATTTTCCATACGTATTTAACCAATATGATTGTGTATTCAATGGATTTTTTCCACATACTCTATCAACCCCATCAACTCTGTACTTATTGGATGATATTGTTCTATGTGTGGCCGACTTTGTCCCTATTTTTACTCTTTACTTCTTGATCTCAGATTCTTCCTTCAAGCATCATTAAATCCCATATAAAACTATTTTTGGACAACCTTAATCCATTTAGATGATATATAAGATATTTTTCCCTCCTACCTTGGGTATCCAAGAGGATGATCCCTCTTGGTGCAAATTTTCAATAAATCACTCTAAGTCTTCTCAATCTCAATCTAACCCATACCTTATAGTTGATCCATAAAATCCTTAAATAAAAATCCCAAATCATGGTTATTATACACCTTATACAACTTTTACACATTCTAAACCTTAAAGCCATAGACTTATCAACACATCCACTTCATAAGTTGGAACTAAACATTATGCTCCACCTATTACAACCAATGCTCATGATCCTCTTGTTACACCCATAAAAAGTACAACTAGAATAAACATGGTTGAAATGAAAAAATATAATGACTTAGATGATAACAAATTATTCAAAAACCTTTATGACAATACCATTTACACTCATAATAATGGTGGCTTTACCAAGATTCCTTCTTCTTATACCACACTTAGGAAAACTAACACTAATGTTGGGAATATTCCTCCTAATACCAATGTTGGGAATCCTCCACCCAATAACCCTCCTCCCACCAATACTAATAACCCTCCTTCTACTATAACTAATAATCCCCCTCCTAATAAAACTAATAACCCACCTTCAAATACTAATGCACAAATTGACATAACTCAAATTATTGCTCAAATTATTCAATAAATAACATTATCCAAGCAAATAACCATTATCAAATGATGAAAATTCAATAAAATTTATTACACATGAATAATCAACCACCTAAAATCATCATGTCTCAACCAAATAAAAAATTTATCCCTCCTCCTCTTACAAATGCCAATGGGAATATCATCCCTCAATTTCCAATGCATAATAAAATGCTTCAATATCTCAAAAATGAACCTTTAGATCCATTCATTGCATATATATATATATATATATATATATATATATATATATATATATATATATATTATAAAAATTTATCCAACTATCACATATAATGGGAATAAGGACCCTACAATATTTATTAAGTCTTTTTGTAATCTCTATAAGGAATGGTTCTAAAGTAACACCTTTTCTTCCACCAAGCTCTTAGCCAAAACCTTTGTTGGTGATGGACTTGAAAGGTACAACCAACTTCCTAGACATTCCATGTCACAAATATAATATTTATTCAATGCTATAGTGAAGTAATTACAACATGATGATCTTCCTAAAAATTACCTTAGCCATTTCATCAATACCAAGAAACTTCCTAATGAATCTGCTCAGACTTTGATCAAATGATGGAAGTCTCTAGATCACAAAATGGACCATAACATGAAAGATGACACTCTTTTAAAACTATTTGATAATGATCTTAAATCTTCCCTTCAATACAAATTTTGAATATTTTTCCCTAAAACTTTATAATAAGCCTTAGACTAAGCAAAAATACATGATTTTTTTATGATTCAATTTTAAATATCTCAAACAACTACTAAAGAACCTTTCCAATTAGTTTCTTATATCATTTATTCATCCAAGCCTCCCCAAACTCAAAATATAACATCCAATTCAACCAATTTAAACCCAACCCACCCTTCCTTAAGTCTAGAAGCACTTAAGAATAAATTACCACCCTCTAAACCCATGAGCTTTGATCCTTGAAAACCTCTTCCAAAATGGTACAATCTTGATAATTTTTGTTGGTGGCATGCTACTATAGGTCATTCTCATGATTATTTTCATGATCTTCACTAATTTATTAATAATTCCTTATTTTTTCCACATTTAAATCTTGATACTCTAACAAAATAAAGATATCAAGTCTATATTCAAGCTTCTCAAATCTAATCCAACAAAACATAACCACATCAACATAAACATCAACTATCTAATGATCCACAAAAATTATCTCATACCTCCACATCATCTACTAATGTTGTCCAAACCATAGTTGATCCTTATTCCTAAAATAATAATGAAATGATAGATAACATTAAAAACTTCAATTGAGTTGTTTCATTTGTCGAACCTTAAACTATTAAGTCACATGAACCAAAGGAACACTAGTTTAAAAAAATACTCCAAAGTGCATCATACATGGTCCTCCTTTGCCTTATATAACTATTCATACCTATCCTAAAAATATTATTTCAATTTTAACATCCTCAAATTCCTAGAAACCAACACCTTTATCTATCTCCAAATGCACAACCCAATGAAAATCAATCTAATGGTTTAGTTTCACCTCAATCCATCTCACATATTGGGTCAAATTGTGATGCCCATCCACATAGCACTTCAAACTTTAGGGCATCTTGTGATGTCCATCCCTACATCCAATTACATATTGGGGTATCTTATTATTCCCACTATTATTTTATAATACATAATAACAAACAAATTTATCTTCAATAAATATTATGAGACATGTAGACTTGTATTTCACATGATTATCTTTGATAAATATGTTAGCATAGACTTTTCTTGTTATTTTTATCTCATGATTATTTATTTTTACCTATTTTAGTTTCAGTACAGCCACAAATGTTTCCTTTACATTCTTTGGTTTTATTTCACATTATGTTTGGCATTTATTTCCATTTTGACTCTTAGATATCTCTTTCATTATTATCATTTTAACCTTTTATGTCATTATTTACCTTGGTAGATTTATCATTATTTGATCCTTATTTACCTTTCCCCTATTTTGGGATGACTACCTTCTTTGGTTCTTTTGTTATATCCTTTGTAGGTTAGTATGAATTCTTAGTGTCATGACTATCATAAGCATAGCCCTATCCCTTTCATAGCACTATTTTACCTCATTATAATTAGTTATGAGCATATTTATCATTGTATCACTTATTACATAGATGGATCTCTCATGATCCCCATATTTCCCTTTTTTCCTTTCATTTGAGGCTCACATCACTCAATTTTTATATTCCACACTTACTTGTAAGCAAGTCGATGAGTCTTTAAAGAGTTTGGTCTTTAGGTCCTTTTCTCCAGTGACAAAGTGTAAGATCTCTTATGTTTTTCACCTATTTCACTCATGTTTTGTTCTCAAAAATTGTATAGAGGAGGAGGAATAGGATAAAAAGGTTAAAAAATAAATCATAAAATAAATAAAAGGCAATGATAAAAAGGCAAAAATAATCTTAAAATTCAAATCACACCAAAAATAATGATCTATATTTGGCATATTTCCTATCTTAGTCAATGTTTAAACTCCAAAATTGGCCTCATGATAGAGACAAGATCTATTGGGGTATGGTAGGCTAGTAGACTGGGGTAGGAGGTCTCATTATATCATATAATATCTAGTAATACCTAATTTATCACACAAGTAACCAATCTTCATATGAGGTCGATGGATTTATAAAGGGTCCTGAGGAATGGGGAACATGTTGTGTGAAGGTAGTTCCATTTTAATTTTCATTCATATAGCCTTCATGGGTTGATATATGTACTTCACTTGTTATCCCAAGCTTTGGGTTCATTAGTCAAAGTGTCATATGTCCTTGGTATTGATAATTCTTATCCTTTCTCACTTGCCTAGTGTGTCTCATTCTTGATAAATATGTTCACATCACCCATGTGGCACTTCAAATTCCTTATTTACATCATATTTTACTTATATTCCCCTTATTGGATATTATTTTTAGCTGATCACATCCTTGATCACCTCTACCTACTTACACATCTTGGTTATATATTTTCTAAGTTGTTGTGTAAGACCTTGGATAAGACTAGGCCTTCCTCATAAACACCCTTACACCATTTATTTAGCACACCATCTCATTATCATACTAATCATGTCATTAAGTGGTTATGTTTTCTTACATTGTATCTTAGAATAAGTACTAAGTTTGAGTTTTCATCCTTTAGAACTTCTGATTTTCATTTATCCATCATTTTCTTGTTTGATTTTTATAGACTTCACTAATCTTACATATGACATTTTACATTCTTACATGTTTCTCTTTATGTATGACGTCTTCATGCTTGTCTTACACTTGAGTTACATTTCATTTTATTTATGCTTTTTTCATCTTCATTTCAAATACTTGTATTACATCTTGATTTAAAGTTCATTTTCAATCATTTGTGATTTATTTATGTTTGATTTTACATGCTTATCTTAAATTAGCTTACTTTTCACTTGCTTACATATCTTTGTTAGAGTTTTATTGCATTGATATTTCATTTGTCATTTATGTTTTACATGACTCACAACATGATTTAGTATGTTCTACTTTCATTTATACCATTTCTATTTTACATGCTTCCCAACATGATTTAGTGTGTTCTTCAATCATTTATCATCATTTTGTCTTTTACATGTTTGATCTGTTATTTTTAACCTAGCCTTAACAATCCTAATTTGCCAATTTTTCTAAGTAATTAATTTATACTTTAACCATCCTATGTACACATGCATTTCTTTTATTATTAGTTTTTTATCCCTAGGGTTTCCCAAATGTAGGTGTTGTACCCTCCATGATAAAGACTAGGATATTTGCATGAAATCATTTAATGGGAAGGTGAGTTAAGGTATGTATATGTTACTTTTTAGTTACTTTCATTTCATCTTAGCATTAATTTTCGTATTTCATTTTTAGTTAGCTCATTTTTGTGTGTTTCCATGTAATTTATTGAAGCACTATCCCTTGTTAAACTCATGTGACATGTGATGATTTTTGACTGGGGCATATTTATACACAAAATATTTTTATTAACTTTACCACTTAATAACACTTTCTCTCTTACAGTAACCTATCAAGTCTTAATCTCTTTGAGTGCACACCTTAAATGGTGTAATGGGAAAGGGGTGGATAGACCATTGGTGATTCATAATATTGTTGTGGCTTTGTATCATTCCTACCATTTGTATAACCACTTGATATCAACAAAACATTTTACTACTTACTTCCCTAATCCTTGTCTCTTCTCTTGCACACTCCTCCAAGATTTTCACTTCTTTCCTTAGCACCTTCCTAATTCTAAACTCCTTTTTTATAGTTTACAATATAGATTTGACTAGGTAGACTCTGTATTCTAATTGATGCTTGTTTTTTATCAATTAACAATACATAGTCAATTAAGTTCTATATTTTAATTGATACTTAATTTTATCAATTAACAATACAAAGTTGATTGGACTGACTTTGTAGGTGAAACTTTTAGAAAGGTTTAGGGTTAGATTACACTATATATACACATCCATTTATATCAGTTATAATAAGAAAATATAAGAGAACAAGAAAAGATATATATTATGTATTTGCTTATCCACCATTATACTTGAGGATCATAGCTTAGGGTGTCATAATTTATTTAGATGCATTGTCTTGTGTATAAGTATTTTGGATGAATTGATAGGTTGTGTAGCCTAGAGATAATTTATATTTGTCATCCTTACATATCATAACAACCTCTTGTGAAACACCTTGGCCAAGGGAGAGATTGAGACTCAGTAGGTTCATCTTCAAAGGTAAGTATTCCTA
Organism: Torreya grandis; assembly: GCA_037957365.1. Lineage (NCBI taxonomy): Eukaryota > Viridiplantae > Streptophyta > Pinopsida > Cupressales > Taxaceae > Torreya > Torreya grandis. Next base: position 3,048,928 of record JARHVA010001503.1, read on the forward strand.
ACTTAATTCCTCCTTTGTAATAGTAGATAGATATGCATTTGTACTTATTTTCCATGCATTAGGATTTCGTATACATTGACATGAGTATATGTATTCTATGAATGTTTAATTTTAATGTTTATTACCCCCACATTTTACCACAAGATTTTGTGATTATTAGATTAGACTTTACTTTACTTATTATTAGTTTAGTGAATATGAAAACATAGGACCTAGTTAGGGTTATTGCATAGTTTTGATTGATTGGAGGCTTTAAAACCCTCCCTTATGATATTATTATGTTAAGAGATCCCTTGGATATGTCTAGAAAATCCATACTGGTCATGACCCCAAATATATAATGTATCAAAAATCAAAAGTGTAAGTAGGATTTATGTTCTTAGAGCTAGGATTGATTTATAGATCATTTCCATTTCCATTTCATATAGATACATCCAATATCTACTATAAGATCCAGAAAATAATGAAAATACTCAAAAGAAAATGAAGTGGGATATGATCCTCGATACAATAAACAAATTAAAACCATATAAAAGTTTAAATTTTAGTACTTTGGTGTGATTAACTCCACTATGGATTATATTATCACATCATGCCACTATACAAACATGGTATATATGATGATGAAAAATCCAAACTGAGGACTATTAAACCAATTATAAATGATTATATGTACATAACATCTTAATATATGGGTATCAAATATCCTTAATGAAATTGAAATAGGCCATGGATTTGGATCTATCAAGTCATGAGAATTCCTTTGAATCATAAATAATAATGCCCAAATCTGTTGCTTTGAGTATTATCAACCCATGTGAAAGGCCCCATTTTTCATGTGCAAGAGAACATGACCTAGGAGAGGATAGTTCACATGGGTCATAATAAAGGAATCAAAAAAGTGTTAGTCAACAATGGGTTTAGCCTAAATAATTTTAACACATACTTGTTAACAATAATGGGTATTAATACAAAAAAAATCATTTCACAATGAAGTTTTTTCTACAAATTTTAAGGATGGGGTTGTCTCTTGATTTCAAATTTAGTGGTGAAAAAATTGGAATATCAATTGTATCTTTCATAATTGGCTAGATGTAATGGATTTCACCTCGATGTTGAATGATTTAAGAACTAAAAATCCATAAATTGGAGGCCTAGACACAAAATGGAGATTGCTTCAATGGCCAAGATTTATTTCCTCATCTCTTTCTCTAACAAATATGATTTTATCAAAACATTTTATGGAGGCCTAAGGTTTATGGTAAATACATTATCCCACTCAGTAAATGGAGACTAGATCTTTACCATGGTGAATAATTCTATCAAGACTTTCATGTTTGGATCTCCCTTGCTAATTTCCCATTAGAGTATCAGGATGAAGAAATCATTTTTGGTATTACATCATCTTTTGGTCATAATTTAGCCATAAATATGGCTATTAAAATTAATAAAAGACTCTCAATGTCTCAGTTTAAAGTGTTTATCTCCCCCTCTAAACCATTTCTAAAGTCTATCTATCTAAGGTCTAGAAAGGAATTATGAAAAAAAAATATTTTAGATTGATGGAAACTTAGGATCTTGTAAGAATTCTTCTTGCTTTAATCACCTCGGGAAGCCATGCCCAAACATCAAGCCTCCATATAGTTGTGATGTGTTTCTGGCACCTTTAAAGGTGTCTCTCAACTTTAATAATATTAAGGACTACAAGGGATCCCCTTTATCAAAATTTGATATGGATTTAGGACTCTCTACAAAGTATCCATCTCTTTCTAGCTTAAAGATAAAATTACATATTTTAGGAGTCCTAAGTGGAATGGATGATGGTAAACTTGGTCAAATAACACCATGCTAATCGCATTGTGGAAAAAAAGCCCTAGATATGAACCATCCTATTTCTATATATTTCTCAAGATTTGGTAGGATGGATGAGGAACATTCTTGACAAAAATTTATTGGTGTGTCACCCCAACCTAAGGAGTAGATTATCTCAGGTTCAAATCTTCCCTCTCAAGAGGATGGGCACCCTTTTATTGATCTCAAAGCTCTTCTTAAGGTTAAATTAGCTCACCAAAATATCCCATCTTAGAATTACCCAACTCCTAATCTTACTGGTCAAGACCCAAAATAAAAGGATGAATAGAAACTTTATTTTCTATGTTTAGGGTCATGGTTCTAACACATGAAGTTAAAACCTGGTAAAGGCGAGATGGATTTAGGTAAAAAAAGTAAAAAGAGAGGTAGACCATTGACTCAAATCAAGTGATCATGGGAAATGGAGGAGGAAACTATAAAGGAGACTCAAAGAACCCTCTTAGAGGGGAAATTAATTAATTCCCAATGACATTATGACCTTTGTCCTTTTGTATGGTAGTGTCTTCTCTAGTTTGGTTATTAGCTTGTTTGGTCTTCAAGGGGTCTGTGAATCTTCCATTTTTAGGAGTTGAGTGGCTTTCTTCTCTTGAGACCATTTAGATTTTTAACAAGTATTTTATGGTTGATTTCCATTTTATCTTTGAATTTATTCCAATGAATCACTTTTATAGTTAAGCCTTCTATTTTTTTGAATTTTTTAGTGGTTGGTAATTTTTTATGACCATTTTTTGATTTCATTTATTATGTGGGATTTTTTTTGGGTGTAAGACAATAGTATTTTTTGGTAGATATGATTTGAACATTATTTTAAGTAGAGTTCCCTTTTCTTTTCATGATTCGATTTACTCACGGTAAATTAATTGTCATCTCATCTTCCCATGTCAAATCATGATGTGGCATTCTCATTTAAGGTTTGGTGACCCTCACCTCTTAATCATTTCCTTATTTACATTGAGTGATATTTCCCCAAGATGTTCATGTCATTATTATCTCCCTTGATGTTCATTTAGTTCTTTTGGTCTTAATTTTTCTTAAGTGTTGTTTACGGGCTCTCTTTTCTTCATTATTCTCTTTCTACTTTACAGTTAATTTCAAGATGATTGCCTTCATTGCTAAAGCTTATGTGGATTCACATGAGGATTCCTTAAAGTTTGAGAGAGGCAAGGATGATGGATCTAAACATGATTCCTAATTGGGAAACAATATTAAATTGGGTAAAGGGAGAATCGAGCCTAAGTCTCATTATAAAATAAAATATAATAATTCACTCATATGGGAAATCCTAGAAAAAGGAGGACTCACCTAGTTTAGGTTGAGATTTTTAGACATGATTATATTTGGTCAAGAGAATTTGTTGTTACCTAGAAAGAAAGGTTGTTTTTAATGAGGGGCATGTGAATGGGGATCTCATAGGAATTCATAATGGAAGTTATGGGACTTATTATCCATAAAATCAAGTATTACAAGGATTAAAGCATGAATGACGAGTGGGTTTATAATTTTTTTGACTCTTTTAAAAAAGCCAAAGAGGTTACTAAAAGTATTAGGGATACTGACCTCTCAAAGGCTTGGCCAGACGTATGTAAGTAGGTCATAATGTATCTAACCATGGATTCTAAATTAAGACTTGTTTGATCTTATCACTTCATGATTCTTAATCACTTTAAGGATATATATAAAAATAACCTCTCCTTTTTTCTTTTGTGATCCCTAGAGGATTAGGTAGTAATTTTTCAATGAAATAAAAAGGTTTTCATATTTCACCAATTCCTCATCATTTTTTTCTAAGATTACCTCTCTGAAGAGGAGCAAGGAGGAGGCCCTAAACCTTAGTTCCCACTTGTCCTCAAAAATGGAAAGAAAAGGTTGTGTGAACAATCGAATGTTGATTTTTTTGGCATAAAAAGTTAAAGACTACTAAACCAAGAAATAAATTAATCTTGGACTCTATATACATGGAGGAGTTGGTTAAATATTTAGTTGAGACCTATATAGAGGGGGATATTTTGGTGATTCTATCGGCTCTAGGTTCCTTGGAGGTCCCTAGTATGATAAATAGTGCTCTAATCGAGGTAAGTTAACCAAAGTAAAATTTGTGCTCTTTGAAATTATGTCTAAATAATAAGGACCTAAAACTAAGAGCATTGAGGAAAGAGCTTAAAGACATCCATTGGGTATTTTTTCCTAAAGATGGTTCGGTGGCCAAGGATGGCCTTGTTTATGAAATTGGTACCCCACAAAGCATACATGTGGATTACTATTAGGATCCTTAGGTTCTAGGCTCCTCTAGGTGATGGACTATAACTAATTCTACTCTTAATTTTATCCCAAAAATCACGTCCTCTCCTTATACTACTAGAGGAATAACGTTAGGAGGTAAAGAAGGCCCTAGTTCTAGGACTCAGGGGAAAGAATAAAAGAGTCCCCTTTAGGCCCTTTGGCATGGTTCCTTTTGGATCCTAAGTTTTTAGCTAGTTGGTTTTTTGGTTTCATTTATCTCATTTGTTTCTTCTCTTATCTTTTTTTTCTTCTTTTTTTATTTTTGAATGCAATTCCTTATTTGTTTCAGTGATTTGTGCCCCTAGTTTTTTATGTACTCTCTTAGAGACCCAAGACTCCTGTTGTGCACTGGTATAGATTCCACACTAGATCAAGGTGGGTTTAATATTATTTTAATAATGGTATTAATATTAACCTTATATAAAAATTAGATTCACATATCAAAGGATTTTATAACTCATGTAGCCTATAAATTAGTCAAATAACATTAGATATGACATGGGGACCAAAAATGGTAACAACTACATTCTATGTAATATCTTAATCATTACATTATAACTTACCCTTGGGTAGAAAATCTATACACATTATGGAGGATATTCCATCTACATTACATATATGTGTCAAATTCATATATGATGGGTAATTATGGACAATGCTCACTGATTATGAACTTGTTAAAATTTGACAAATTCTACATTTTGACATGGAATGGGTTCCTAAAATCTACCACCAAAGTAATATATTTCACTTGAAATCATATCAAATAAGGATATGGGATAATCAATAAAAATAACTCATTTACCTCAAGATGCTTATAAGGAACTATCCATTGAGGTGCACATGGATGCACACATGGAATAAGAACCATTATCAAAGGATATAATGAAAAAAAAACAATAATAAAATCCAACATTTGATCTCCTTTTATTGGTTAACACTAAGAAATAAGATGAAAAAGTTTCATATTACTATGATAGTGATGATGAACTTCCTCATACTAAGATAGATGAATAATTTTAAAAACTAAATTTTGTTCTACTTGATCATATTTTTCATAACCTATTCACACCTATAAGACCTGGTACATACAAGTTAAATTCATCACCAAATAATACACAATCACATTCATATAATGACAAGGAAACATGATTAGATAAACATGTAAATTTCCATCCCTCATGGCTACAAGAATTGATTTAAACTTACAAATGACAAATGTAGACACATCACGTAAATACCATAGAATCCACTCATAAGAACCCATAATAAATTTTAAAAATAAAAGTAAAACAAGTTGCTCAAAATAAAATACTTTATATCTTTTAGATTAAGGTAAAAATAGGTTTTGAAGGGGCCCCAAAACCCTATACATCAGAAGAGAGATAAACCTTTAAGCACAACCAGGTTACAAAAATAACCCGAAACTAGAAAAAGCAAAACCAGGTTAAACAGGAACCTGAAAATAGCAAAAAAGTATAGAAAAAACTGCTGGCAAGACACATAACAGAAAGTTAGCAGACATGATCAGCACCCAACAAAACCTCCCAACCAAAAGAGTTTTTTATTTTTTACTTTTTTTTACAAGATCGAAGATTCATATCTAGAGGGGGGACCAAGGGCTTAGACTTCTTCCTCTTAACTGCTGTCTAACCATCCTCTAACTTAGCTGCCTCAGCAACCCAAGCCTCAGGAGGCAATGATCCATGAAGCCCAGGGGACACAGATGTCTCAGCAAAATCCTTATGAAAACTAGACAAAGTCTGGCTCCTAGGAGATTCCATCAAAATAGGGGAAGAGACCACAACCTCCTCAGTAACTGGCTCAGAAAGATCACATAACCCTATCTCCACAGGACCTTTAACAAGATCTTTCACCAATGAATTCTCCTTATCCATCAGCTCAGAATGGATACTGTTTTCATTCTCATTCTCTGAATCAACCAAAGCTTCCTTGGGTTGTTTAACTATGTAATGTTCTGAGGAAGCTTCAGACCACCAAGAAGGTGGTCTTCTGGATTTAGATTTCCCCATTGTACAATGAGCTGTGACGTGATCCGTCAGGTGACACCTTCTACACCGAAAAGGTAAACCTTCAAAGTCCAACATTTGTGTCCAAGAACCCCTTGGGGAGTCCAGACAAATCACCTCAGGAAGGCCCTTAGACACATCCACCTCAACCATAAGGTGTGCACAGGTCGAATGGTAAAAAACCAAAGTTTCTTCATCCATAAATAAAAACTCCCCTATAGCATTTTCAATGGTTTTAAAAACTGATTCCTGCCAAAGATGTATTGGTAAATTAGGGAGCCTAACCTAGACAGGGAACTTGTTGAAGGTTTCCATGAGAGGATTGAAATCCATATGCCACCGTTTAGCCATGAGAGGGTATTTACCCTGCCATAAAAAAATATTGTTGGACAAAATACTTTATATGTTACTTGAGCATAAGATTATATATTTACCTCAACAACTAAAAAATGATTTGTAAACCCAAATTTATAAATATCATACCTGAACAATGAAGGACGTATAATGATCATACCTAAATAATGAAAAACACCTTTGATATATGATATTTCAAAAGGAAAAAGTGAAATCAAGCATACTTCTAAATTCCCACACTTAGAATAACTAACTATTACTATAAATAATTATGGGGTCTATTGTCAACACCTCAAGGATGATATACATAATTGGGATATAATTTATAGCATCAATTATTTTTGAAATTTGGGAAATAATATCTAAGAGTTAATTTATTCTCCACTACTACCATATTCTCTAGGCCACACCATTCTACCCATAGCATGTGGACCCAAGGTTCTTTATAACATCATCTGGGCTTAGAATCTAGAACCAAAATTCACATATCATATTTGTAAATATTGGTTTTACAATATGAATGCAATGATGAATAATATAAATATGTGCCTCACCTTCCACTTTTAAGATGAATAAATTTATGTCCAACATGATGGATATGATGATAGGCTTCTAGCAACAACTAGAGACACCAAGTTATTAGAAAACATTGAAACATCAGTAATGAAAAGGCATAAATAATGGTGGAAATAATAAGGGCCATGAAGACCACCAAATAGTCTTTTATATCATGAATGGGAAGAATCACCTCCTTTATTTTTGGTTAAAATTTTCAAGTCTAAAACTTTACTAAAACATTAAATATTTCAAAAATACAAAAAATTTAAATATTAAAAAAAACATTCAAATAACTAAAAAATACAATAAATTTTTAGTATTCCTACGTTTGTTAGCTCCTTGGCATACATGTTATTTGTTTTATGTTAGTATATAGCATATCATTTCATTTACATATACATATATGTTTCATGCATATTTTACTGTGATACAATCATACCTAGACACATAATATATGCCCTTACATATGTTAGACCTCTCCTCTACTTGGATCATATAGTACTCTGGGGGAATCTACTTATTTGGTCATGATTGATACATGTTACATATACTTTATGATCATTTATACATTATCATGTTTTAACTTATATACTAATTCTTACACATGCCTATATTTAGGGTCATATCTTTCACAATGTACTTGATATGTTGTGTGACATGATTTTTTGCCAACACATATATGTAGTGACTAGTATGATATGCTTATACTAGTTTCTTATTCTTTGTCTATTTTTTCCAACTCCTTGATCTATTATATTTCTTTCTATTGTATTTATTTTGGAACATTTGAATATGGTACTTGCTTGTTAGCCTCTGTGCTATTATGTGTTATTTGGACTGAATATGCCAATTAATGACATTCAAATACATCATCTCTTTTGATTGTATAAATTTGAACATGCCACTTATATGAGGTCACCTTGGACCATTTATTTTCATTACATTTATTGCCCTTGTGTGTGAGATTTATTACTTGCATAACTTGTATTTTTACTCTCTATACATTACCATGATTTATGGCATGCAGTTTCGGACTCGATGTGATCACATACTATGAGCCTAATTGATATATATATATATATATATATATATATATATATATATATATATATATATATATATATGTGTGTGTGTGTGTGTGTGTGTGTGTGTGTGTATGTATGTATGTATGTATGTATGTATGTATATATGTATGTATGTATGTATGTATGTAATCCCTATATGTTACATGATTCATACACATATTATACAAATAAATTATCCTTTTGAGGTAAGGTAATTACCATATTTTATTTCCCTGACATTAAAAAGGGGTCATAGTTTCTAGATTTTAGTGAGGGAATGTCACAAAAGCATGACCTCCACACTTATAAACCTTCATAGTATTTTAAGATTTCATTAGGGGCATGTAATAACTACATGAAATCCAAACTTACACACTTACTTAGTATCTATAGACTTTAGTGGGGGAATGTAATAAAAAAATGACCTCCACATTTACACAAACTCACGTTTAATTCCATGATTTAGATATACACTTGTGTTAGAATCCTACACATTATAATAATTTTCATAGATTTGAAATAGTTTTTTTCAAGTTTATGACACATATACTCCAAATCAGACATATTAGGGGTGCATATTCCATGTCATTTCACAAAAAAAATCAAAATTTACCAATTATACTACTCACTAGGATGCATTGACTACACTAGGATGTACTAATATCAAACCTTTTTTGTTGTAGTAGTTAGTTCATTTTATAGGTTGAAGTGATTAAATAATTCAAATTGACTAGATTTATATATTGAAGTGATTAAATCATACAATCTCACAAGATTTATAGGCTGAGTTGATTAAATGACTCACCCTCATCAGATTATATGTATTCACACTATAGTTGTGCGATTGGTATATAATGATCTCAATGGTTGTGTCACAACTCATCCTTACACAAGATTGGGGGATAAAACCTTCAAATCTCCTTGTTAAAATCTATAAGGTTTAGGTTTGAACCTTTTTTAGCTCCAATGTTTTATATTGATGAATCTTTACCAATTCAAATAATTAAGAGGTAACATGGTTGCATCGACACACATGTGTACTTATTCCTTGCTTTATTTATTTTCAAGCATTTTAATTATTTAAAATTTTATTTTATATGCATTGATTTATACTGTAACATGCTCTTTATTACAATTTATATACTATAAAATCACTCAAAGTGGGATCAAACTAAGATAAAGTGTGTTATACATACCCATGTATACATTTATTTCCTTTAAAATACTGATTTCATCCTTATGCATTACTAGATAAAATGGGGGAAATGTAGATACTAAAACTAAATATTTATAGCATCTCACTCTTTTATATTTGAAAAATATCAATCTAATGTCAAAAGGCTCATATTTGCCATCTCATAGTGACTAAATTCTTATCTCTTAGTCTAATCCATATAATTCTAATGACCCTAGTATCTTACACTTCAAAGAAATATTATAACCTAATAAACATCATTCACTATTAGTTTCATATTCATACCTATTTTTTAGCCTTATGTAGACACTAAATTTGAATTATTTAGCACCTCAATCTTGTATACTTAGCAAGTAATTCTCATGGATGTACCCTTTAGTTCTAAGACTTTCCTACTACTAAATGCTCATATCCTCTATCTCTTATGCCTATTTTTTATCTCTTAGTCTACCCGCATTTTATTATGATGACCAGGCCTCATATGATATGAAAAATACTATAAAAATACTTATTATCATCCTCTATAAGTTTTAGACATGTATCTATTTTCTAGCTTCCTAAACAATTGTGTCCTAGATAGATGCCTACATAGATGCTAGTCTCTTATGCCAACCTAAGTGTCAAGTTACCTAAATTCATAAAATTCATAATTATAACATGTTATTATGGTTAGCCTAAGTGATTTAATGTGATATAATTCCAAATGGGATATATATATATATATATATATATATATATATATATATATATATATATATATATATATATATATAATCAATCCTCGTTCATACCTCACATAACATAGACATAAAAACTCACAAGGAAAATTACCAAAAGCATTACATTAAGTATTCAATTGAGAAAAGTTTACCTATTCTTTAATATTTAAATATAAATCATAGGGACAACCCATATATATGTTTGATATATTGAAGGACCAATCCATGAGACATATTTGTCAAGTTACAAGTTAGGTCACTCTATGTACTTGCTTATCACACATTGCATTATTTTACACACACAATGCAACATGTATAGGAAAATTAAATATATATGAGGCCCTATTACAAGTATTGGGTATGTAGGTAGTTCCCATTGATATAGGGATCCTTGGGGTAGCTCAACACTATGTGCCCACTAACCTATTTTTCCCATAGTCACTCTAAGGGTGAGGAAGCTATGGTTTTGATCATTTGATAATGAGGGATAGTATATGCATGAGATATAAACACACTAGAGTAAATTAAAAATAAAATATGGAATTTTCTACATGGTCAAACCCAAATATAGTTTATATTTGTTATTAGAAATCTACATCCAACTCAGATACCAATGTCAATGCAATTGTCCAGTACCAACACAAACATCTAAGACCACATAATGCAAATTTTCAAAATCTGATGACTATTATAGAATCCAAATCTAGTATAATTCTACCCTATTTCATATCAAATATACATTTGCAGAGTAAAACATCTAATTACTCTTTTTCCCATTTATTAAACTATCAATTAATAATTATAATTTTTATTTTTGACATATCTTAGTATTATAAATTCATAATATTATTTATCTAAGTTTACAAATTAAATTGGCACATTATAGATATGTTTATCGCCCTTGTGATTATTCATTTCTATATTCTTAATGCTATGCTATATTGACCCATCTCAATTTAAGGTTAAACACCTTTTGGACACTATTAAGCATCGAGGGACACTACCATGGATGTCAGTGTCCAAATCCTCATCTAGTGTCTAGTTTCCAAAAGTTGTCAAATTTTAAATGTTTTAAAACCTATGGGTTGGTCTATTTTTCTTATACAAACTTAACATGATATATTTTTAAAAGGTGTAGTATTAATTTAAGTATAAGCCTTCTCATTCCTCATCTATCATATATCATGTAAACACCTACTAAAGCTAAATCAATCAACTACACAACCAAACTATGATGCCTTATTCAACCCTATTTTCATATCAAGCATAGGAATAGTCATATTATAGGTATGAAGTATTTAAAGAGTACCCCATGAGTGATATTTGTTAAGATAAAAGTTATCTCACTACATGCATAATGATATAATACATTTCACCCTTGTGCACAAACTTTCCCACATATAGAGGAGAATTACATAAGTCTGAGGCCCTCATTGGAGTATTAGGAATGCAGGTATTTACCATTGATATAATAGGTCTTTAGATTTATATCAACATTCTAAACCCAATAACCCCTTTTTAACAACTTCATTCAAAGGGTCAATAAAGGTGAAGAGATAGGGTTTGATCAATCATCAAAAAGAGACAACATGTAACCCATATATGAATACATCATCATAAAGGTGATAAAAAATCTAAAATAATGAATTTTATTGCATCCAAATCTAATCATTATTCTATACTAGACAATTACATCAAATTGAGACACTAACATTGATGGTAGTGTCTAGATCTGATGGTAGTGTCTGTAGGTACATAAGTACAATTTATAAAATTGAATGACTTGTCCATAATACTAATCTTTCATAATTGACACATATTTCTAGTCTATATCTACTTTCACATTTAAAACCAACCAATATCATTTCTATTTGGTATTATAATCAATGGAATATTTTTTAAATCAAGTACTTTTTATATTTAACATATCTTAGTATTATATTTTAGAATATGCATTTATTTAATATTGTAATTAATTGGCCTACTATAACTTAATTTATCACACTTGTACTTTAACTATTTATATATTTTTAACCATATACCCCACCAATATAGAATTTAGGGTTAATGAAAATGTAAAATAAGTTAATTCTACATCATTTGGTAAATTTTTTTCTTGTAATGATGCATATAGATTATCCTTGTAGATAGTTTAACTATTGAGTAACTCCATTATGGATATCTTATTTTTGGAATTCTTAAGTTGGTAAATGATAAAATACCATTTATTTGGATTGGTTGGCATCTTTGGAGGTGGAAGGAGATGGGGATGGAAATTTTTATTACCATCATTTTACCATGCATGATGAGTCACACTACATATTTATGTTATGATAACATGGAAAATAGAAATCAATATAAGATTAAGGTGAAAAATGGGGGCTTGATGGTATCTAACACCACCTAGATATTTATAAGAGGAGGACTGAAAGGAGTCTTACATTGCCTTTGACATAGAGTGGTGATAAAACCATCTTAGATTGAATATTTATAAAATATGAGCACTAAGGTGAGGTAAGGATTATTCATCATTGATTTAAGCCTTAGTATTATTGCACACAAATTTGACCCATTTCATTACATGGTTATAAAATATATTCCATATTTTATGTCACATCTCAATTTTTATCTAAGATAAATAATATATTTAATATATGGATTAGGGTGATTAATTAGTTGATTAACTAATATTTGATTTAGCTATATGACATATGTTAATTATGGGATAGTTTGTGATTCTAAATTTACATGAATAAATTCTATAATTCAATAATACTATTATATTTTTCACTTTGTGATCATATTTGATTAGTTGTATAGCATTATTTTATAGATATGATGATGTTTTAGGGTAGCTACCTTCATTATCATGGGATGGTTGTGGGATAAATTCTTCCCTTAGATTATGATGGAGGGAGAGTATCATCAAAGAGGGTGTTTAGATGGAGATGTTGGGGGATGATAAAGAAAGAATCTAGAAAACCCATTACGTACACCACATTTTTATTTGATGATTCTATTGATAGTTATAGTATGCTTAGTTTTATGTTAAATAAATGATGTGTTCTTTTATGATTTCATTAAATATAGTCGATATTTATGATCATGTTGATTGTTCAGGTAAATTTGCTAATTTAGTGATCATGCATAGTTTATCATGTTTGATGTAACTATTTGGTTGATCGAGTAAAATTATTTATGGTATACTTACCTTATTGCCTTATTTGAAATGACTATGTACTGTAATATTTTTATCTTACGTAAGCATTAAAAAGGTATAGATGGATTCCATTATTATTGATATAGATGATATAGGTAGTAATAAATAATAATAATAATAATAATTATTATTATTATTATTATCATTATCATTATTATTATTATTATTATTATTATTATTATTATTATTATTATTATATTATATTATAATATTAAAAGATAAATACTATTATTTTATATGTCTCTATAAAAGATTGAATGCATTGGAAATCTTATGTTACC